>VDFB02000003.1:457266596-457866596 GCA_007258455.2 Sequoia sempervirens
CTGGAGTAAACCTGTAGGGTATGTATGCTCTTGCTTGTTCTGCTGACAAACAAGACATTCCCTGACATACTGGAGAACAAAAGACTTGAGACCTTTCCAAGAGAATCTCTCCCGTACCTGCCTGTAGGTCTTAAAGTAACCGGGATGTCCTGCCATAGGTGAATCATGGAATGACCTCAATACTCTGTCCCTCATCTCAGAACCTGGGACTAGTAAAATCCTCCCTTTGTAAATGATAAGATCATTTACGAGTGAATACCTGTCATCCTGTACTGTCCCATCTACTATGCTAGAAGCCCATGGGTCCTTAGCATACTCTGCTACTATCAGATGTCTCCAATCCTCTAAAATTAGTGTAATCGAGCTCAAGTGAGGACGGCGAGATAAAGCATCAACAACCACATTTTGAGTGCCCTTGACATAGGAGATGTCAAAATCATAGGACTGAAGCTCGCTGACCCATTTTTGTTGCCTCTCGTTCAGATCTCGCTGCCCAAGAAAATGTTTTAGACTATTATGATCGGTTTTAACAGTGAATTTACTACCAATCAAGTACTGCCTGAATTTGGCCATGGCATGCATGATGGCCAACATTTCCTTATCATAGATACTGTAGCTCCGTTCAGGACCTCTTAGCTTCCTGCTCTCGAAAGCTATAGCGTGTCGATCCTGCATGATAACTGCACCAATACCCTCACCACTGGCATCGCAATGTAACTCAAAAGGTTTGGTGAAGTCTGGTAGAGCCAAAACTGGACATGAGGTCATGAGAAGTTTGAACTTCTCAAAGTACGCCTGTGCTAGTGGTGTCCACACAAAAGCACCCTTCTTAGTCAAATCAGTTAGTGGCACAGCATGCCGCGAGAATCCACTAACGAACCGACGATAGAAGGCACATAATCCTACAAAACCCCTGAGCTGTGTCAATGTCTCAGGTGTAGGCCAATCGATGATGGCTCGAACTTTCTCTGGATCCATGCTGACTCCTACACCGCTGATGATGTGTCCCAGATATAAAAGCTCTGCCATGCCTAAAGCACACTTGGACTCCTTGGCGTACAAGGACTCCCTGTCAAGTATACTCAATACCTCATCCAAGTGAACCATGTGTTCCTCCCATGATTTGCTATAAACCAGGATGTCGTCGAAGAACACCAATACAAATTTCCTCAAGTGAGGATGGAAAACCCTGTTCATAGTAGACTGAAATGTGGCTGGAGCATTGGTTAAACCGAATGGCATAACCAAGAAATCATAGTGTCCACAGTGACATCTGAACGCAGTTTTCTCTATGTCCTCCTCTCGGACTCTGATCTGATGATAACCTGTCCTCAAATCAATCTTTGAGAAGTAGCAAGCTCCATGAAGCTCGTCTATCAACTCATCTATCCGTGGGATAGGATACCTATTCTTTATTGTCTTCCTGTTGAGCATTCTGTAGTCAATACACATTCTGAGTGTACCATCCTTTTTCTTCACCAAAACAACTGATGAAGCAAAGGGTGACTTACTCGGCCTAATGTGCCCCATAGCTAAAAGCTCCTTAATAGTTTTCTCAATCTCATCTTTCAAACGCTTGGGGTGCCGGTAAGGAGTAATCATGATCGGTTTCGTGCCCTCATCCAGCTCTATAATATGCTCAATACCTCTATTAGGAGGTCTACCAGGTGGAATAGCACTGAAAACCTTAGCATGTTTGATTCGAAGTTCCTGCACATCTGGATGGTAAGAAGAAGCTTGCTGCTCCAACTGTGAAGGCATTAGCTTGCACTCAGCAGCCCACTCTACCATATCGTGGCGAATCAAACGTTCCATTCTCCGGAGTGAAATTTCTCTAAGGTTGCCGTCCTTGATGGCTTTTAGAATATGATTTGTGCCATCTATGCTGAATTTCATCTCCATGTCACGCAAATTAAGTGTGAACTCTCCTATCGCATGAAGCCACTTCATGCCAAGAACTATATCCGTTCCTCCCATGTTCACAACATAAAAATCTGCCTTAAACTCAAAATTGTTGAGTTTCAATGGCAAGTCAGGTATCATCCTCTCGCAATTGAGAGTGTATCCATCTACAACCTTCACACGTATGCCTTCAAACTGCTGAGTTTGAATTCCCCGGTTCTCCACTAACCGTGAATCGATGAAGTTGTGGGTTGCACCTGTATCTAGAAGAGATATGACCCTTTGACCAGCTAGGATCCCACGGAGTCTGAAAGAACCCTCTCTCTGCATGCTGGACATATGAGCCTCCTGTAACTCTGTTTCTACTACCATTTCTGCCTCATTTTCTGACTCTTCTCCATCTATATCATAGATTGGAGCTTGCTGATCAGAAAAATTAGTCAACGCTTCTCCCTCATAAAACCACTCCATGTGCCTGTTTTGCCCTTTGGGTTTGAGGGGGCAGTTATGATTAATGTCATACGGACCCTTGCAGTAAAAACAAAGTTTCCTTCTTCGTAAATCGTTCATTGTTTCTCGATCTAAAGGGGCTGCAAATTTCTTTTTTGGATCTGCATTATCAGCCTTCTTCGGATCTGATTTGTTCTCTGTGTAGGAGGTAGTTGGTTTCGAGCCAAATGGCTTACGAGGTGTAGTTAGCTCCATGCTGCGAGCTTTCCTCATGGCCTCCTGTAAAGTAGGTGGATCAAATGCTTTTATCCAACCTTTCATGGGCTCGAAAAGACCCTCAATGAACAATATGATCAACCTTCTCTCTAAGATTCCTGTCACCATCACGAATAGTCTTTGGAACTCTCCAATGTACGATTCCAAGCTACCCAACTGTTTCAGTTGTGTCAGATCTCTGAAGAATAGTTCTGGATCACGTCTATCAAATCTCTCTACCAATCTATCAGTAAACTCCTGGTACGAGGTAATCCTGTCATAGTGAAGAGTAGCCATGCCATGAATCCACCAGTCATGTGCCACGCCATCAAGGTGAAGTGCTGCAAATCGAATGGCATCCTCCTCAGGCATGGGACGTAGTGTCAAGAATGTGTCAAGCTTACTGACCCAGGCACGTGCTGTAACTCTACCACTGCCATCAAAGTTCGCCAAAGTAAGCTTATTGGTAGCCTGTCTAAGATCATTCTGCTTGTGTCTAGGCCTCCTGTCATTCCTGCTTCTAGTGTGCTCTCTCTTCTGGCTCATGAATCTATCGAAGTTAAGGTGCTCCTTAACTCTCGGTGGCAATGCATCCCATTCATCATGCATAACCATGATGTTATCTGCAAAATTTATCTCACCACCCTGTTCAACTTCATCCTCTTCCTCAACATCATTTCTGGTAAAAGTAGGACATGTAGCTCTCTCAAAGGTGCGTGCTGGAGCTATGACTCTCTGAGGTTCTCTATGAATACTGCCTTCATGATCTCGATCTAGATTCTGAGCTCTATTAATTGTCAAATTTTTGAACATTTGTGCTGAGTTGCTGGAGAATATTCGCCACCTGTTCTTGGCCTGCAACCATGCCTCTGAGCACATCTCTGGCTTCTCTGTCCTCTTCATCAAAATGATTCCTACGAGAACCTTCAGCTTCCCTGTCAGCCATGTTATCAAAGCCTAATTCTTCTTCCTGTTCGTCAAATGGAAATGCTGAAAAAGGTTCAAAAGTACTTCTCTGCAAACCAGGACCCCTGCGTGAGTAGTACCTGTCAAACCTATTCTGGTGAGGCCGCATAAAGACTGCTAACCCTGCAGGCTGGCAGGATCAGAGCTCTGATACCACTGTGATGAGCCCTGCTGGCTCTCAACTCAAACCCCAGTAATTTCTTAAGTCTTATTGTGTTATTTTAGTTTTTTAGAGAAAAGTTCATAGACAGAAGAGAAGGGGCGCAGCATATAAAAGCTTATAAACTGAAATACAGAGCAATTTCCTACAGAATGGAAATGCAGAAGACGTTATTTTATTGAAACAATGAGATCATGAATGATAAACATACCAGAATGTTTCCAGTTTTTTTATTTAAAACACTCGCCAGCCAAGAATGCTGAAAACTGACATAAAGGACGCCTGGCCTCCAGATTTGAGTTCTCCTGCCTCGAAACTGGATACAAGTCTTTGAAAACACTAGACGCCAAAGATGGAAGTCAAAAAGCAACCAAAAGGAAGGCGTTTCAACAAATCCCTTCACACGCCTCTCTAAAAGGCACAAATCCCAATGCAAGTCGTACGACCAAGAAGAAGAATGAGTATTAATCCTGTTGGAGCCACAGATCTGATGAAGAAGGCGCCACAAGGAAGAAACCCCTTTCTTATTGCAATCAATAGTAAATCTTTATATAATACTCTGTCTGAATCATGTAGAACCTCTGAATGAAGCTCTCAACTGCACTGATTCGATTGATCTCTCACAATCTCAAGAGTGCTCAACACTGAAGAGGTATCGTTCTTCAATGGAAGATTGTTCAAACCCTGATCACAGGAGAATGCACAGGAAGAAACACAAGGCAAAGTCGAAATTATCAAAAGGTGAGTTTCTCATTGCCAAAAATGCCCTTATATGCAAAAGGCACGAATTCCAAGAAAGATACGCCCCTCTTTATATTTTAAATCTTTTAAAATATATTTAAGTCATTCAATAGTATTTGACTTAAATACTTGGGCGCACTTTATCAATTTAAGTGATTAAAATATTAAATCACTTTTAGAGAATATTTAAGTGATTTAAAAAGTATAAAGTCAATTTGACTTTATAATAAAATATTAAGTTAATAAATAACTTAAATCACTCAAATAGGCATAACTTCCACAAATCTTCATAGAATCCTGTGCCGTCAGAAGCTGTCGACTCCTGAACTGCTAACGCCTGCTGTGAACCAATCACTGGGCTCTGAAAACAAGAACGATCAAACTCTCCAGAAAGTACCACTAACCCTCTAACCAATCCAGCTAGCCCACAAGGGTCCAATAAAGGGCTAACACACTATTCCCAGAACTGACTAGAGAGGGGACATCGTAACTAGGCCTTCACACTAAAACCATAAGAACATTTTCAATACAAACGAGGATAATTTCAAGATAGTCGCTAGGAAGGATATCCTTAGTCGAAAAAAAAAAGATGATGACATTGAAGGCCATCCCATAATTATTTATAATATCATAAATTAATTTATTTACATGAATACATTTTGATAACATCAAATCAAAAGCAGTTCGACTGAATCAAAAACACTTCACTTTCTCTCTCCTAGTCTCCATCTCAAGTTGCTTGGCCAACTTGTTTAAGTTTCCTAGTCAACCTGCTTTGAGTTTTCATAGTATTTAATCCTCAATTATGAATGACTAAGCCAGTCTGATTGATGTGTCACTAATGCAATTTGTAAGTGTAAAGAAAAAAAGCCAAAAAAAGACTAACCTAATGTGTCAACAATAGTAGTGATATTTCCTAAATCTGCTCTATCACATACTCTAGGGAAAATTTTGAAATTTTGGTTTTTTACACCTAAAATTTACTATCTTTAGCTACAGTGAACAAATTCGTCACTATTAGAATAAATGGCCAATATCGTAATGTCCCCTTTCTAGCTAGTGGTTTGGGGAGTTGGGTTAGCCAATAACTATGGTTCTCATAGGCTAGCGAGACGTTTAAAGGACCCATTGGGGAGATTCAAGCTCTTCGGTAGGTGTGATGTTTCATTCCGGCTTATTCAGCTCAGTGATCTACCATTCGATTGGTCATTCGAAGGCATTTTAGGAGTTCACCATTAATACTTGCTATTTATAGTAAGTAATATCAGGCTCTGTGACAGCACACCTACAGTTGGTAATGGTGATAGGACACTCTCGAGGGATTATTGCTAGACTTTTGCCAAGAGTTATTGAATTATTAAGTCACGTTACTTTAATGATATTCTATTATTAAAGTAACTTATTAATTTAATGTTATAAAGTTACTTTGATAAAGTACTTTATAACTTGGCCATTAATAAAGTAATAAAGTGACTTTATTAAAAGAATGCATTAAAGTCACTTTATTAATATTTAAGTGATGGGGGTGCTTTTAAAGACAAAGATAAACTATTAAATTATTGTGCAAAGCCAAGTTGGCATGGGATTTTGAGATGGAGAGATATTAATATTTTATTATTGAAAAGGAAAAACCCTAACTTAGGCATTGGATTTGGAGAAGGTATAAAGAGAGAAAAGATCATCATTCTCTTCATCCAAGTTTATCATTTACAAACAGAAAATTGAGCACAAGGTTGTAAAGTATGAAGTTTCAAGCTGATTTGGGGATGGAAACCCTCGATTGGGATAGGATCTACAAGCATGAGAGACTGTCTAAGGGTTCTAGTTTGAATGGATTCACATAGAGACCATCAATCTGAGCATTCATAGATTTACTTAGCATTTTTTTTCAATATTTACAGTTTGCATCAACAAGTTTGAATAAGACAGAGGACCTTTCCAACAATTACCCAATTCCTACCTAGCACCAGCAAGCCGTACTATGTAGGAGACACCAGGAGGGGTTTGAGCTTGCAAATTGATATTGGTTCCTCACCAAATCTTGGCATACATATCTGCACAAGAAACTAAACGTCTTCAATAGAAAAAAGGGGCAATTAATGAGGCATGTGTGAGCCAAGCAAGTCGTACAACCTAGGGAAGAAGCACGTGGGAGTCTAGGAGTAAACCGATTTATTTTGAGGGTTGAAAATCATTGATATGGAGGTGTCTAGGTCATCCAATAAATCTGCAACAAGTTTCAGAGTGGAGAAGTCAAAACTGAGATAGGCGCCTAGGGTTTTGTGTCGTCAATCTATTGTTTTTAATAAATCAGACCTGTAGCAATCTAAATTAGCAAATGGGTATGTCACAAATGTGTTTCAAAATAAATAAAGATTACTGGGTTTTCAATATTTTATGCAATTTCCTTTCCATTATTGTTTTATGCAATTTCTTTCAAATTTTGGCACCACTTTCGACACCCAAAAACAAAAAATCAGAATTCAAACAAAAACACAAAAATCAGTTTTGAAACCCTAAGGGGACATAATAGTGGTATCAGAGCACAAAATATCCTGCCATCCTATGCAGTTAATTCATGAGTGAGAAAGAACAAACTTATCACAGGGGTTGATGGTCATGCCAACCTCCAAAGCTGCCGAAGGGTGAAACTATTTCAGGAGTTTTAGGTATCCATAATTCTCTAGAGATACCAAGGAGTCTATCCAATGATAGTGAAAGTGTTGCAGGTGCAATGGCAAAAAGATACAAAGGGCATGCTGGTTCCATTAGCCCAGATGCTAGAAGAGCAAAAATTTGATGCTATGATGGATATGTTGGCTAAGTTATTACATAAGATGAACTAGGTCCCTACACCTCGTCATACAACATGTCCTGATAATCCTAGTAGTTCTAATACACAGCTTGAGGACAGGCCAAGGATTTCACACAACTCCACATCTAGGCCCTTGCAACCTACTTTTACATGCAGGGTTGAGGCTCAAGATTGTCAGGAATAGTGTCCTGATTAGCCAATGACCATGGTCGATGAGGTTAGGGAAAACCATATAGAGTATATTTCACTTCCTCCCGACATTAGGAACATGTTGGCAATTGACCAGTTCCTAAACCAGAGGAGACAGAAGGCAGTGGCAGCTAGTAGGCTAGAGACTAAAGCGCCACAAGGTACCAAGGATCTCCAATAGGCACTGAGCAAAATCACATTGGAGCATTTTGATGGTGGCCATTGTTGTACAATGCAGGCTTGGGTTCATAATTTAGATAACTTCATTTTCTTGAGGCCCATGCCTGAGGAAGAGGCAATTAGGTTTGCCACACTACATCTTGATTGCATAGCTCACGAGTGGTGGTACCACAGATTAGTGACATTGGGACACAGGTCAATCATGTCTTATAATGAGTTCACTAACAAACTCATCGAATGATTTGATAGGAGAGATCTGGAGGTTTTCTTTTGAGAACTTGCACAACTTAAGCAAGTTGGATCATTAGAGGCCTATATCTCACAGTTCCGATGGTTATCAGTGATGGTTACTAGTATATCAAAGAGGAGATTAGTGGTACTTTTCAATGAGGGTCTCCTAGAACCCTTATGTGCTTGGATCAAGGCTTTTGATCAACCTTCATTGCAGGACGCTATGAAGAAGGCACAAGATATGGAGCTTGCTGCCCCAAAAAGCAAGTTTCCATCAAAATCATTTCCCTTTTCTAAAGATAAGGCACCAAATAAATTTTCTGATCAGCAAAGGAAACCGCCTCAAAGACTTAGTGATGAGACCATCAAAGACTTGAGAAAACAAAAACTATGCTTCAAATGCAAAGGGCCTTGTGAACATGGTCATAAGTGCTCTTCTCAGGGTAAAGCAAATCAGATGGAGTATTATTATGCTGATAAATCAGACTCAGAAAATTCAGACCAGCAAGCTGATCAAGAAGAAAATGATGAAGACAATGCATTAGAGGGGTCAAGCATTTAGAGAGAAGGATCCTTCAGGATTAGAGGAGTCTTGAGTGGGCAGCGTGTGGTTACATTGCTTGACACAAGAGCTACTCACAATTTTATAGATGAGGGCTTGGTTGCTAGTCATGGACTCAAGGCCGAGGAGTTCGAGGGATTAAATGTGAGAGTAGCTGATGGGTTTACTCTCAAATGTAACCAAATGATTTCAAAATCTCACATTGCAGTTGAACAACTATACGCTCCAGGAATATTTTTATGTGGTTAGCATGGGAGAGTTGGATGTTGTAGTTGGCATGAAGTGGCTTCATGCTATTGATGAGTTTACTTTCAACTTGCGAGCTATGGAGATGAAATTTGAGGTCCATGGCAAGAAACATGTATTAAGGGGTATGTCAGATGGGAGTCTTAGAGTTATCTCACTCAAGAGAATGGAGAGATTAATTAGGAATGATCAAGTTGAGTGGGCTGCAGAGTGTTATACCTTTCCATCACAGGTGGAGCAACAGAAGCATGAGTATCCACCCAACATACAAGCATTGAGAGACAAACACAGTAAGGTGTTTGAGAGTTTACCTCATGGGAGACCACCTGCCAAAGGGTCTAAGCACATTATAGAGCTTGAAGATGGTGCTAAGTTGGGCATTATCACTCCCTACAAGCATCCCAAGAGGATGAAGGATGAGATCAAGAAGACGATAAAGGAACTCCTACAAATGAGTCATATTAGACCAAGTAAAAGTCCCTTTGCGTCTTCCGTTGTCCTGGTGAAGAGAAAAGATGGCACTTTATGGATGTGTATCGGCTATAGAGCATTGAATAAGAAGACTATTAAGAACAAGTACCCAATTTTGTAGATTGATGAGTTGATTGATGAGTTGCACAAAGCATGTTTCTTTTCCAAGATAGATCTTTGATCTGACTATCACTAAATTCGGGTTAGAGAGGAGGATGTGGAGAAGATAGCGTTTCGTTGCCATTACGGCCACTATGAGTTTCTAGTTATGCCTTTCGGCCTAACCAATGCTACAACCACCTTTCAATCATGTATGAACAGGGTCTTCGGAGATCAGTTGAGGAAGACAATCCTCGTCTTCTTTGATGATATACTAGTCTTCAACAAGACTTGGGATGATCATCTAGCACATTTGGATTCAATGTTGGGCACATTGGAGAGTGAATCTCTATTCACCAAGGAATCAAAATGTGACTTCGGCATGAGAGAGTTTTTGTACTTGGGGCATATCGTCAATGTCAATGGAGTCAAGATGGATCCCGAGAAGGTGAAGGCTATAGTTGACTAGCCTCCTCCCACGAATCGCACATAGCGTAAGGGATTCTTTGGGTTATGTGGTTTCTACTGTCGCTTCGTCAAGGGCTTTGCACAACAAGCAGCTCCACTTACGGATTTGATGAAAAAAGGGGCATTTGTTTGGACTCGAGGAGCACAACAGTGTTTTGAGAAGTTCAAATAGTTGATGGGCTCGTGTCCGATACTTGTTATTCTAGATTTCACACGACCGTTTGAGCTACAATGTGATGCCTCAAGAGAAGGCATTGGTGCTATCTTGATGCAAGATAAGCACCCAATCACTTTTGAGAATAGGAAACTTCGGGGTCCAGAGAGGGGTTACATCATTTATGATAAGGAAATGCTAGCCATCATGCATTCCTTGGCTAAATTCAAACAGTATTTGGTGGATAGCAAATTTTTAGTGAAGACATATCATAACAGTTTGAAACATTTCCTAAGTCGACATGACCTCAACGATCGGCAACAAAAGTGGGTTAGCAAATTGTAGGCATATGATTTTGACATAGCCTATGTCAAGGGTAAGAAGAATGTGGTCGTTGATGCCCTTTCTAGGAGGCCTTACTTGTGCTCTCTAGGTGAGGTTACAAATGATTGGAGAGATTTGATTGTAGTTGAGTATGCTAAGGATAAGTGGGCTTCCGAGCTCATTGATGGTACAGTTGTAGATGACATGTACACCCTTGTGAATGACCTCATCATTTATAAAGGGAAGATTTTTCTTGTGCTAGGATCCTCTCTGAAAAAGAGGATACTGAGAGCCTTTCATGACGCCCCTATGACAGGTCACCCAAGTTACTTTAAAACCTACAAGAAAATTAGGGAGAGGTTTACTTGGAAAGGACTCAAATTTGAGGTACTCAGGTATGTGAGAGAGTGTCCTACATGCCAGCAAAACAAGCAGGAGCACTCTTTTCCTACAGCTTTATTGTAGCCCCTACCCATTCCTAATCAGAAGTGGGAGTGCATATCCATGGATTTCATCACAGGTTTACCCGAGACTTAGAGTAGGGATTGCATTTATGCAGTGGTTGACAGACTCACGAAGTTTGCACACTTTTTCTCGGTTTTAGCTACTTTCACAGCAGTGCAAGTTGCCGATTTGTTTTTCAGAGAGATATTTAGGTTGCATGGGCTACCTTGGAATATAGTAAATGATCGAGATAGAAAATTTTAAAGTCATTTTTAGCAAGAGTTATTCAGACTCAGTGGCACGGAATTCACTCCGAGCACAAGCTACCACCCACAGACGGATGGACAGTCTGAAATAGTTAATAAATAGGTGGAGGGATACCTAAGGAACTACATTGCAGGGCAGCAGAGGGCATGGGTCAAGTGGCTGCATTTATAATACTACATACCACATGTCTATATAGATGTCACCATTCATGGCACTCTATGGCTACAACGCTCCTAATTTCTTGGATTTGTTATTTGGAGATAGTAGGGTGCCCAATGCGAAGGATTTGTTGCAGAACATCCAAGACATCATGAGATCTCTAAAGGAGAATGAAGGCTCAGAATCAACAAAAGCAATATGCAAATCAACGCAAAGTTGAGCGTTCCTTCAAGGAGGGTGATATGGTTTATCTTATGTTGTAGCCTTACAAGCAATCCACTCTAAGGAAGAGTGGTTCTAAGAAGCTCAAGCCACGCTACTATGGACCATTCCGAGTTTCCAAGTGGAATGGTGAGGTGGCTTATGAGATAGAGTTACCAACAAAGAGCAGGGTTCACAAAGTGTTTCATGTATCTTGCCTCAAGAAGGCTTTGGGGCATAATGTGACACCTTCTACAACATTACCACCCTTGGATGAGGAGGGGAAATTGATACTAATACTCGAGGCTATCCTTGACACCAGAGAGCGCAATTTGAGACAGAGAGCCATTAGGGAATACTTGGTTAAGTGGAAAGACCTATCGGTTGAGGATGCAACCTGGGAGAATGAGGAGATATTGCAACATCTGGAGTTGAGATTGCTTGATGACAAGCAATTTCAGGGAGGACGGACTGTAATGTCCCCTTTCTAGCAAGTGGTTTGGGGAGTTGGATTAGCCAGTGACTACAGTTCTCATAGGCTAGCGAGACGTTTAGGGGACCCATTGGGGAGATTCAAGCTCTTCAATAGGTGTGATGTTTCATTTTGGCTTATTCAACTTAGTGATCTAGTGAACAAACACACTTGTACGATAAAATTAAAACTTTACAATTCATACATAAAAGTAAGAACAATACCATTTTGATTAAACAATTTCTTTTCAAACATAAACAAGAAACATCTTTTGCATCTTTAAACTATTTCATTTCAAATGAAATTACAAAGCATGAAGAGACATACATACATACATAGCCCGTAGGCTTTTGACACCAATAGAAATAAGAAGGTCCAGGAATCCGTCCTGTCAAGCTTTGGAGCATCCGTCGGGTGTTCGTGGAGGAGAAACATCACTCGAGCGTTTTTCCGCCAACCACGGACTTATAATGCGGTCCCCCGCACGATCATTTTTCAATGAACGGCCCTCCCTTCGAAGAAGAGATTGGTTGGGTAACCTTTAATGACTACCAACTGGACATAGTGCTGTGATTCTACAAAACTAGCTTTCGTGCTAACGGCAAATCACAAACTAGGTTGTATTTCGGAATCACGGTGAACTGACAGTGTAGTACAACAACTAAATGGTTCCTTACACTACTTTGGCCAAAGTGTTTACGTTCAACGAAGAACATAGGTCATATGTCACATTCACTAGCCAGGTTCAACTTGACTTAAGGCTATCTTAATTCTACGCGTAGGTTGGTCTATCGGGGTAGTCCGTACCCTAGACTTCCTACAACATTTTACTACTGGAATGATGAATCTATTTAACAAGTTACTACAACTGACGCCCAAATTCAGGATATACACATCCTAGGGATACAATAACTTGATTAAGTTGTTTGTATTAAGTTGTAAAGTATATCTTGCAAATATTCTTGACTCAACCCTAGTAACTAATATTTATTCACAGGCATATGCTCATTATATAGAGCCATTAAAACACAATGCAGTTTGCTTTCCATTAACCAATGTAAAGTGTACATCATTGACAACAAAAGCCAAACAAAAGCCATGACAAGACTAAATTCATGATAATGGTTAAGAAACTATTATTCTTTTAGTTCAATCTTGAGATAATCATATTCATTTCTTTCTAGCTATGACTATATTTCAGAGAATTATCAGATTAACATAAAAAGTAAGAGTTTAGCATGCCTGTTTTAGCTTTCCACAAGTTGGGAAGATAACTCCTTCACTGGCCTCTATTCAGACCACTTTCAGCTTGGATTCTTGAAACCAAAAGCTCAACACAGTAACAGTGTAATTCCCAGTTACTCCTCTTTTATTCAAAGCTTACTTTAAACCAGCAATTTCAACTTCTGCTCTTTTGATCAGAAAACACCTTTCCTTAACAAAATACTTCACAAATTCTCTACTATGGCGAATTCTCTCTTTTGCTATGAAATGCTCAAGAACTTGATTGTAAATTCGTGTGCCCAAGAATGCCAAAACGCAGGTATATTTATAGGTTCATTTTAAAACTGATTTCCACCTTCTATGGCGCCAGGACTGCCAGCAGGTTGAAGAATATTTCAAACTAAAAACGTGTATCAAATTGGTGAGGGTTTCGACCTCCATGTTTGACAGCAAGAAGTTCATTTTAATTCGAATTTGTTTCAGACTGTTAAAACTGTGACAACTTTCAACTGGCGCGTTTTTACAGTTAGGTTAAATGCCAAGTTTCATTTCTGACTTCTTCCTTGCTCAAATGGCGTACAGACTTCATTTTATTCACCAAGCAAGAGATAAATCGGCCATTTTCAGACGTCTGGCCCTAGTCGCGCGGGTTACCTGCGCGTTTTTCATTTTCCTTATTTCATTTTCGCGTTTTTTTCTTCTTTATTCCGACTTTGTAAATCTTTAATATTTAAATGACGTTTTCAAAATAAATATGCTGCATTTGCTAAAGCTCATAATTGAATTTCAACGGATTCATTAGAGAAATCCGCGATTTGGAGAAATTCGCGAATTTCTATTTTCTTTATGATTTACATTCGCCTTTTACAAAAGTGTTTCAAATGTTTAATTTTCTTTTCATTTGATTTTGGTTAATTCTTTTATTTAAATATATTTGGTATACTATATTAAAATACTTATATAATATAGTTTATGTATAATTATTTAAAATATCAATTTAAATAATATTATATACATTTTAAACTATATTATATTAATATTTTAATATAATACTAAATATATTGAAATACTTATCTTTATACTAATACACATATATTCATTTACATTATACATTAAATATGTAAATTAATATATATGTATTCATATAATTTCAGAGGCAAGATATCATTACAATATATAATTCATTTATCTTGTTAGCCGTGGGTATGTATACTTGTATATATATCTGTATATATACTACATGTATAAGTATCCATAAATACATTTATATCGACACATACGTATGGCATATCCATCTGCTTAATACGTTTGTATCGACATGAATGTACTTATGGGTACTTGTACATATCGTATTCGTATGTACAAATACACATATCCACCTCTAACCAGAACTTATCATTTATAAGGTTATATTGGCAAGCATCACTTGTTTACACATTCAGAAGAAGACACGACTCCTAATGATACGAGACAAGCCTACGGATGACTTACCTTTAACCAAAAACAATGACTTAGCTTACTCAGTTCTAAGGCTTGTGTGTGTATGTCCAGTTGGTATTCATTACTGTTTACCCGACCAAGTTCTTCCCCGAGTGATATCTCTCCTCTGTCTCGAGGTACGAACCTGTCTCCTGCAAATCATGAGACGACAACGGAAATCAATTGCTCAAAACCAAGGTAATATACATTAAACATTGTAATAGGTTAGAACAACATTATTCCATAACTCAATATGCTAATTTCATTCAAGAATTATATTAACAGAAGCATCAGATAAAGAGACAATCATTTAGGATACATCCAATTGATCACAAGAACAATTCACTTTATTCAACAGAAAGATTCAACATTTACAATGTACATCCTATGAATAGTAGCTATACAATCGGGGTGTAACATCTAGCATTTGATTGGTTGTTCAAGGCATTTTAGGAGTTCACCATTAATACTTGCTATTTATAGTAAGTGATATCAAGAATTGTGACAACACACGTACAGTTGGTAATGGTGATAGGACACTCTCGGGGGATTATTGCTATACTTTTTCCAAGAGTTATTGAATTATTAAGTCACACTACTTTAATGATATTCTATTAATAAAGTGACTTATTAATTTAATGTTATAAAGTTACTTTGATAAAGTACTTTATAACTTGGCCATTAATAAAGTATAAAGTGACTTTATTAAAAGAATGCATTTTAAGTCACTTTATTAATATTTAAGTGAAGGGGGTGCTTTTCAAGACAAAGATAAAATATTAAATTATTGTGCAAAGTCAAGTTGGCGTGGGATTTTGAGATGAAGAGATATTAATATTTTATTATTGAAAAGGCAAAACTCTAACTTGGGCGTTGGATTTGGAGAAGACATAAAGAGAGAAAAGATCATCATTCTCTTCATCCAAGTTTATCATTTACAAATAGAAAACTGAGCACAAGGTTGCAAGTATGAAGTTTCAAGCTGATCTAAGGATGGAAACCCTCGATTAGGACAGGATCTTTCTAAGGGTTCTAGTTTGGATGGATTCACACAAAGACCATCAATCTAAGCATTCACAAATTTACTTAGCATCTTTCAGCATTTACAGTTTACATCAGCAAGTTTGAATAAGATAGAGGACATTTCCGGTAATTACCCAATTACTACCTAGCACCAGCAGACCGTACTATTTAGGAGACACCAGGAGGGGTTTGAGCTTGCAAATTGAGATTGGTTTCTCACCAAATCTGGGCGTACAGATGTGCACAAGAAACCAGACATTTTCAACAGCAAAAAGGGGTAATTAATGAGGCACGTGTGTGCCAAGCAAGCCGTACAGCCTAGGGAAGAAGCACATGGGAGTCTAGGAGCAAACCGATCTGTTTTGAGGGCTGAAAATCATTGCTATGGAGGTGTCCAGGTCATCCAATAAATCTGCAACAAGTTTCAGAGTGGAGAAGTCAAAACTGAGATAGGTGCCTAGGGTTTTGTGTCATCAATCTGCTGTTTTTAATAAATCAGACCTGTAGCAATCCAAATCAGCAAATGGGTATGTTACAAATATGTTTCAAAAAAATAAAGATTACTGGGTTTTCAATCTTTTATGCAATTTCCTTTCCGTTATTGTTTAATTTCTTTCAAATTCCGGCACCATTTCTGGCACCAAAATACAAAAAATAGAATTCAAACAACAACACAAAAATCAGTTTTGAAACCCTAAGGGGACGTCATAAATAATCTCATGAGAGATGGTTTTCCCAATGAGAATAATTTGCCAATTGTCCCGTAAAGCATGCTGAAAAGAATGAAGAAAATATATGAGACGAGTCCTATGAATCACATTCAAGGCATTCAAATTCAATGAAAAAGTAATTAAATGAATAAACAATGGTATCACAACTCTAATAATAAATAATGTCATTCTATATCTCTAAGCTAGAAGCAATCCTTTTACTCCTTTCAAAGGATTACCACAAGGTGATCCCCTTAGCCCACACCTTTTCCTACTTAATGAGAGAGAATCTTTAAAAAGGTAAATAAGAAATATAGGAGCTTTGAAAAGTCAACCACAAAACACCGCCCTAATAAAAGAACCTGAGACTGTCACTTAAAGCATAAAATTCAAGAATTTGATAACCACATGTAATAGGTTTGGAGTGATATTGCTCAACTCAAATCACAAAAATGAAATACTCCAAAGTGAAGAGAAGAACAAGAATAGATATGGTGACACCCTTAGCCCAAAGCTTTTGTATATATATAAAAGATTCAAAATATTGGAGAGAAAGCCATTATGCCCCTGGGAACCAAGTGGCACTGAAAACTGTGATAAAGGAATAATCAAATTAAGAGCAATGAAATGATGAGAAAAATGCCCTCTATTTATACACCATTCCTACACACATGAAAAGAGAACAGGCTTAGTTAGTCAAGGCACGTATCCCAATAATATATAATATTAACCTTACACATGTAGGCCACTTAAGGAGAGAATCTTAGCAACACATAGAGGCCCTATACTAGGTACATCGTACCAAAATTAGAGAAAAAGTAGCCCAAAGGTGTACCACATGTTGGTAATTCAATGGAACCCATAAGAAAGAGGTGCAAGTCAAGATTACAATCTCCAATATCTCCCCTTAAGATTGATTGTGGCCTCTGAGGAACAAGCTAATTTAGTCATCCTCTCGTGGAGAATCTTTCAAAGCTCAAATCAATCCAAAAGAGAGAAATAAAGATGCACTAAAATACACTGCTTTTGCTTGCAGATAGAGAAGTCAAACCGCAATTCTTCATGTAGATAAAGACAAAGCCCAAAAGACTGTTGACTTTTGTCTCACATACGGGAGAATTCAAATCAAATAAGTGTGTTGGTGGTTGAATTTCATCTCATGTATGAAATAAGTTGAATCCCAAAAAATATGGCATCTGAAACCTAATTACTTTAGGAAACTTTCTCAATGATGCTTTCTTAACAAGTAATATTGACTATGCAAATCCATCTCATGCATGCTATACCAGTCCATCTCCCACATTCTATGAGCACAAACCCATCAAATCAACTAACTTTTGAGAGAGCTTCTTCCTCTATATTCAGATGTATCAGAAACATAGAAGAATGCTCTGAAGGGTATCAAAGTGCATCTGAACCATCTGGATCAATCAGAGTCCAATTGAAAAATATATGACTTTTGGAAGTGCAAGTACAAATTACAAAACATCCCTAAGATGACCAAATGGATGTCAAATTTAGAAATAAATACTTCCCTAAATAAATGAATTTTTTTGGTGAGAATCCCTGCCATTTTTTGCAACAAATTTTAGATTTGTAGGAATATTGGTGCAATTCGACCATATGTACTTTATAGAATAAAATTATTCTGAATGAATATTGAGGGTCTAAACAGTTACAGCCACCACCAGGAACCCATAAACTAGGCCAATGTGTAAAGTTTAGATGAAATATCAAACAACTTCAGAAAGTCTATATCACACTCTCTAAATCTGTTGCAAAGGTGATCCAGACATCTGTTAGTGGACCTGAAATTTTTTCTATTATTATAACACAAATATTACACTATTATATCCGTGCAAGATTCTATTAAATTATCTTTATGAAACTATGGGGTGATGGGCATTCAGTTGCTTTAATTTTTTCTTAAAATTCCTGAACGGCATCTAAGTTGGTCTCAAAGCACTCATTGTCCTATCTTTTCGATTTTATATTAGAGTAACTTCTGTGAACACACAAATCATAATTTTTAAATTCAAGCATTAACTAATTATGCCCTTTTTGGATTATATTTAGATTGTGTCGCTGGACATGGATCAATGTAAGAAAATTCATGCATCCACCATTATGAAATAGACCAGGTCTGATGCTACAGAAAATTAGAAAACACGTTATTGAAGAAGGAACGTACAGGTAAACAGAAAGTCCAATAATTTGGTACCCTTTTATCTGGAATTTGTTTCCCTTGTACTCTCAAAATTTTAGTCTATAATTCATAGAGAGTGCACACTGCATTTCATATTTTCAGTCAGAATGAATTATTTTGCAACATGTTGCCATAGTTGCTTGGTTACATTTTTATTCAGCTGAAAGGTTGAGGGAGGGAACTTTACAATAAGAACAGGCAAGAAGGTGAACATATTCCATATCTTAATCGCATGATGAAATAAGGGTTTATCAATAAGGACCTTCATGATTGTGTTTCGTTTTACTAAGAAGCCGGTTATTTATAAGGATTCTTAAACATGCTCTCTATATGGTTTTCCTTAAGTTCTCATAGTCCCATTTGTCATGGTTTACAAACAACAAAGACTGACTTTTTCTTAAATCTGAGTAATACCAATTTTGGGGCCATTTGTAGACCAGCTCCTCTAAGACACATTGGAAGCATCCATGAATTTTAAACTGATAAATTAAAATAATTTTTATTTTTTTCAATTTAATTCTTAAAGTAATTTGACGTACCAAATTAGTGCAAATGGGAATAAAGAAAGAAAATTACCTGACAACTTTGCAGTTCCCATTTGCCATGGCACTTCAGACTTCCTAACGCAGAGCCTCCACAGAGGAATATCAATAGTGATTCCCAAAATAGTGTTATTTGGCGCTACAATTGCTGTTCTATTGAATTCAAGCAAATGCTCAACTTCTGGATGGCCTTTCAAATCAACTTCTTAAAATTGCCTCAAACACTGTAGCCTCAAACTTCAAGAACCCAAACCTTTGGCAAAAATAACATTAAGTTAATAAATCCTTCATTGTCACTGTTCCAAAACCGTACTGCCCAGAAATGAATACTATTATCAGTAGAGTTCTTACGCTATGGTTTGTGGAAAAGTCATGTCATTCTGAAGTCCCAAACAAAAACTTTTTGGTAATTGTATTTTAGTCCCGAACATTTAAAATCACTCTTCTGCAACCAGAAGCCAAATAACCTGTTTTCTGCAGTCCCTCTAACATAGAGAGCTGAACACCAGCTTTCAGCAAAAAGATTGTACAAGATAATCTTTCTCTATGCCTTTCTCAAGCGCTGCACAGTAGCAATTCAGTACTTTCAACATTAAAAATATCAGGTACAATCCATGCATTATTTACGAGAGAAGGAAGCTCTGCAGTACAGAAAATCGAATTCTAATTTACAAAAAAAAAAAAAGAATCTATTTGTAAACGGGTTCTGGGGAGTTCTTGTTTTACTGAAAAAATTTAAATCTTTATAATATATAACCCGAATCACCAATCCTGACCAAATTTTACGCCCTTCAGAAACTCATTACCAAGAAAATTGGCACCATTACTGAGCAAACTGACGTATTTTATGTCAAGTGGCTGCTAGCCGGACTCACAAAAATTCCAACAGGATTACTTTTTACCATCAGAATGATTTGCACCATAGGATGCTCTACATTCAAAGATGGGGTAATTGTACACAAAGAAACTAAATTGTTCAATATACTTACTGAATTATGCAAATCTTCCCATTCAGGAAATTTGCGTTATTCAAATCTTCCCTAAACACCTACGATTCCTTTATTCAAAACCCTAACCGTTCAAAAATCCACTTTTTTAACACGATCTGACGGTTTATTCCATGGAGGAAAAAAACAAATATCAAATTCTTAACAAGCAAACTAAAAATAGAGATCTAAACCGTAATAAATCTTAAAACAATTAGAAATACCTGGGATATTGTGATATTCAAAACTCCAAATTGTATGCATCCAAAATTTTCTTGTTACCAACGCCTCTGCTTTGTGAATATCGTTTAAAACAAAATAAAGACAAAAGGTATCTTGTGCTGGCAAATTTTATATGTAGACGAGAATAAAATCCAATATTTCTCCGAGAAGATTATGTTCCGTGCATATTTGGCTATATTTATGCATTTTGGAAAGACAATGAATCGAAATTCTGGAAAAATTTGCTAATAAAACAGCTTACCTATTCATTTTTGTCATAATCTACAACATCAGAAAGTATACAGATTCCACATTCCAAATCTTCAGTAATAGAAGATCCTTTTGGTGTTTTCGCACGTTCTGTTTAATGCTGTTAACGACATAAATGTAATCTTTCAAAGAATACGTCATTTAATATTGATGCTGTTTAGAGGTTCAGAGAATCAAACTTTTATGTTTTAAAAACTTGCCTATTCCTTTTAGACAAAATTACACTATAAAAAGCTCTTCGCCTCCGCAATCCGAAATTTTTATAGTGAAAGCTTCTCCTCCGCAACTTCACAACAATCTCAAGAAATTTTCAGTTTTATGCGATATTTAAAAGAAACGAAAGCTGTAGACCACACGAAACAGTTAACAGCTCTGTGCAAATTTTAGCAAACTTCACGTCTTTTTTAAGCTTGAGGAATGCTTTAAATTTTCAAAAATAAAATGGTTACCTTTATGTTCTTGGTAACATCTATGTCATCGCAAAGTTCATCGGTTCCACAATACAAATCTTTATCTATCGCATTTTCACCGTCCTTTTCCTTCTTTTGCGCGTTACATTTAAGCTGTAAACAAATGTGAAACAAATTTCTCAGAATAAACCACGCGCTGTAACAAGTTTAACACTGTTTGTCGTTTCATATACCTCTCAAATTTCACCAATCTTTGTCTTTTTCAAAACATTGAACTTAGAATGTAAATCGGCTTACCTTTTGGTTTGGGCACTAAGTACAATATTCGAGAACTCTCCACCTCCGCAAACCAATGCTCAACTCTTCTGTGAAATGAAATATTTAGCAATGTGTGTGTCTTATGAAACCTCCAGGAGTCCAAAATTCTCAATTTTAAAAACACAACCTATTTCTTCGATTTCAGCACAATTTGCACCCTTCCAAAGCTCTCCTATTCCTCTGTATTGAACAAAGCTTTACTGATTAAAAAATAGAATTATCCGATATCAGCCAACAAAGGCCTGATAGAAAAAAAAAAAAAAGAGCTACATCAAAACTGCTCTCGTATTCAGCAAGATTAGCAACCTCAAGAATCAAAACTCATCTCTACTAGTTTTTGAAATATTTATATATTTTGCGATCTGACGAAACAAAACATAGATTTCAATATTTGAGAAATAAAACACCCTGCCTATCCTTTTTCCTCGCTGTTTTATATCACCGAAGAGATCTGAGACTTATGATTCCCAATTAAAAGTAATCACAACTCAAATTCGTGCATTTCCACTCTCCTTTTGAATTTTTCGTAAATAAATCAGCTTACCTTTTCATTTTGAGTTCATATCGCATCATTTGAAATCTCTCGCCCTCCGTAATCCAAATCTAAGGCAGCAAAATCTCAACCCGTGTGTTTTCATGCTTCCCTTCCAAAAGAGTGAAAATAATGCAGCCTAACTTATCGTTTTGGGCAAAATTCACCTCACTCGGAGACTCTCTCTCCAACATCCAAATCTTTATCGAAAAAAGGCATAATCCGTGCATTATGATTGCCATTTTATTGAATTTTGTCACTTGAATTGAATACAACAGTGAAGTCTTGCTGTCAACTTTGAAAATATACTTATGGCCATTGTCTCTCTCCCGTGGTTCCCACCTAAGCTCAGCGGTACATATGGATACAGCTTCCGATAGGTATAATTAAATCGGTTATCTCGACGGGGAACTTCCCGCCTTGTGACGGCATATGTTTCTGTCAAAGGCTTCAACGAGGTATGAGTCCGGAAAGTCGACGTGAATTCTTTAGAACATAAATTAATTTATTTCTCCTTTTGACTGCCAGCAGATATTGGGTGCAGGAATTATGAACATCCTTGGTTTTAGTGAAAGGATTTATTTATTTATTTTTAACCCCAAACAATTTTTGTAAGGTTTTATAGCAATTATTTTACTCTCTAGTTTTTAAATCTTGTAGGTCTTAAAAATGTTTTTATAAGACAATGTAGGTTTGGGATTTTCTTTTAAGGAAATAATTTGTTTTTCTATATAATTTTTTTAAAATAAATAAATCTATGTAATATTAGATATTTTATGAATAAGAATTAGGAATAATAAATAAATAAATAAATATTTTTAAATTTAAAATAATTATTGTTAGTATTAATTTTTTAGTTTGATGTAGAATATGATTATATTAGATGTCTTAAAGTAATTTATTTTTATTCTAATAAATTAGGGTTTGTAATTTGTAATAGATTAGAATTTATAAAGATTGTATTTTTTGTTAAGGTTATTTTATGATTATATAATTGATCTTATAATTGTGGATTTAAACTAGGCACGTGAATCTAATCTCTATTGATTTCTAAATGTTTGCTTTGGATTATCTTGAAATTCTCAATCTAATCTTTACATAAAAACTTAATTTTTTTAGTCATGAGTTTGTACATGACAAGAATAATTACTCATTTATGTCAAATCAACAACTTTTAAACAAGATCAAGAATAAGAAGCAATCATGCAATTTGCCCTAGAATGTTAATTGCAATGCCTACCATAATTAGATAATAGTATCTATGTCAATGATGTGTGTAAGATCAAAATAAATAAAGACTATGTCTTTTTGTTATGACTATTCTATGATTGCAAAATCAATCTTGTGATTATGAATCTAAACCAACCTCATAAATTTGATCTATATTTGTTTCTAAATGTATTGGTGTGAACTAGTTGTTTTACCTAACTAGTGTATCACCTAGGTCCTATTCACACTAGTCAAGCTTATTTGGGGTATACATAAGATACTTATCACTTTATATCTCAAGTCATAAGATTAAGACACATGTAATAATCTTTTGCAATCCTATGTCTCACCTTGGTTTAAATAACCAAGGCACTCTCTTAGTATTATTAATTCATCTCAATTATTTATCAAATTGTATATTTGCATCATTTAATATAATAGTATTATTATCTCATATTTGATATCTCGTGTGCCTTCATTGAAGCACCTAGATCTTGGGTGGCTATGTATCCACTAGCAGCTCTTACATGGTATAAGAGCTTGTGGGATTGCCTTTTGTTAGTCTTTATTGAGAGATCTTGGTTACAAATCTTGATAAATCTTGAAAAATTGAGTATGATATTCTCTTGCATCATATGATGGCTTGGAGAATTAGAAAAAATTAATAGAAATACCAAAATTTGGAGGGGTTCCTCTTTGTATCTTTGTATTACATGGTCATTTTAGAGCATGTTGATACAAATATGAGCTCACTGTAGAACTTGCAGTGTCCAAAAATGTCATTTTAACTTTTTTTATTTGTCCAATTTGAACATACGAGGCTAAATCTAGAAGGGTTTGAAATTGGAAGGGGGTTGTTATATCCAAAAGGTAGATGTAATTTTAGAGCATTTTGGGTCAAATATGACCCTACTATCATGTCTAAAATGCCTAATAACCTAAGGATCAATTATCAATTCATCAAAATCAAACACTCTTACCCTAGACACTCAAAAAAAAATTGGCCCCCTCTATTGTACAATCATCTATATAGTCATATGGATGCTAGCACCATAATTGTGCAAGTTTGTGTTGCTAGAACAGTTAGAATAATTTTTAAATATAAATACATATAGATAGATAAATAGATAGATATATCCTAGTACCCTACATAATATGCAAGGTACCTACACAATAGACACTAGGTGTCACAGAGTACACAACCTCTAAGACCTGTCATGGGGTGATGTCATGTAGTCACAATCATGTTGACCATAGGTTAAGACTATAAAATACCCTTGATGACTTAAATACAAGCAATGAATATACCATCAATCTATCAAGAAATAGCCAACCCACCCAATAAATAACTACATGTCTAATTCCAAACCACATTTGTGCCCTCATGGTAGTTTGTTGATGTCAACTAAGTCATTTTTGCCCCTTAAGGTATTTTCAACAAAAGTTAGGCCATTTTATGACGTAGGGAATATTTTGGTAGGGGAGGGCATATTTCATCAACTTCTACTAACCTTAGAATGACATCATCACCCTTCTCCCTCCAACCTGCCCCCTCTTCATTGTTCTACAATTTCAACTTCAAAGGCTTCGTTCTTGGTCATATAGGATCCATTTTGGGAGAAATTTGTTGAACTAGGGAAAATTTTGTGAGATTCACAATGGTGTAGACATTTTTTGATTTTGGTGTTTTTTTTTTTTAATTATAGTTTTTCAAAGGTGTCGCTAAACAATTCTCATTTTTGGAACTCCTAGGGCTCTGTTTGGGCTCATACGATAATATTTTTTGTGCATTTTTTTTTTAAAGTGCATAATTTTGTGTGTACTCGTTACATCCCATTTTTTACAACCCTCTATACTATGCTATTTTGTGATGCATTTCAATTCTAGATTTGGAAACATAAATTATGGTTGATTAAGGTGTGTTGATTAATCATTTATATCAAGTAGATATATTATGAAATGATGAAATTATGTATTTGATGTTCATAGAAAAAATAATAGAATATCAAG
This sequence comes from Sequoia sempervirens, assembly GCA_007258455.2. Taxonomy (NCBI): domain Eukaryota; kingdom Viridiplantae; phylum Streptophyta; class Pinopsida; order Cupressales; family Cupressaceae; genus Sequoia; species Sequoia sempervirens. Next base: position 457,291,494 of record VDFB02000003.1, read on the forward strand.
TTTTATATTATAAGTAACTTATGCTAATATGTATATACATTTCTCTGATATAGGACTAACTAAGTTCTCTTGATTTAATGAAGTGAATGTAGGATAATGTTTTCCTCTCCAAGGATGAGACCTAGAGATTATTGTTGGAGAGAGGGAAATAGATTCAAAATGAAAAACCATGGTCATAAGGGATTTGAGAACACACATACTCACACACTAATGATTGGATTTTGCGATTACAATGTGGTTTCAAGTTCTTCTTACTGAGATATGAGTACTAAATCAATTCATTATTTTTACATTTCTTAACTACATGGAAAGTACATTTTGATTGTTAATATATGTTCATTATCAAGAGAAACTTGTTTTGTAATTGCCATATCTTTTGTGAGCAATAATTTTATTTGGTTTTGTTTTGAATACCTTTATAAGAAAATAGAAAGTACAAGTGCTGGTATATATATGTGATTGAATGAATATAATTATTTATAAATATATGTATATATGCATGTGTAAGTAAATATATATGTGTTTGTATAAGTAAATATATATACATATATACATATAATTGTGTGTGTGCACTTCATTTATATATATAAAAATATGTATAAATGCATGATGATATACATGTAAATATAAATAGATATAGAGAGATATTTATATTCACACACACACGCGCGCGCGCATACATACATAGATACACACACTCACGCATGTATATATATAGTTGGTTATAATTTTAAAGCAAGAAATTGGGATTGAATGCTAGCTTGGGGATTAGTAGTTAATTCTCATTACTTTGAAATTAATGTGGAAGCATGTAGATGTCAACACTGCTTGAATTAGTGAGTTAAAGGAGGTAGAAGCTTTCACTTCTCATGAAGTGGAAGTAAAGGAAGCATATATCATGGAGATAAAAACTCATGCGAGGGTAGGAATATGTATAGCAAGCAATAAAATAAGGATAAAAAGGTGGCAATGAGGAGGATTAAGGGAAATAAAGAATGTAATATAGATGATAACAAATGAGAGAAAGGAGGGGGTCCCTGCATTTTTGGTCAATCTATAAGAATCCAATATATCCAATCTATACTATTCTTTTCGGGTGTTAATTTTTTCACATTTTTTGTAAAGACGCATGCATATAACAATGTGTTTTGATATCATAGTGCAATATTATTTTATGTATGAATTTTAGAAGGCTCATTTGAATACATTTAGCATGATGCTTTCCTAGTTTTGTGCTTGAGAACTATTCACTCTACTAGAAGTATTTAATCTTTTGAGTTAGTTTTTTATAACAAATAGTGAGGCTAAAGATATTTTTCCTTTACCTTAATATTTTATTGTTTGGGTTCTCTAATTAGAAACCCATGTATAGGCATTTATTTCCTCAAACTAAAACCTCAATTATTTGTTAAATGTAGGGTTAAATCTTAGATGTGTTAAATAGTTTATTTAATGTAGTGGAATACCCTAAAGTGGAGTTAAGACTACTATTTTTTTTGTATCTGTGTTAGGGAAATGTAGGGTTTGATGTTAATGGTTGATCATTCATTATTCTTATGCTTGAGGTAAATGCTACAAAGAATTTTATTTTTCAATCACTTGAATTGTTTAAGTCTAATGATAAGTTTGCATCCCATATGTCATAGCTAAATTTTTTTGGTGAATTAAAAAAGGACACTATCTTGTTATAGCTCTTGACTCCAACCATGTTATTCTTGTATTGTCATCGAGATTTAATCCCAAGGCTATGTTTACCTTGTGTTGCAATAATAATGCTTAAATTCACAGTCCTCTAGATACATGTATTGGGGATGAGTAATTGATATAAATTTTAGGTTTTTTTGTGACTTATCTTTTATAACTGGAGGACACTATTAGGGATATTCATTTCCTCTTTGATTCTACTTCTTATGGAGTTGCATCATCTTCTTGATATTTTGTGAGGGAAAATTTAGACCCTCGTGTTCCCTTTCTACATATTCAGTTTTCACAATTTGGCATTGTTGTGGAGACCCTTGAGTAGCATTTTTAGGAGGCATATTTTTCTTTAGATTATGTTATACATATGTTTCTACTCTAGATTATGAATTACATCATCTTCATTAATGTGGCTTGGAACACCTGAATTGATTATGGATACTTTAGATCAACATGGGGACACTTAAATAGAGTTCAAATATTTCACACATCTTGATATTTATTCCCTCATATTCATTTTAACAATTGAAATGCATAATACATAGATTCTTGGTTTTTTCCTAAGGCGGGGAGTGTTGTTCAATAATATTTGATCATTTCAACATTCATTGTCAGGAATCTACTAGTATTGCAAGAGAATATACATTAAGAGGAGGATTAATATGGTCTCTATCATTCTCTCTTATTGGGGAGGGGGTGGGTTTCCTTACATGGGCTTTTGTAAGATTCTCATTTTTTTTAGAGAATTTTGTATTTTTCTCTTTTGGAGAGGATTTTTGTCCCTTTAGGTTTTTCTTTTTCTCCATTTGTGAGAGATTATATTTATGCATGGTTACCTAGCATGGAATCCTAGTTGCGACCCATATTTCCATCCCTAAGTTTCACTTAAGGGAGATGTTAGTGTGAACGAGGTGTTCTCTAGGTCATATTCACACTAGTTGCTTAAGTTTACTTAGGGTACACATAGGATACTTATCAAGTTTTATGTATCAATTCATAATATCAAGACACATTTCATAACATTACGCAATCCCATATCTCACCTTACTCCATATAACCAAGGTTCTCTTTGTATTCTTAATTCATCCCAATTGATAATAATTTTATATTTGCATCCTTTGGTAGAAGAGTATTGTTTTCTCATAATTAATCTCTTATGATTTTATTGAATCTCCTAGGTCTTGGGTGGCTACATTGTTAGCCAAATCTTGCATGGTATAGAACATTTTGTACCAACTCTTATAAAATTATTATTTTTAGCTTGTGTTGAAGTTCTTATCTTGAAATTCATATAACAACTTATGTTATGTAATCATGACTTTGCATGTAATAAGAACAATTACTCCTTTATTTCAAAATCCTATAAGGACCACAATAATGGGTCCCAAACTTGGGACATCTTTATTTTTTTTGAAATCACATATTTTTAGAAAAAATAATAAATTAAGCCTTGATAGATTCTATCTAAGGGGTTTTAATTGAAGAGGGTTAGATAAGACCCCCTTGGATCAAACCCCATTAAATAGAACCCCTCTAGTATTAAATCACACCCACAATGGATTCTCCTTCGCACCTATCAAAATACTGGCAAGAAAACACTTTTTCTTCACCTTTTGAGAGATTAAATAAAGTTATTTCTAAGAAATTATGTTTTGTAAGTATGTAGCCCTTATTATAAGTTTTCCAAAAAGTAAAATTTTAAATATTTTTAGTTTTTTTATTATATTTATATTTTATTTCTTGTGAATGTTATTTTTTCACTAAACATTCAAGGTATTTGTTTCACACAAGTGGAAAATTTGAAAAATAGAGAAAAAAATTCTAAAAAATATGTGTGCACTAGGTATTGATGTTCTTGTTTCAGCAAAATAAATAAAAGTTACGTAAAAAAAATGACAATTTATTTTTATTTTTTTAAATATATATGTTTAGAATCTACACAAATCCTCACAACTCACTAGTTCACATCATCTCCAAATTATTAATGGTTTAGTTGTTATAGGTTTCATAAAGTCGAAATTTTGTAAAAAAAGGTTGATATTAATGTCCAACTTGACCAAAAAGTGGAACACAGTATTGTGGGTTGACCCACATTGCTAAATCAAAAAAATTGAACAAGATCAAGAATAAGAAGCAATCATAAAATATTCCCTAGAATGCTAATATAACGATGATAATATTTTATGACAAAACCCTATAAGAATTCCAAATTAATAACTTTTGAAGAAGATCAAGAATGAAAATTAGTCTTGAAATATGCCTTAAAATGTTAATGTAATGGTAATATAACTAGACGATAATAATTTATCTATATGAGATGCTTACATCATCAAAGCTACGTTGGAAACGGGTGCTTCTAAAGTGTGGGTTGAGGGTGATTCACTCAAAATTATCAAGTGTTTGAATGGCATGCAAAATCCTAGCTGGATGATCAAGCCTCTTATTAATTATTATATTATGATGTTGAAATCTTTTGAAGAGATTTGTGTCTCTCATACTTATAGGGAAGGTAATTCCCTAGCTAATTTCTTTGCAAGTGAGGCTATCAGTCTTAATAATTTTAAGTTGTGGGAAGAGTACTCTCCCCTTCCTGAGAGGGCTAATCTATTATTATGAAATGACAACTAGATTTGGGTTTTTGATATGGGGTGATCAATTAATAATCTCTCCCTTGCATATCACACGCTTTATGGGTGGTGTTTGGCCCAACCTTGTGCTCATTTGTATTTTTAGAAGTGTTGTTGGGATCTAGTTTCTGGTGTTTGGCATTGCTAAAATGGGCAAGGATAGGAGCAAGCTTGAACCCATCTCCTATGATAAGTGGAAGAAAAAACATAGAGTTTGGAATATTCTTAAACATTGGGCATTTCATAACTTTTTTGGAGAGGCTTCATGGTTTTGATCATGAAACCTATGATAAATTTGTTCAATACTAGAATAATAGATGCTTGAAGGTGGAAGAGATTGAATTTAACATTATTGAAGACTTCATTGCCTTCATCACTAGCTTTCCAATGGAGGGGCATAAATTCTACAAAGAAAGAACAATAATGAAGATGTTGTGTATCAATTTTTTAAGGGCAATGAGAAAGACAACATGTTGAAGCTTCCCTCTTGGGGCTATGACCATCTCTCGCTTAAGCACATTTCAATTAATGTGGTGGAAGTTCTAATGTAGTATGTAACCCTCGATGGTCATTTTTCAACTATCCTAGGGCATCATTTTACTCTGCTCAATCATTTCAAACATGATTTGCATGTTTCTTTTTTGGTTTTCCTTCTCTCATATCTAGAGTTTTTGATCTATGCCCACCTCAAGAATCATAGAACTCTTGTGCTCCATGATGGGCTCATTATGGAGCATGTGAGAGCTAACACCCTGACCAAGGTAGTTAAAGGCAAAGAGAAGGTCATTAGTGATGAATCATTTTCTTTTGGTTTGGATTTCAATGATGATGGGGATGATGAGTGGAAGGTGAATGATGATAACACTGTTGCGGCCTCCTCATCCCCAGTTGAATCTCCCTCTAAAAAAATAAAGAATTGGACATTGAAGAAGAAGGGCCCCACTAAGAAATTGGTCATTCATGGGGTGGATTATAATGGGTCTTTTTCTAGAAAGGATGTGTCTTAGCAGAATTTGGGCGGGCTTCTTCAGCGAGCATCTAAAAAGAAAGTGAATTTGCATGTTACAAATTTTGAAGATTCTAGGAAGGAGGAGGATGTGCATTTGGTTCAATTGGATGATTATGAAGATGTTGGGTTTCACAGGAGGGCTTCTAAGAGACTGGCTAAGTTACACAGGGTGGTGTTGAAAGGGTTTGGGGAGGATGAGCATGTGGAACTAAAATAGGTAAAGGTCTTTATTGACATTATCATTATTATTGAAGATTCTTTAGTTCAATAGACACCTCCTTATAAGGCCAACATTGAGGATGATACAGTTATTGAGGATGCACAAGTGGAGAAGGAGGTGAGGGTGGCTATGGGTGACAATCCAGTCTTGGATAAGCCAAAAATAACAAGCTTTAATCCTTTGTTTGAGGATGTCTCCTACCTCAATGATGATAAAACTACTATGTTTGAGCCGTTGGATATGGCTAGAGCTGGGGCCACTTATACCTTCAAATTGGTGAAATGGGTGATGAATGAGTTTAATAAGGTGGACATTAAAATCAGAGGCTTGAAGGAGAATCTAGCTACTCGGCCAAAAGGGTCATCTATAGATTTTCTCATTGAGAGGATAGTGAACCTTGAATGCTCATTTTCTGATTTCAAAGCTCAGTGTGAAATTTTTCTTGGTGTGTTGGCCTAGGTAAGATTACATAAACTAACAAGGATATTAGAAAACTCTTGTGGATTCTCTCAAGGTGCTCTTTGACAAAATCAGCCAGCTCCCGAGACGATCAAATGTATTTTGTAGAGCTGCATGAGAAGGATCAAACTTCCAAGGGGAAGGGTAAGAAGAATGCCAAAGAGGAGGCTAAAGGCTCGTAAATAAGAACTAGGGGTAGTCTTAGGAAGTATTTTGAAGAATAAAAAATAGGAATTGATGGATATGGTTAACTTGCACTACAATCAAGAGATTGAGGTGGCCAATACTATGAAAAAATTGAAGTAATTCTCTTGTTTGTGGTCTATTTTAGTTCTTCTATTTTGCTTATTTTTTGTTGTTTGTTGGTTATTTTTTGGTTGTTGGTTGTTGTTGGTGCTTAAATTGTTCTTTTCCTTTCTCAACAACATTTTGATGTAACTTGATGTAAAGGGTTTTGGGTCCCTTCAAAACTTGATGCAGGAGCATCAAGTGGTGTGAGGGCAATCTTGCATCACCCAAAAATATGCTTTCCACTTATGTTCATTTTGTTTGTTTTTTGTAGATGTTTTTTCATTTCTAGATACCCTTTTCATCGAATAAGAGTTCCTAACTTTTAGAATTGCTTTTTTGTTTTTTCTACTCAACTACTATTTTTAGCAGGTGTGAATTTGAAGGCGTGGGAAGACATAAATTTATGGTAAGGTACAAGATGTAAAAATAAGCACTTTGGAGAAAGAATCAAATCAAGATCATTCATGGTTTGAAAGTTATTCAAGTTTTAGTTTCTGCTTTTTGTCCTGAAAACCTTTCGAGTCTAGTTTGAGGCACTAAACTGTCCTGTACGGGCCCAGAAATTATCAAAACCAATGGAGCAGGCTCTTAGCACGTTCTTCACTCCGAGACCTTTCCAATGGTTCAAACGGTTCGAAAAACAAAGTCCCGAATAAAAAGTAATGGCTTTCGGAAGTTGGTCAATTTTTGGAAAATTGTCAATTTCCAAATTAGGACTCAATTTTTGAATTTCAAATTGTAATTTTGGTGCCAAACTACTAAAACTCATAATTGGAATGTTGTTTTTGGCTGCAAACTGAAAAAGGGGCTATTTATGGGCTAGTTTCTGATTTTTGGGTAGCTTTTTGGGGAAAAGTGTTCACATGCTGCAAAAGGGGAATTTCTATAGTTTTTTGTAATTGGCATGTATGGCAAAGCTCAAGGATTTGAGATCCTCTACATGTAAAATTTTTATTTCTAAACAATAATAAAATTTCTTTAGTTGTTTGCATTATTTTTTGTGTCTCGGGTTTGCTCCCTCATCAGGTGGTATAAGAGCGAGCTTTCTTAAGCGTGTGGACAAATCGTCGATCATGAGGCAATTCACACCAGGACTATGGTTGAGGGTTTGAGATATTCAAGATGCCTCCAAGAGTGATGCTGGTAGGCGTGGTGGTGCCAGAGGTGGAAAAGGTGGAAAAAATGCTAGTGGAAGAGATCTATTGGCGGCCGAGGGTTTCAGAGCCCTCCAGAGACAAATTGATGCATTGCAGGAACAAATGAGAAGAGGGTTAAACCCAAGAAGGAGAGGAGAAAGCAAGGATGAAGAAGAGGTGGAAGATTTAGATGTAGAAGAGGAAGAAGAAGTGATTGACCAAGAATAAATGTGGCTCATCAGGGCCATTTTGAATATTGGAAAAAGACCCAGAATAGAAGTTCTCAATTATTCTGGAAGTTTGAACCCAAAAGAGTTGATCGATTGGATCAATGAGCTAGAAGAGTATTTCGAGTATGAAGAAGTAGAGGACCCATATCGAGTTACATTTTCAAAAACAAAGCTAAAGAGCCACACAAATATTTGGTGAAAATAAATCCAATTGGAGAGAAATCGAAGAGGGAAAGGAAAGATCAGCAGTTGGGATTGCATGGTGGAGAACCTGAAGAAGCAGTTCATGCCAGTAGACTATGAGTTAGATCTGCTGAAGAAATTGCAAGGGTTGAAGCAAGGAAGTAGATTTGTGAAAGAATACATAGAGCATTTTCATAAGATGATCATCTAAACAAGCCATGCAAAGGCTAACAAGGAGAAGGTAGCCCGTTATCTTAATGGGTTACGACCAAGCATTCAAGAGGAGCTAAGCCTAGTCAGAATGACCACCATTGAGGATGCATACCAGTTTTCTCTAAAAGTTAAGGAGAAACTAAACAAAAGATTTGACAGAAAGCAAAAAGGATGAGGAGGTCAAAGTGGAAGGGGTAGTGGAAGATCTTTTGGAAGCCAAAATGAGGATGAAAGGAAAAATGAAGATGTGGGTACCAATCAAAGCCAAAAGAATGATAAATTTTACTGCCCTCGTGATCAAAACAGTGATGATCAAAGAGGTAGAGGATGAGGAAGATCTAGGTCAGGACCAGGAAGAGGTGGTTTCAGAGGAACTTGTTTCCATTGTGGTGAAAGGCATCGAGCCTATGAATGTCCACAACACCAATGAAAGATAGACAAAAGTCCAAAAGGTCGTGGAAGGGTTGTGCATGCAGATGAGGAGGCCCAATTTGAGCATTCAAATGTTGTTGAAAGGGGAGAAGTCCTAGTGGTTAGAAGAGCCCTAGTGACTGAAGAGAAGGAACCAGAGCAAAGGAAGAATCTATTTCCAACAAGGTGCAAGTGTGAAGAAAAATGTTGTGATTTCATTATTGGCAGTGGGAGCATTGATAATCTGGTGTCAGAAGAGATGGTTACAAAGTTGAAACTAAAGAGGGAAAGGAATCCACATCCATATTAGATTGTCTGGCTGCAAAAATACCACAAAGTTTTGGTCAATGAGAAATGCCTGGTGAAGTTCAAGATCAAAAGCTATCATGATGAGGTACTATGTCATATCATCCCCATGGATGCATGTCACATGTTGTTGGGGAGGCTATGGCAGTTCGATAGGCAAGTTTTACATGATGGCCATGCAAACACGTATTCCCTAATGAAGGATGGATTCCACCATAAGTTGAAACCCTTGAAGAAGGACGAAGAAAAGGTATGCAATAGTGCTAAAAAAAATTGTTGATGGAAGGAGATTTTTAGAAGGCATAAAGCATGAGTGTATGTGTTATGCATTGATTCCTAGAATGGATTTAAGGAAGATAGTGAGAAGGTGCCAGTAGAAGTTTCTAGACTATTGGATGAGTTTCAGGAGATTATTTCTATTAACGTACCTAAGGGTTTATCACTTATGGGGAAGATCAGTCATCAGATTGACTTGATCCCTGGAGCTAGTTTTCCAAATAAGGCAGCTTATAGAATGACTCTTGCAGAAAATGAGGAGTTGAACAGACAAGTTCAAGGGTTGTTGAGAAAGGGTTTCATTCGAGCGATTTTGAGCCCATGTACAGTACCTACAGTACTAGCACCGAAGAAGGATTGGGAGTGGAGGATGTGTACAGACTCCCAGGCCATAAATAAGATAACAATCAAGTACAAATTTCCCCTGCCAAGGATGGATGACCTGATGGACTGTTTGAGTGGAGCTCAATACTTCACAAAGATAGATTTGAAAATTGGATATCACCATATCTGGATTCGAGAGGGTGATGAGTGGAAGACTGACTTCAAGACCAAAGAGGGCCTATACAAGTGGTTAGTCATGCCCTTTGGGCTAACCAATGCACCAAGCACATTCATGCGACTCATGAATGCGGTATTGCAAGAGTTTCTAGGAAGTTTTGTTATTGTATATCTAGATGATATTTTTATTTTTAGTAAGACTTTGGATGAGCATTTAATGCATATTCGTAGAGATTTTGAGAATTTGAGAGAAGAAAAACTATTGATTAATTTGAAGAAGTGTAGTTTTGTGAAGGAGTTAGTGTACTTGGGGTTTTTTGTCTTGGCAGAAGGTCTCAAGATGGACCCAGAGAAGGTGAAGGCTATTCTAGAATGGCCTACCCCAAGAACTACTACTGAGGTGAGATCTTTCCATGGTTTGGCCAATTTTTATAGAAATTTAATTAGAAACTTCAGTAGTATTTGTGCACCCTTGACTGAAACAATGAGAGGGCATAGAAAAGAGTTTAAGTGGAGCACTAGAGCAGCGAAGAGTTTTGATTTGTTGAAGCAGGAGGTGATAGAGCAACCAGTTTTAGCCCTCCCGGATTTCAATAAGGTGTTTCAAGTGGATTGTGATGCTAGTGGTTGTGCCATTGGAGCAGTGTTGAGTCAAGAAGGTAAGCCCATTGCCTATTTCAGTTAAAAGTTAAATGATGCAAAGAGAAAGTACTCTATATATGATTAGGAATTTTATGCAATAGTTCAAGTATTAAAGAAATGGAGTCATTATTTGTTTTCGAAGGAATTTTTTTGTATACTAATCATCAAGCATTATAGTACTTGAGTAGTTAGGGAAAATTATATCAGAGGCATATGAAATGGGTAAATTTTTGCAGAGTTATATCTTTGTTTTAAAGCATAAGAGTGGGAAGTCGAATAGGGTTCCAGATGCCTTAAGTAGGAGGCATACATTGTTGACGGAGATACAGATTGAAGTGGTTGGGTTTAGTGAAATCAAGACATTGTATCCTGAAGATCCTAATTTTGCTAAGGCTTAGAAAGCTTTAAAGGAGCCTATTATAGTTGACAAGACAAAGTGGTTTGATTTCATAATCCAAGATGGCATGTTGTTTAAGGGAATCCAATTGTGTATCCTGAGGAGTTCCATGAGGGAGAACCTGATAAAGGAGAAGCACAGTGGAGGAATGGCAAGACATTTTGGTTGGGATAAGACCATTGCCATTATCAATGAGCATTATTATTGGGTTCAGTTATCACAGGATGTGAAGAAGTTTGTGTAGAGTTGCAGGGTATGTCAGATGGCTAAAGGAGTGAGCCAGAATACTAGGTTGTATTAACCCTTACCTATACTAAAGAGGTCGTGGGAGGATATAAATATGGACTTTGTTCTTGGCTTGCCAAGGACACAAAGAGGGAATGATTCATTCTTTGTGGTAGTTGACAGGTTTCCAAAGATGGCACATTTTATCCCATGCTAGAAGACTCATGATGCAGTCCACATTGTTGACTTGTTGTTTAGAGAGATGGTGAGGCTACATGGTCTGCCAAAGAGTATAGTCTCAGATCGCGACATAATTTTTTTTGGATACTTTTGGAGGACCTTGTGGAAGAAGTTGAAAATAGAGTTGAAGTTCAGTTCTGCACACCATCTACAAACTAATGGGTAGATTGAGGTTGTGAATAGAAGTATGGGTAACCTACTAAGATGCTTGGTAGGAGATAAACCCAAGGTTTGGGACCTGATCTTACCCCAGGCAGAATTTGCTTACAAAAATTCTGTCAATTGAAGCATGGGAAGATCACCATTCCAAATTGTGTATGGAGGCAATCCCATAATTGCTCTAAAACTAAGAAAGATGGGCCAAGAGAAGAAGACAAGTGTCGAAGTTGAAGACTTTGCAGAGCACATCAAGAATATACATGAGAAGGTAAGAGAACATATTAACAAGATAAATATGTAGTATAAGGCTAAGGAAGATCATAAGAGGAGGTATAAGGAGTTTTAAATTGGTGATGAAGTGATGGTCCACTTGAGGAAACAAAGGTTTCTAGTGGGAACCTATAACAAATTGAAGATGAAGAATTTCGGTCTTTATAAAATTTTGAAGAGGCATGATTCAGGGAATGCATATGAGGTAGAGTTGCCAAATGGAGTCAACATTTCCCCTATGTTCAATATTTTAGATTTGACAGAGTATCATGAAGGTGGGGAAAAGGAAGTACCAACAATGAAACAATGTGGCATTCCAGCACCTACTTTGAAGAAGGAGATTGAAGAAATCTTGGATAGCCATGTGGGAAGGAGTACTAGAAAAAAGTAGTATGAAGAATATCTGGTGAAGTGGATAGCCAGGCCTGTGGAAGATTCATCTTGTCTATCTAAGGTAGAGGTTGACCATTTGGGTTTTCCTCAACCATCTGAGACATGACGGGGTCACTTCTCAAATTACCCTAGGTGTCTAATGTAAGAGCATCCAGTGGTGTGAGGGCAATCTTGCATCACCCAAAAATATGCTTTCTATTTATGTTCCTTTATTTTTCTTTTTGTAGATGTTTTTACATTTCTAGGTACCCTTTTCATCAAATAAGAGTTCCCAACTTTCAAAAAAAAAATTCTATTTTTTCTACTCAACTGTTTGTTATCACAAAATCTAGCAGCGCTCGTTCCACGGATAACCCCCCTACGAAACTTGTTCGTTTCCTAGGATTCGTGAAGTTCAAGTACGCATAGCAAGGACATTTTCATGCCACCTCAAAATGCGTTCCCAAGTCTCGAATAGTCAATTCGAGCGTTCCCCCTTGTTCGCCTCGCAAAGACCTTCGAAACGAGATCTTTCGCGACGTTTCACTGTTCGTACTTTGCAAATTGCGAAAGATGCAGTGGCACTGAAAAAGTGCGCTCCTGCAATGAAATTCCAAAAATTTGACTAAGTCTGGAAATGCAAGGGCACTAAAATTTAGCACCCCTACATGCAGTGAAATTCCAAAAAATGTAAGGGCGCTAAATTTTAGCGCCATTACATTTTCTTCGACACTTAAACTTTTTTCATGCCTCTGGCATGTTTCTTCACGTCTTCGCGTTTTTCGTCAATCATGCCACTTTTTGTGCCTAAATTTATTGCACGACTTGAGTTAGGTTTTTAATTCTCATTTTCACTTAAGTGAATGAAGTTCGCCATTTTATTGTTTGCATTTCTTTTTATCTCATTTTTCCTCTTGCTGGGCGAATTGCACTTCAACTGCAAATCACGTTTTTGAAGATTTTTGCCATTCACCTCTTCAGTAAGCTTCATTTTTCCCTGGTAAGGTTTTCCATTTTAGCTTCGTCTTTTCATTTGTATATGTCCATTATTAGCATACGCGTTTTTGTTTCTTACATTCACGTCTTTCATTACACGCATTTTTTGTTCTTTCCATTCACGTCCTCCCTTCTTTCCATTCGCGTTTTTCTTCTCCTTCATACGCGTTGGAACCCTCATTCATTATTTTGAATGCGTCTTTCTCCTCTGTGCGTGTTCATTTCGATGCTCATTCCTTCTTTTCATTTCTATTTTCTTACCCTACACATTCGCGTTTCTTTCTTCCCATACGTGTTTCTTCCCTTATCCTTCATACATGTTTCTTTCCCCATTCTCCTCTGTACGCAATGTTCCTTGAGAACTTCTATCTACCCGACATGTTTTGTTGAAATATCTTTGTCAGAAGCTCTTCATTCGTTTTGGTAAACATTGAAAAGATTCATCATTGTGAAAAAGAATCCCTTTGACCTTTGAATGAAGATGTAATAGGATGGAGATAATTTCGAAAGCTTTCATTGTTACAAACATTGCCTTTGCTAAGCTCAAGTGCCTTCGCCATTCCTCCCTGCATTTACATCTTCAAAATTGCCAAAATTGCAAAAGCGCTAAAATTAAGCGCCATGACATTTTGAAGATACCCAAAAATTGCCTAACACTGGAAAGTGTAAGGGCGCTAAAATTTAGCGCCCTTACACCAAAAGCAGTTTTTCTCATAATGTAAGGGCGCTGACTTTTAGCGACCTTACACTTTTTTCAGGCTTTTCCCAGACCTTCCCAAATGAACTTCATTTTTGACCAGTGCATTCTTGAGCCTCATTTTTTGCATTCATGCATCGTTTTGGTTGCCTCACCATCCACTCCATGCTTTTCCACCCTCGTGCTCATTTCACGCTTTCCTATGTTCCCTAACAATTGGTGTTTGTTCTGGCTAGACGGATTGCAGTCTACTCTCAGAGATCGTCAAGTCAAGAGTGCTCAGTGTTCCAGTTTCTTTTTATGACTGCTACGAAGCCTCCTTCTTCTTCGAAAGCAAAAAGCAAGATGAAGATTCAGCAGAAGCAGACTCCGATGCCGAAGAGGTTTCTAAAAGCGGGCAAGAGTCAGATGAAGATTCTGAAGAAGGATCTGAAGGTGACTTCGAAGGTGAGCCAGATTCAAAGAGACAAGAGGGTGATCAACATGAACCCGAGCATGATGAAGAAATAACTACTTCTCCTCTCGAGAATGTAATTGAGGAAATATCTAGAACATCATTGCCCGTGACTTCAAACGTTCCTCATACTCCTCTAGAGTCAAGAACTCCTCCACCTCCTGTTCCCTCATCGCCAATTCCTACCACAAGCATTCTTGCAGCTGAGATATCACCTATCCATGCAGCATCAACCTAGCTTGATACTCCTTCAGTGACAAGCATTCATACGGTTGATATACTGTCAAGCCCACCATCGTCCATTCCTAGCTTGTCTTCGCCAACATATGATATCACTTCTGAAAATGAATTCAATCGTTTCATGAATGAGTCAATGCGTGATCAGCTCAATGTGTCAACTACAGGAGCAATGATGACAAACACTTCTCCAATTGTCACGATACCAATGGTGAGTTCAGATGTGACAATAACTTAAGAGGTGGCAATGGCGACTGACTTGACGGTAAATCCAGAAGTTCACACTTCTTTTCTTCCTCCTTGGCTAATATCTCAAGTGTCGAAGTGTAAAAAGCAAATGATTTCTCCAGAGGAGCTCGACCTTGAAGAGATAGTTCTTCCAAAGGCCAAAGGAAATAAGAAGGAAAAAGTATACTCGAGGCTGAATGTTGATAAGTCTGGCCACAAGTATGCTGAAATTGGCATACCACCGAATCAAGAAGGTGATGTCAATATGGAGGACTACATAGTAACAAAGGTCCAGCTTGGCAAGGTTACCAACGAAAGTGCAAAAGCCGATGCGCAAGTCACTTTGGATATCTTGGCAGGAAGGCTGGACAAAGTTGAGCAATCTCGTAACATGTACAAGCAGAGGAAGAGCATTATGCCACTATTGTAAAGAGACTTGCGGTTCTCCAATGGCAACTGCCTGGCGGTGGTAAGTATTGAAGACCCGGTGTCAAGAAAGTTGAAATTCGCCTCCAAAGGCGAGTGTTGTATGACTTTGTTGAAAAGATCATCAAACACGGATCTCAGATAATTTTGGCTACGGATGAGAAAACCACCATGTTGGCCAAGCTCACCACGAGCTTGATAAAGAAAAGAGCGTACTGCCGGGAGCACGAGACATGGAAAAATGCCTGTTGTCGGTGGGAAATGAAACAGGTAAAGCTCAGCAAATTGGTGGAGGTTGGGGTAATTCCCGACAAAGAAAAGTTTGTAGAGGTAAAAGAATCACTGAAACACAGGATTCAAGTGGTTCAATCTCTCATTGAAGATCTTCACCAAGTACAGGAAGATGTCGACGGTCATCGCAACATTCTTGACAAAAGTATCAGAGAGTTTGGTCAACTTCTTGAGGACAATCGTATCTTTCTACCGGCCACGAGAAATATCCCGATCTTCAAGGAAGCCATCACGAATTTGATTACAGTTGAGACTTCTCGAAGCTTCGCTGAACATCATTTGTGATACAAGGCTCACATTGGACAACCTGAAGACGCATCTTGACAGGTGCAAAAAGGTTCACTCATCGCCATGAGATCGATCATGAGAATTCACACCATTGTGGATTACGGTTGGTCCAGATGAGAAGTTCGTGCAGGAGACTAGGAGGAAATTTGAAGACTTCCGCACCCAATGCAAAGAAACGTGAAGCAGCCCCCTATTCTCCAGTGTTAGACATTTCCTGGTGCATCCCATTATGCATCTTGTAAATATTTCTCGACATTTTTGAATGTCATTTTGTAAATTGTAATTACACCAAGTCCAAAGATGTAATATTTTCAAAACAAATTACACTTTGACTTTGGTCAAAGTTAGGTGAGATTTCCTAAAATCACTCACCTAACTCTCCCTGATTTTCTCAATCTCTTTCCTTCTTTTGCTCATCCCTCTTTCTATATAATGTGAGGGATTTTCATTGTAATATTATCTTTTAGCCTTTTGCAACGAAGTGCTGCCCTTTTGTAAGCAAATTTGTGAAACTTTGCGTTCATGCTTTGTGAATGAGATTCAATCAATAAAGAAAAGGATTGCAAGCCAAACTTTGCGTTGGATTCGATACTTTTGTAAGTTGATTCGATTTGGTAGTGATTAGTTCGAGGAATCTGAAAGACTCTAAGTAGTTGATGTAAACTTTGTGTTACATTCGTTATTTAGATTGCATTGTATTTCTTTTATCATTGGTTGAATGATCTATAAGACTTTGCGCTTATAATCATTCATGCTCTTGCATGTTCTTGTTGAATAATCTACAAGACTTTGTGCTTGTAATTATTCATACTATTGGATACTTTGTCGAAGGATCTACAAGACTTTGTGCTTGTAATCGTTCGTGCTATTAACACTTTTGTTGGATGATCTACAAGACTTTGCGCTTGTAATCGTTCATGTTGTTCGAAGAATTGTTGCGTCTAAGAAGACTTTGTGCTTCTAACGTAGCAAACGGTACGTTTATGCAAATCCAACATTGATAAAGCTACGGAACGACTTTGTGCCTTCGTGAGCTTTCCCTTTTTAATTTATTTGTTTATTGTTAATTACTTCTGGTATCTCTACGCTTCGCTTTGATGAGATAGAGATATTGGCATTACTGCTAGTTGTTCGTTTCAAGTTATCAAGAATTTAGAACTTCCAACATGTGAAGCATTGTAAACATCTTCTCTGAAAAAAGAGAGAAGGATGAATGTAACACACCCCCCCCACTCCGTGAATTTTGTGTACATTTTGTAATTACTTGTGTGATTTACTATTGTTTCTCTTAGCAGTAAGAAGGGTGCCTCCCCTTTCCGAGAGGAGAGATTCACATCTCACATAGATGTGGCTGAAGTCCAAGTTGTGTAATCTATCGAAAGCTGATTACATAATTTTCACCCAACAGTTTTTTGGCGACTCTACTGGGGAACCTACATACGCAATCTGAGCCTCACGCTTCGGATTGAAGTAGATAAGTTTCCTTTTTCTTGCTGTTCTTTTGTATATTGTTAACTCTGTAAGACCCTTTGTATTCAGATCTACATTCTGGCGGACCGAATATATACAAGAGGATTGAGGGCTCAAGGAATAACAGATCCACTCTTTGAAGAGTTGTTGCAACGTGACTTTCCATTTACTCTTCCATGAGCAAGGTCACCATTGCAGCGGGCTATAAGCTTCCCTCCACGTAGCCAAAGATCTCCAATCCCAAGTGTTTGGTCAGTTTATCGCAGACGTCCTGTTCAAGTACCTATTGTGCAACCAGTCATGGCCGCACCACCTGCAGGACCGTGGGGAAATGCTTTTGGTCCCCTCCGTTTGACTCCACCTTTACACGAACTTCCTCGTGTATCTAGGAAGCATCTTCCAAAATTTCAAGGTGATTGCAAACAACACCCCGATGAGCACATATCCGCATTCTACATAGTATGCGGCGTTCTTGGCATTGAGCACGAAGATGTTTCTGTAAGATTGTTCATTGAATCCCTTCAAGGGATTGCAGCCGAATGGTTCTTTACTCTTCCCAATGCTTCCGTCACCAATTGGGCCACTCTTCGCACTAAATTTGAAGAAAGGTTTAAGCCTGCTGAAGATTCACATGCTCTATTGGCGCAACTCACCACCATGCGTAAAGAAGCTCACGAGCCTATGCGCGAGTTTGTGGCGAAGTTCAATAAGTTGGTGACACGGATCCCCAATGATGCAAGACCAACGGATCATAACCTGAAATGCTTCTTCATCAACACCCAATTACCTAAGGTAAGTTTCTACTTGCGTAGGGAAAATCTTGTTAACGTTGCAGCAGCCCAGCAATTGGCTACCAGTCTGGAGGACGACATGATCCTTGCTGGAGAAATCAGGATGGGGACTAACGGAAATAAAAGGATGCAAGCCTCAGGATCTTCAGCATCCAATGCTAGTACCTCCACTGCCAACTCAAATTTCACAGATCCCATGGTCCAAAGGCTGGCAAATGAAGTTCTGTCTCTCAAGAAGCAAGTGTCAAACAACAACAATGGTAACAACTACAAAGACGTCCCTAGGAGGACTTTTCCTAACTATGCTGGCAACAAAAATCAGAATCGTCTCCCAGCACCTCCAGGACGACTTGCTCTTGAAGCCCCACCTGCTAACAATGCCGCTGGGTACTATGAGACTGAACAAGATGATTATGCTCAGCCCGAATATCCTGAAGAAGAAAATGCCGATCTCTTCCAAGAAGAAGAAACTGAATCGGCTGGCGACTCCAAGATCAACTATTTGCAAATGATGGAAGAAGAAGAAGAAGACGACTTGGTGACTGACACTTACGCTATTTTTACGCGGCATCAACAAAGTGAACTTGACAAAGCTCAAGCTGCTGCTGTCCTAGAAAAAGAAAAGCCACCCATAACGATTGCCAAAAGAGGATCTCCCCTCCCTTGGCAACCTAAGAAAGCAGCAAATCCACAAGTAAGTGCACCCCGTTCTTCTCCGTCAACTCCCATTGTTCCTAAAGCTAATCCTCCCGTTCCAAAGACCAGTGTGCCTTTTGTGAAACCAATCAGCGAAGTTACGGCTTCCAACCTACAAAGTTCTTTCCAGGCTTTCGACATTATTGACCATGCCAAGAAAACCAAGGTTCAAATGTCCGAGGCTGAATACCTCAAAGCCAACCCCGACCAATTTGACAGGCTTGTCAAGTTCGTAAATGATAAAAAGATCTCCCCAAGTCGGGATACTCCTCCTGACATCCCAGTTACTCCTAAACCCAAAGTATCACAGAGTAACCTCGTATCTAATCCTCCAACTGCTTCTGGACGCATTGATCCATTTTTCATCTCCCTACTTGTAAATGGTTTCAAGCTGAGTAACTGTGTCATAGACTCTGGTGCGTCTGACAATGTAATGCCCGCCAAGGTAGCTACTGCGTTAGGCCTTGAAATGACCAAAACCTTCAGCCGTTGCTTTTCCATGGAGAATAAGCAAGTGCCATTGATCGGTCAGATCAAGGATGCCCAATATGCATTCGCCGCATACCCGGAGAAGAAGATAAAAATGACGTCCTCGTGGCCGATGTACCAGCTTCCTACGGTATACTCCTCGGACGCAACTTCTGCAAAGATGTTGGAGGAGAACTAAGTATGGATATGTCTGAAGCAAGAATACCAGTTAAAGGTGTGATGCAAAAGCTGATTCCTGAAAAGGAATCAAAGTTTTTAGTTGTTGAGTCCAATGATCCCAGAGCTCAGATTTTGTTCGAATCATCAGGCGTGGGAACTTACTACCTACAAACAGATGAGGTAGGAGAATCCTCAACTCAAAACGAGTTAGAAAATGATGATATTTCGTCAACTTCAGATGAAACGTCATCAGGAGATTTGTCCATCTCCGACCATGAATCTTCATCAGAGGATGAAGTTTTAGATTTCAACACTGTTCCAGTTGGTGATTCCAACGGTGTCTGGCTGCTCGAGTTCGATGGTAGCTACTCTTCGACTGGTTATGG
The DNA here is from genome assembly GCA_007258455.2 of Sequoia sempervirens. NCBI lineage: Eukaryota > Viridiplantae > Streptophyta > Pinopsida > Cupressales > Cupressaceae > Sequoia > Sequoia sempervirens. The sequence continues at coordinate 457,310,967 of VDFB02000003.1, forward strand.
AGCAGGGATGGTTTTCATCTCACCATCAGGAAAGTTTTTTCCTTTCTCCTTCAAGCTGCCGAGTATGAAGCCCTGTTACTAGGAATGCAAGTTGCGTTGAAGAAAGGTATAAAAAATATTCATGCGCAAGGTGATGCCGAGTTGATAGTATGTCAAGTAAGAAATCTCTATCAAACAAAGAATGAGAGACTCAGGCATTATCGTAATCTAGTATGGGATTCCATTGAGGAATTCGAGGCTTTTGATATCTCCGTTGTTCCCAGAGAATACAATACTAGAGCTGATTCCCTTGCGATCTCTGCCACGCTCCTGGTACCACACAAAGACTTTCAAGGTTCTACCTACACCATAGAGTTGGTTTTCTGCCCAAGTGTACCTGACAATTTAGAAAACTGGCAGATTTTCAACGACGACCATCAAATTATCGCCTTTCTTGAGAAAGCAGAGAATTTCGATGAGTTGTACTTTGAGGGCAGCGATTCTCCACTTCGAGAATCCGTGTCCGATCTAGATCCTGTTACAGGCGAGGAATATCTGCAACTCAAAGGGAATAAGATCCCTAAAGGATTGGTATCCTTGGAGAAACTTTTTGATAAGCATGATCGCCACATAAAGAAACAACTCTCAGATTCTGACTCATCTAATGAGGTTGAACAGATAAATTTGGGAACTGAGGCCGATCCTAAGATGGTCAACATTGGCAAATGTTGCACGGCCGAAGAAAGAAGATAGTTTGCTCAGCTACTGCAGGAGTACATTGACGTCTTGGCGTATTCATATGACGATCTAAAGTCATTTCAGCCCAAGGAAGTGCAACATGACATTCCTCTCAAGGTTGGTGCTTTACCTTACAAACAAAAGCAGAGGCAGTACAATCCCAAGATTTCTGGAATGATTTTAGCTGAAGTTCAAAAGATGCTGAATGCGCGGATAATATTCCCTATCCATCATTCAACATGGATAGCCAATATCGTCCCTGTTCGTAAGAAGAATGGTGAAATCCGCATTTGTGTAGATTTCAGAAATCTAAATCAATTGTCTCTCAAAGACAATTACCCACTTCCAGTGATGGATCAAGTTCTACAAAATGTAACTGGATCCGAGATGCTCTCTATGCTAGACGGATTTTCTGGTTACAATCAAATTGAAGTGAATTCAAGCGATCAACACAAAACTGCTTTCACAACGCCTTGGGGAACCTTTGCATATCGTAGGATGTCGTTTGGATTGATCAACGCCGACGCTACATTCCAACATGTCATGGATCTTTCTTTCCGTGACATAATGGGTAAGTTCATTGTGGTGTACCTTGACGATCTTACGGTGTTCTCCAAGCAACGGCATGAGCATTTCTATCATTTGAGACAAACTCTAGAGAGATAACGTCAGCACAGCATTTCCCTCAATCCCAAAAAGTCAATTTTTGGGGTGACAGAAGGTAAACTTCTTGGTCACGTAGTATCTGCTGAAGGAATCAAGATTGACTCAGAAAGAGTCAATGGAATCAAGTCCCTTGCTTTGCCGTCAAGCAAGAAAGTTGTTCACTCCTTTTTTGGCAAGGTAAACTTCTTAAGGAGGTTTCTTCCAGACTTTGTTGAAAAGACTCGTCATATTGTGAACATGATGAAGGGTAACACCGCGTTTCATTGGACGATAGAAGGCAAAGCAACGTTCGATGACATCAAGGAGGTCATTGCTCATGCGCCTGTATTGGTTTGCCCTAACTACACCAAGGAGTTTGTAATGTACAGTTACGCTTCTGAGCATACGCTATCAGCAATCTTGGTGCAGGAAAATGATGAGGGTTTTGAATCCCCCATTGCATTCATGAGATGCCCTCTAAAGAATTATGAGTTGAAATATTATTAGATGGAAAAGCACGCTTTTGCAGTTGTAAAAGCCGTTAAGCATTTCCGGTTCTACATTCTGGGCAGTCATGTCAAAGTCCTTGTTCTAGATTCAACTGTCAAGTCTATCCTCACACAACAGGAATTTGGAATGAAAAGAGGAAACTAGATTGCCAAGATTCAAGAATATGATCTAGAGATAAAGCCTACTAAGCTGATACGTGGATGTGGCCTTTGTCAGCTCATTGCTGAAAACAATCCAGGTGAGGAAATTTTAGAGGATGAGGAGGTCTCAGATGAAGAGGTTGATCCCAGTACACTTCCTATGGTACTATTCATTAGCACCACTGATGAATGGTTTTCCAACATAGCTCACTTCCTGACATACGGAGAATGTCCTAATCACTTAACTCCGAAAGAGAAGAGGACCGTCAAGCTAAAGTCAGCTAGTTTCATCTTGTGGGATAGCGGCTTGTATGAGCGTGCGATGGATGGAACATTTCTCAGGTGTGTTGATAAAGAGCAACAACAAAAGTTGCTGAAATCTTATCATGATTTGGCATGTGGTGGGCATTTCTCAGCACCAGTAACCGCTCACAAAATCCTGAGAGCAAAGTATTACTGGCCTACACTCTTTCAGGATGCGTACTCTTGGGTGCGTAAGTGTGGATTGTGCCAACAGTTCGTTGGCCGTCCAAAATTGGCATCTTTGCCGTTAAAACCTGTCGTGATTGATGAACCTTTCCAACAATGGGGTATTGATTTCATAGGTGCAGTGAATCCATCGTCAAGTGCTGGACATGTCTATGTTTTTATGGCTATAGACTATTTCACCAAATGGGTGGAAGCAATACCTACCAAGCGTGCTACTTCAGAAGTAGTGTGCAATTTCTTAAAAGAAAATATTATTTCCAGGTTCGGTGTGCCGAACAAGATTGTTGCGGACAACGCTTCTGCTTTCTCATCGAGTGAGATCACGGAGTTTTGTTTCGAGCATGGTATAACTTTGTCACATTCTTCCGACTATTATCTACAAGGTAATGGTCAAGCAGAATCTAGTAACAAGAATCTGGTGACTATAATCCGCAAGCTGGTGGACGAGAATCAACGTTTGTGGCACAAGGCTTTGTTTGATGCTTTGTGGGCGGACAGAATAACTCTGAAGCGAGCTATCGGTATGTCTCCTTTTCAGCTCTTGTACATATTGAATGCCAAAATTCCTATAACTTTGGAACTACCAGCCCTCAAGTTGGCTAAGGCCATTGAGGATGAGACATTTGACAATTCTGTCGACAAGCGCATCATGTATCTCTTTGAATTGGAAGAGAATCGAGTTCAGGTGGCGGACCGCATTGCAGAACACCAGGATCAAGTGAAGAAGCTGTTTGACAAGAAGGCTAAGTCTCGAGAATTTCAAGTTGGTGACCTCGTCCTCCTATGGGACAAACGAAGAGAGCCAAAAGGTATGCACGGGAAATTTGACTCACTATGGACTGGACCTTTCCAAATACATCAGTTGCATGGTGAAAATAGTTTCTTGTTAGCAAACGGAGATGGGACGCCATTTGCCCTTCCTCACAGTGGGCAACATCTCAAGCACTTTACGCAGTAAAGAAGTTGGTGTTGGTATGTAAATACTTTTTATTTTCAAGTCCTTTTGAGTCTTTGCATTTTGTTTTTGTCGTTGTCGTCGCCTGACTCCAAGCCCAATGGATGGATAAAGGCACTTGAATTTTGGATTTCTTCTCCCTTCATTCTTTTCTAAAGAACAACCGAAGGAAGATCCCTAGCAGGAGCCAGCTGTTATCACGGAATCTAGCAGCGCTCGTTCCACGGATAACCCCCCTACGAAACTTGTCTGTTTCCTAGGATTCGTGAAGTTCAAGTACGCATAATGAGGACATTTTCATGCCACCTCAAAATGCGTTCCCAAGTCTCGAATAGTCAATTCGAGCGTTCCCCCTTGTTCGCCTCGCAAAGACCTTCGAAACGAGATCTTTCGCGACGTTTCACTGTTCGTACTTTGCAAATTGCGAAAGATGCAGTGGCACTGAAAAAGTGCGCTCCTGCAATGAAATTCCAAAAATTTGACTAAGTCTGGAAATGCAAGGGCGCTAAAATTTAGCGCCCCTGCATGCAGTGAAATTCCAAAAAATGTAAGGGCGCTAAATTTTAGCGCCATTACATTTTCTTTCGACACTTAAACTTTTTTCATGCCTGTGGCACGTTTCTTCACGTCTTCGCATTTTTCATCAATCGTGCCACTTTTCGTGCCTAAATTTATTGCACGACTTGAGTTAGGTTTTTAATTCTCATTTTCACTTAAGTGAATGAAGTTATCCATTTTATTGTTTGCATTTCTTTTTATCTCATTTTTCCTCTTGCTGGGCGAATTGCACTTCAACTGCAAATCACGTTTTTGAAGATTTTTGCCATTCACCTCTTCAGTAAGCTTCACGTTTTCCCTGGTAAGGTTTTCCATTTTAGCTTCGTCTTTTCATTTGTATATGTCCATTATTAGCATACGCGTTTTTGTTTCTTACATTCACGTCTTTCATTACACGCGTTTTTTGTTCTTTCCATTCACGTCCTCCCTTCTTTCCATTTGCGTTTTTCTTCTCCTTCATACGCGTTGGAACCCTCATTCATTATTTTGAATGCGTCTTTCTCCTCTGTGCGTGTTCATTTCGATGCTCATTCCTTCTTTTCATTTCTATTTTCTTACCCTACACATTCGCGTTTCTTTCTTCCCATACGCGTTTCTTCCCTTATCCTTCATACGTGTTTCTTTCCCCATTCTCCTCTGTACGCAATGTTCCTTGAGAACTTCTATCTACCCGACATGTTTTGTTGAAATATCTTTGTCAGAAGCTCTTCATTCGTTTTGGTAAACATTGAAAAGATTCATCATTGTGAAAAAGAATCCCTTTGACCTTTGAATGAAGATGTAATAGGATGGAGATAATTTCGAAAGCTTTCATTGTTACAAACATTGCCTTTGCTAAGCTCAAGCACCTTCGCCATTCCTCCCTGCATTTACATCTTCAAAATTGCCAAAATTGCAAAAGCGCTAAAATTAAGTGCCATGACATTTTGAAGATACCCAAAAATTGCCTAACACTGGAAAGTGTAAGGGCGCTAAAATTTAGCGCCCTTACACCAAAAGCAGTTTTTCTCAGAATGTAAGGGCGCTGAATTTTAGCGCCCTTACACTTTTTTCAGGCTTTTCCCAGACCTTCCCAAATGAACTTCATTTTTGACCAGTGCATTCTTGATCCTCATTTTTCCGCATTTGTGCATCGTTTTGCATGCCTCGCCATCCACTCCATGCTTTTCCACCCTCGTGCTCATTTCACGCTTTCCTATGTTCCCTAACAATTGGTGTTTGTTCTGGCTAGATGGATTGCAGTCTACTCTCAGATATCATCAAGTCAAGAGTGCTCAGTGTTCCAGTTTCTTTTGATGACTGCTATGAAGCCTCCTTCTTCTTCAAAAGCAAAAAGCAAGATGAAGATTCAGTAGAAGCAGAATCCGATGCCGAAGAGGTTTCTGAAAGCGGGCAAGAGTCAGATGAAGATTCTGAAGAAGGATCTGAAGGTGACTTCGAAGGTGAGCCAGATTCGGAGAGACAAGAGGGTGATCAACAGGAACCCGAGCATGATGAAGAAATAACTACTTCTCCTCCCAAGAATGTAATTGAGGAAATACATAGAACATCATCGCCCATGACTTCAAACGTTCCTCATACTCCTCTAGAGTCAAGAACTCCTCCACCTCCTGTTCCCTCGTCGCCAATTCCTACCACAAGAATTCCTGTAGCCGAGATATCACCTATCCATGCAGCATCAACCTAGCTTGATACTCCTTCAGTGACAAGCATTCATACGGTTGATATATTGTCAAGCCCACCATCGTCCATTCCTAGCTTGTCTTCGCCAACGTATGATATCACTTCTGAAAACGAATTCAATCGTTTCATGAATGAGTCAATGCGTGATCAGCTCAATGTGTCAACTACAGGAGCAATGATGACAAACACTTCTCCAATTGTCACGATACCAATGGTGAGTTCAGATGTGACAATAATAACTTGAGGTGGCAATGGCGTGACTTGATAAGTAAATCCGAGAAGTTCACACTTCTTTTCTTCCTCCTTGGCTAATATCTCAAGTGTCGAGGCGTAAAAAGCAAATGATTTCTCTAGAGGAGCTCGACCTTGAAGAGATAGTTCTTCCAAAGGCAAAGGAAGAAGGTAAAAGTATACTCGAGAATTTGAATGTTGATAAGTCGTACAAGTATGCTGAAGGAATTGGCATACCACCACGAATCAAGAGGTGATGTCAATATGGAGGACTACTACGGTAACAAAGGTCCGGCTTAGCAAGGTTACCGAAAGTGCAAAAGCCGATCGCAAGTCACTTTGGATATCTTGGCAGGAAGGGTGGATAAAGTAGAGCAAGCTCGTAACATGCAAAGCGGAGGGTAGAGCATTATGCCAGCATTTGTAAAGAGACACCCAGTTCTCAAGTAATGCTGTAGTTGAGTGGTAAGAAGAGTATTGAAGACCCAGCTGTCAAGAAAGCTGAGAAATTCGCCTCCAAAGGCAGGGTGTTGTATGACTTTGTTGAAAGGATCATCGAACACGGATCTCAGATAATTTTGGCTGCGGATGAGAAAACCACCATGTTGGCCAAGCTCACCACAGAGCTTGATAAAGAAAAGAGCGTACTTTCCCAGGAGCGCAGAGACATGGAAAAATTCCTGTTGTCATGGTCGGAAATGAAACAGGTAAAGCTCAGCAAATTGGTGGAGGTTGGGGTAATTCCCGACAAAGAAAAGTTTGTAGAGGTAAAAGAATCACTGAAACACAGGATTCAAGTGGTTCAATCTCTCATTGAAGATCTTCACCAAGTACAGGAAGATGTCGACGGGCATCGCAACATTCTTGACAAATATCGGTGCACAGTCAACGCTACGAGACGATGATAATATCTTACCCCTCAAAATTACAGAAATATCAACCGATCTTCAAAGGAAGCCATCGCAATTTGATTATTGATTCGGACTTCTCGGAAGCTTGAACATCATTTGTGATACAAGGCTCGATAGACAACTGAAGATGCATCTTGGCGAGGTGCAAAAGGTTCACTCATGCACCATGAGATCGATCCGCGAGAATTCCGCACCATTGTGGATTACAGCGGTAGTCGGATAAAGAGGATTAGGTCGCGGCGGGGAGACTAGTAGGAAATTTGAAGACTTCTGCGCCCAATGCAAAGAGACGTGAAGCGGCCCCCTATTCTCCAGTGTTAGACATTTCTGGTGCATCCCATTATGCATCTTGTAAATATTTCTCGACATTTTTGAATGTCATTTTGTAAATTGTAATTACACCAAGTCCAAAGATGTAATATTTTCAAAACAAATTACACTTTGACTTTGGTCAAAGTTAGGTGAGATTTCCTAAAATCACTCACCTAACTCTCCCTGATTTTCTCAATCTCTTTCCTTCTTTTGCTCATCCCTCTTTCTATATAATGTGAGGGATTTTCATTGTAATATTATCTTTTTAGCCTTTTGCAACGAAGTGCTGCCCTTTTGTAGCAAACTTGTGAAACTTTGCGTTCATGCTTTGTGAATGAGATTCAATCAATAAAAAAAGGATTGCAAGCCAAACTTTGCGTTGGATTCGATACTTTTGTAAGTTGATCTGATTTGGTAGTGATTAGTTCGAGGAATCTGAAAGACTCTAAGTAGTTGATGTAAACTTTGTGTTACATTCGTTATTTAGATTGCATTGTATTTCTTTTATCATTGGTTGAATGATCTATAAGACTTTGCGCTTATAATCATTCATGCTCTTGCATGTTCTTGTTGAATAATCTACAAGACTTTGTGCTTGTAATTATTCATACTATTGGATACTTTGTCGAAGGATCTACAAGACTTTGTGCTTGTAATCGTTCGTGCTATTAACACTTTTGTTGGATGATCTACAAGACTTTGCGCTTGTAATCGTTCATGCTGTTCGAAGAATTGTTGCGTCTAAGAAGACTTTGTGCTTCTAACGTAGCAAACGGTACGTTTATGCAGATCCAACATTGATAAAGCTACGGAACGACTTTGTGCCTTCGTGATCTTTCCATTTTTAATTTATTTGTTTATTGTTAATTACTTCTGGTATCTCTACGCTTCGCTTTGACGAGATAGAGATATTGGCATTACTGCTAGTTGTTCATTTCAAGTTATCAAGAATTCAGAACTTCCAACACGTGAAGCATTGTAAACATCTTCTCTGAAAAAAGAGAGAAGGATGAATGTAACACACCCCCCCACTCCGTGAATTTCATGTACATTTTGTAATTACTTGTGTGATTTACTATTGTTTCTCTTAGCAGTAAGAAGGGCGCCTCCCCTTTCCGAGAGGAGAGATTCACATCTCACATAGCTGTGGCTGAAGTCCAAGTTGTGTAATCTATTGAAAGTTGATTACATAATTTTCACCCAACACTGCTATTTTTAGCAGGTATGAATTTGAAATCATGGGAAGACATAAATTTATGGGAAGGTACAATATAGAAAAATAAGCACTTTGGTGAAAGAATTAGGTCAATATCATTCACGGTTTGAAAGTTATTCAAGTTTCAGTTTCTGCTTTTTGCCCTAAAAAACCTTCCATGTCCAGTTTGAGGCACTAAACGGTCTTGTAAGGGCCCAAAAATTTTCAAAACCAGAAGAGCGGGTTCGTAGCACGTTATTCACTCTGAGACCTTTACAACGGTTCAAACGGTTCAAAAAATGGAGTCTCAGATCAAAAGTTATGGCTTCCAAAAGTTAATCAATTTTTGGAAAATTGTCAATTTTCGAATTAGGACTCAATTTTTGAATTTCAAATTGTAATTTTGGTGCCAAACTGCCAAAACTCATAACTGGAATGTTTTTTTTGGCTGCAAATTGAAAAAAGGGGCTCTTTATGGGCTAGTTTCTAATTTTTGGGGAAAAGAGTTTCCATGTTGCAAAAGGGGAATTTCTATAGTTTCTATAGTTTTTTGTGATTGGCATGTATGGCAAAGCTTGAGGATTTGAGATCTTCTACATGTAATATTTTTATTTTTGAACAATAATAAAATTTCTCTGGTTGTTTGCATTATTTTCTATGTCTTGGGTTTGCTCCCTCATCAAAACTTGTATTTACCATATAATCAAAACAATTTATCTATGATGTGTGTCATAGGTGATCATTTTCTTAGTTAATATGTGTTTGAAATGAATCAAGGTTAATCCTTTTATATAACTCAAGTTTCAAATAAAGGGTTTTGTTCATTAGGTCAGTAGATAACAACTAGATCAAGTGACAATTAAGAGGGTTTATTTTGGATTAATTTTTTTAAAACTAGGGGATAATTTTCATGAGTGTAAAAGGGATATCTCTATTGTACTTCCATGACTATGATATAAAATAGGAAAATGGAGATTTTTGAAAGTTGAACCAATTTCCTAATGTAAATGGGGAAAATGAGGCTTGATTTATATGTTGACTCTTTGCTAAGAATGTGAGACTTGTATTCTTATCATTGTGTAAGGGATAAGCTAGCTAAAGTGAAATTAAATGAAGGGAAAAATAAAACATGTGCATTTTTTACCAAATTATATTTTCCCCACTGTGATTTGCATGTAATATATGATAAGAATTCATGTCAAAAAAAAAATATACAACAAAAAAGAAAGTAAAATATTTAGACACATTAAAAGGATATGGATATAGAATTAAATATTGATTTCATACATGTTCACTTATAATGAGTTCCTCACATAAAAATAGTGTAGTCATATAATAAAAATATATGAGTAAGTAGCATCTATAAAGAACTCAAAATAAGAATAAACACAATTACTAACTATTTACAAAAATGTAAATTCTACCATGTAGATTAGCAACTAGATAATACATATACAATTGATGTGATACTATATAAGTAACTTGTTACTACATGTGTATCTAATTTAGTATTGTTCATTCATAACTAGACTCTAAAAATATGATAGTATACATGACCATATCAAACATATTGGCGTTAGCAACATTGTATCCCCCTCTAGCTAGTTAACACTCACAAAATACAATTCATGTGGAGGAAAGTAAATATAAATCATGTAATGCCTAATGATCATAAATATGGTTTTATGTAACAACATAGAATAGGAGTATAATTAACATAATAGAATAGGAGTATAATATATTCTCCTAAAAGCACAAATAACAATAGGTATCAAGATGAAATATTTTCCCCAATATGCCCCTAGTGAGGACCATGGAGTAGTAAAAAGAGTACTAAATGTTGGAGATAAAATCATATAATAAAAAATCATATATCTAATATCAACATGACAAATATTGGAAAAACCTTGCGAGCATGATAAATCTCATAAGAATGGACAAATAGGATAATATCATATAATATAAACATTTGTATATGTTGGAGACCCTATAATCATCAAGAAAAAGAACATGTTTAATACAACTAATAGGAAAAAATAACATTGATAATTATAAAAATAATTATAATACCTCTAGTAGAATGTGTCATTCTATATTACTGATCATAAAATAAATGTCTTGAAATCCATGGAATCTTATAAATTAACCTCAAAATAATGGTAAATCTTTCTATTTATAATATCTAAGTGTGGTAATCACAAGAAGATATGTAAAAAATTATAAGATAAGATGACATATGAGCATAAAAATGTAAAAAATGTGAGCACAAGTGGATGTATTATTGCATGACCACTTTTATGATCATAAATTAAAATTCCTAAAAGCCATGAATCCCATACGAGGATCTTGTAACATAAAAAAGATGTGAGATATCATTATGATATGCATTAAGAAAAAGTATAATCAAGGTAAAAAAAATAAATCATGTATAATATAAACATGTAGGAATATTTACCATCCGTAGGTTTATGTCTCGCCATCCATACTTGACCTCTATCATTCATATAGAGACCCTAAGGTAACTTAACCTCAAAGGAACTCCCCATGAGGTGTTTTTCTCACAAAATTCCTAACCCTTAAGAGGCAATTGACAACCATCATCATTGGGTGAGTGAAGTGTGTTCTCCTCACCCATTCCACCATCTTAATTCCTCACCTTTTAGGTGACATTATTGTAGTGACATTGCATGTGCAAAATCACTAGGTGCAAATGATAGAATGCCATGGTATTACAATATAGGAAGACGCTTTTGCATATTAAAAAAAAAAGGTTTGGTGTTGTGTCTACTTTTGGGCATGAAAAAATCATAAGATCTAAGCTTGGAAACTATGGTAGGCCTTTCAATCACCATAGAAAGAAAACATATGAGTTTAATATGTGAGCATGTAATTCCTATAGACATGTAAGTAAGATGAACATATATGAGAAAAAAAGCATGAGGATACCTCTAATTGTATACCCCATAAAAAGGGTTTGTGAGCATAAAATTTGTATAAATAGGCCTTTTGAATCAATCGCATTTCCTCATATAATGGTTAGATTAAACAAGTATAATATGCATGAATAATAAATGATATAGAAAATTATGTATCCTATAAGTATGATTTGGAACAATTGTCATAATGTGTACATGTAAAATAATCTCAAAAGGTGTGTAAGAATCAATAATAGTGACAAATTCATGAAAAGTATTATCATGATAATAAATATCACCATAAAATGAACTTTTTTGTGTAATATAGTAACATACTATCAAAACTATGTCATGTAAAATAATTTAGTAAAAATACCTTTTGTTATAAAAATAGTCTCTATAATAAATGTTGATATGGAAAATATCCCAGAGAATATTGCAATATCAACAAGTATATAATGTTTATATGTAACAAATAACATGCACATATGTGATAATAGATCAAGGAAAACTATATAAACCATAATGTGGGAATGAGAAGATGAATCAAGCAAAGCACTACAAGAAATCTCATGCCCATATGTAAATGAATTAACTAAATCAACCATGTAACAAAAAATATGTACCACCAAAACATAAATCTAAATAGATCATTTAGACTATGTGTTCCTTTTTTTTGTTTCCATTCTTTCAACCATTTATTTATGCCTTTAGTTACATATATAGTGCACCTCTATTTTCTTTATTAGGTTGCAAATATATTGTTTATATCTTACCTTTATCATTGTGACCAAGTCATTTGCTTATGTATCCAAGTTTTTACCTGAATTTGTATCTAGGACCATATAATTTGTCCAATACTATAGGAGAAGTAGAATAATTTTAGGTAGTAGTATTACTCTCAACATCAAAGTCACACATAAAATTTGATTGTGTTTCATATCATCTAAGCTCTATAGGAGGTGTTCAACCATATTTAGATGGATATAAGTAGAGTAAAGACCTATATTATTATCTTTGAGATAAAATTGTAAGTGTGGAAAATGTAAACTAAATACAATTAAATACACCTCTTAATGAAACATTGTATCAAGATTAAACATGAATTAAACTAATTTAAAACATTGAAAATCCTGAAGACGTCTCATTGTCTCCTATCTCCAAAGATTTATCAAATTATAGAATCTCTCATATTTGTAAGCACCGTAACTATTTAAAATGCCTATCTAGAGAATGGAATGGATGATAAATGCAATGATGTGATGATTGCTAATCAATTTTAGATGATATGATGCTACTATAAACTATCCTGACATGAAACCTGCTAAATGGAAGCTACAGTAAAAGCTAATGATGTTGTCGTGATATGAAATCTACTAATGCCATGATGCTATGATGATACTAAAATTCTAATGCTAATTCTTATGATTGCTTGGTTGCTTGAGTACTAATTCCTGTAGAGTAAGTTTGCATAAAAGATGATAATTCTTGGATCATTTTGATGCTTCAGAAGGCTATATATATAGATTTCTAACAACACATTTGTACAGGGGTAACACAACAGAGGATGAGATTAAATCTGGAGATTTGAATGGTAGAGGATGAGAAGGTGGAGCTAATCATGGAGGGTTGTTCCTCCCCATGAAAATTCCAGGCAAGATGAGAGGAAAGATTTGAGGCAGAATATTGAGAAGATTGCCTACAGGTTTGTCCCTGAGGCTTTTCCCGTGAATGCCAGTTAAATTAATTAGATTTGAAGAATCTAATTTTATTGGTGAGTGAATAGAGGGATTTGATTTATGCATTTATTTGAATATTTTATGATTTATTCAAATTTAGCAAAAAGAGAGATAAATAATTTAATAAAACAAACTATAGAAGTTGTTTATTAAATTAAAATAGAAGGAATATGATAATTAAATTAAAGATTTTAGGATATCTTTATTTAATTAAGAAGAAATGTGATGAGATAGAAAAATTAATAGTGAACTTAATATAAATAAATATTTCTATTTATTTACTAAGTAGATGAATTTAGGATTAATTAATCAACTAAATCATATTTAATTAATTAGATTCTCCAAACTATTTTTAGGTGTCTACACTTTCCCCCTCTTTAAAGTGATGTGTTTATACATTGCTTCAAAGAAAATTTTGTGTTGCTACTGCTAGTATCGATAAAAAAAAAATTAAGAATGCCCTATACATTATTTTTAGATGATTGATGGATATATGCCCCCTCGGGAGATAAATTAATGATTTTTTTATTCTTTTGAATTTTTTAGAACTTTTCATTTTTTTTATGATTTTTTGATGATTTGATGTAGATTTGATGAATATTTGATGATGGAATAATTTCTCTCGATAATTGATGTAGAAAGTTCCTCTGAATGAGGTTTGAATTAAGCCTCCTTGTGTTTGATGATTTTTTATTGTGTCAGCCTTTGATTCAATATTGATTGATGCTCCTGATCAAGTAGATGATGTTCAACCTCATGATAGGTGAGGTATGATGATTGAGTGATGATAATTATCCTCATGATAGGTGAGGAATAATTATAGTTTCATTGATGAACCTCATGATAGGAGAGGTTGATTCGATGTATTGACCTCACGATAGGCGAGGTTCAATGATGCTTGATGATTGACCTCATGATAGGTGAAGATCAATGATAGGTTGATGATTGTCCTCATGATAGGTGAGGATCAATGATAGTTTGATGATTGATTGACCTCATGATAGGCGAGGTTCAATGATAGTTGCTCATGAGATTTGATCAAAGTATCATTGGAGCTGAATAGATTGATAGGCTGATTGATTTTTGATTGATTGATAATATCGCTGATTTGCAATATGTTATGATCATAGGAGGATTTTAGAATTATTTCCAAGGACGTGGGACATGATTCCGCATCTAGTGCAGACCGATATAGATATCATCAATCGATGTGAAAAATATATAATGTAGATGCAAAACTAATATGAATGCAATCTAACTTAACCATGCAAATCTACATATGCAAGCATTGGCATATTAATAGTACTTTTGTTGTGCTTTTTATCATCATTGAGTTTTTAAAATGTTGAAAGTGAGAACAAGCATCAATGGTATAATGTAAACCAATGATGACCTGAGTACTACTTCCATTATTTTTGATATTGTAAGCGAACACAAGCATCGAGGTATAATTAAACCGAGATGACCTGAGCATTTCTTGCATAAAATAAACAAGAATTAACCACTTTCCTATGTGAATTGGAATGTCATCCATGATACCTTGTAGAGCATTTCCCTTGATGATTCACATAATAATTGTGATTTATTCACAGACAGTAGACAAAGAAAATATCATTTCTTCTTCCTAGCTTCTCTAGTTCAATACATCATTGAGTTGCTCCAAATAAATGATAACAATGATCAAAAGTACCACATATCTTACATTTTCTTCTAGTATTCAATCATTTATTCATATTAGATCATCCATCTTGATTTTGTGATGTTTTTTTGTTTTCTAGATTTTGGATCAAACTAACTTAAAGATCTATCCTAGGGGCCTCGGGGGCTGATCAAAGATTAGCCTTGCCTATGTTATACACACAAATACCACATGGTTCGACTGACACAAACTCATGTTTTTGGCTTTTTTGAGACTAACTATTTCATTTTATTTTTTTTGGATTTTCTGATGTAATATGGATGTTTGATGTGTTTCCGATGGTGATTGATATTCCATTTTGGGTTGTGTTTTGATCGTTGTTTTTGTATTTTTTTTGTCCATTTTGTTAAGCTCAAGATTTATTGCCCCTAGTGAGGTTGAGATGTTGCCCCCAAGCTAGGGTGAGACATGACCATGTGATATGATATGATAATGGATGAAAAAATTGATATTGGAAGTGACGACCATGACATGTGTCCAATAGATAGGAGAGCTGATTTAAATCACAAATAGCGACTGTTTCCCGGTTTTCACTATATGTTTTTATTGCACCTTTTCATTCTTTTTGATTCTTTTTGTATTTTTTTGTTTTTCTGATTTTTGTTTTTTGTTTTTTTTTGTATTTTTCTATTATGGAATGATATGATATGACCAATCGAAGGAACATGATGCCCCACAATAAAGGTAATGCAACCATGGATAAATGATAGATCAAAATGAAAGATTCACTGCAAAACATGTCATACAAGCAACATATCTCTTGTCGAAAGATGATAATAGTTGATTGATTAAGATGCTAGGAATGATTGATTCCATAAGGAATGATGATAAGTACTTAGGATCATTGATTCCCCTAAGTATGATAAGATTGATGTTATTTTGATCATTGATTGACAAAAGATATGAGGATTGCATAATGTTTTACAACTAGGCTCAAATATGATTTGCATGATAAGATTCAAGGTTGCAAAGGGACATGGTGACATCAATTTTGATAAGCTAGGATATATGGAATGGAAGAAAGAAAGGGTAAAAATAATGAATGGTATGATCAAGATCAGCTAGATAAGATACAGACACAAGGCCCAAGTATTTTTCCCCTATTCCTCATCAAGACCAAGGACGGGAAGAAAGGATGTATCTAGTAAGAATGATGGAATATAGATAAGGTGAATGATATGGTATGAAAGATATGGAAAAAGTGTATTGGATAAGATATATGATGTTCAAGAATATCCTTACCCTTGTCAAGATGAAAGGTGAAAATGTAAGGAATGAGCATAGAAAGGATAATGATCATGAATGATAAGATAGACGAAACATGTCTCTAAGTGTAGAGTGCAAGAGGAATATGGAAGATAGGATATGGATGATAAGGAGATGGAGGAAGGACTTAAGCATCAAGTTTCACAACCAAATATCCCTCTAATCAACCATGGCAATGGGAATTAGAGTCCTAAATGTTGGCATATTAATGATATGATAGAAGAATCTAGGGATTTATGCAAAGGTTTGGATTAAAGGAGAATGATGGGGGATGAATGTTGGATAATGGATAGGAGGTTGGAAGGCCTATTGATGGATAGATGGAATGGATGGAAAGATCAACATTGGCACACACCTTGAAGGGTGGTGGAGTGTTGGAGGAAAAATGGATTTGGAAGGTGATAGGTTATTAGATGGAAAATTGGAGGAAGCTTTTGGATTAGCAAATTTGGATGCCAATTTAGATTTTATTGCTTCTATGAGACTTTTAGGAATCCACATGACTTTTAACTTTGATTTTTACTTTTTGGGCCTTTGTGACCTTTGAAATTTTTCTTTTTGATTTATGGACCTTTGTGGTCTATGAAAATTTCCTTTTTGCTTTGATGGGCCTTTGTGGCCTTTTAGATTTTTCTTTTTATTTTGGATCAAATTTTCTTTTATTTTTGCATGTCTCTTCGAGGAGACATGTTGATCCTTTGATACATGTGGATTTTGATATAGAAGCTTTTGATATTTGGCACCCAAATTGCTTCCAAGAGCAATGGGCAGGGTGGATTGAGATGAATGATATGGAGGTATTATGGATGAGTTAATGTGGGTAGAATTTTGAAAGGGCATCAAGGATGTGTGCCTTTGTTGTTCTTGAGAAATAGGATATGGACCTAGGATAGAGGGAAGGTTTGATGGACTAGGATGAAGACCTAGGAGAAATGGAATGTGTGATGGATTAGGATGAGGACCTAAGATATATGGTAGGTTTGATGGACTAGGACACTTAGGCATATAACCAAGGCCATGGAAATATGGGTTTCTTTGAATAGAAAGGGGTTCTAAGATACCTTGCTCATGAAGGCCTAATCCTTTTCCTTTATAATTCATACTTTGACACATTCGTTTACCAATGGGATATGTATTGTTTGTGAAACAAGATGTGAGTCCATTTTGAGGAGGATATGATATGGATGAGAGGATAGGTGTTGGAAGTAAACCAGAATGGATAAAGGTGGAGGATCCCAATTTATAGGTGTGGGGTTAATGTATAGCTTGAATAGGTGTGATAGGCTCTTGACATGGGGATGATGGGGTGTTTTGATCTTGACTTGGAAAAGGATTATGAAGTGGTATGAAAGGAATATCTTGATCATGAGAAGGATAATAATATTCATGGGATGAAAGGGTGTCATTGAATGGAAGCATATCTTGGTCTTGATGAGGAAGGGAATCATGAGATTTTGTAGAAAGCATGTCTTGATCATTAGTTGGTAAGAAATCATTAAATAGGATCGAAGAATTATCATGCTCTTGTGATGCAATAGAATCATGAGATGGTATGGATTGATTAGATGATGTGGAAGAAGAACTTGGAAGGATACTTGTCTCTTGAGATGCAAGGGAATTATTTTGGATGAAAAGTGAAAGGAGGGGATTTTCATAAGATTCTTGAGAAATGGGATCTTGATCAAGGATTGGAATATTTTGTGGAATTTTGATATCATTGGATGGAGTGGAAGGAATATTTTGATCTTGATGTTTAGGGAAGTCTATGCTAGCATGCTTTGGATTGAGAGATTGACAAGAATCATTAGATGTTGAAGATATGATAGAAGAGGATGATTGGATGGAATTGTTAACTTGAGTGAAAGAATCTTGAGGTTTAGTTTGGCTTATGGTGGATGGAGATAAATGCATGACATGCCTAGATTGCTCAATATCATTTGTGTTTGAGGATTTAGATTTGGGCTTATTGAGATTTTGCAAAAATTCAATGACATTGAACTTGGATGATGTAGTTTTTGGTGAAGAAGGTCTCATGTTCATTGTTTAGTCAAGAGGATATGGGTAGATGTCTGGTAGAAGATATCTTTTTGTGTTTGTTTCCCTTTGCATATCCCAGATTTTTTGTTGAAGTTTTTTCATTTGATGAGATAAAGCATTCAATTGATCCTTATTTATTTCCGCCATGGTGGTTTGAGTTTCAATTTCCTATTCTTTGGATGTTTTGACTCTTGTTGTAAGGGATTTCTTGACAAATGTTGTGGATTTCCAATCCCTAATCATAAATTTCACTGTTTGATTATGTTTTGACTCTTTTGTGTTATTTTTTTAAATTTTTGGATGATCTTTATCTGGATTTTAATGATTTTGAAAAACACAACAATCAAATGTAGACAATTGTTTTTAAGAGTTGTAATCTAAACAGATGAAGTATGTTCAAAAGAACCATGAATGGTCCTATTTTCATTGGTTTGATAATAATAAAACACTTCAAAAAGACTCACTCTTAATAGTCAAAAGGTCATCGTTATACTCAACAACCCACAGCTTAAAATTGCATTGACTCTCACAGCCATGTCACCCCCTAGAGGGTGCCTATGTTTTTGTCTTTTCCAGGTGGATACTCAAGGTTAGATTTCTTGATCCCTTGAGCAAATAGTCCTTGGAAATTATATGGTGAGTGTCTTGGGGGAAGATTCTTCCCTCCCCTTGCACTACGAGTATTACAATGTTTGGTTACTAAATCAGTTGGATACTACACTATGGTTCTTAGAAAGGGTTTCCGTTCAGAGCAGCAAGTGATAAAATCCCTCATGAGACCTCCCAACCTTTAGAACAAAGGTTTTGGGGATGGTTATCTTGCACACTTCCAGAAAAAGTGGGTTTCCCCATATTTTCTTTAAATTTTATAGTGGGGTGGAAAAACATGGCTTTGGTTTGAACCCACTTAGGTAATTCCCGTAGGGTGAGTACTTTTTTCCACTATGGCAGGCCTTCTAAAGGATGTAATAAAACTTGAAGAATGCATAAAAAGGATGAGTCTAGATTTTTGGATCACCTTGTTAAGGGGAGAGCATATGCCTATCACCACACAAACACAAAAATCAAGTTGTTCAATTTTTAGAGCCCAAACTACAATTTTCTATATATGTTAAGATGTTGCTTCACAAAAAGACATGGTGTAAATTTTAAATCCACATTTAAAAGTTTGGTGACTACCCTAGATTGATAAATTTTAGTCCAATTGAAAATGTGACTATCCTAGGATTGATTCATTTTAAAACCAACTGAAGAAGTGTCTATCCTAGATTGATTCATTTTAAGTCCAAATCCAAAAACCAGTGAGTTTCTAATGTTCTTTTTAACCAACTTTGACAAAGCTTGTGTAGATGGTTAATTTTAAGCCTAAAGTAATGCTAGTTGGTCCTAAAGCATGAATGAAAAATAACATATGATGGGTTATTTTCCCATGAGTGTTTGAAAATGCTATTACAATGGATATCAAATGCTTTCTTTCACTTCAATGCTCCATGTTCTTCTTAAAACCTAAAATAAATTCTCAAAAATGTTGATGATATCAAGAAATAAGAAGATATAAGGGTTAGATGAATGATTAAGCATAAAAACCCTAAAACTTAGACCAAGTTGCAATGTGATTTGACTTCAAATGTAAAATTGAAAATTTTAACTCTACAAAAAGTGAGATATACCTACACAATTGAATAGCTTATGAAATTCTACCCCATTTCAAAAAAAATAGTTTCAAAAAATACCTCTGTATGGCCAAGATATGTTCATTTTAAGATTGACTATCAAAGCGCTAAAACAGAGGTCAAAAGTGCTACAGAATTCATCAGAAGCGCTAAAACAGATGCAGAAGCACTACAAAATTTATTAGAAGTGCTAAAATAGAGGTCAGAAGCACTACAAATTTTATCAGAAGCGCTAAAACAACTAGAAGCACTAAAACAAAGGTTAGAAGCACTGCAGAATTTATCAAAAGCGCTAAAATAGTCTTTAAAGCACTATACTTTTCCTCAGAAGCGCTAAAATAGAGTTCAGATGCTCTATAGTTTTCCTCAAAAGTGCTATAGAATCTTTCGATCACACTAAAATAGATTACGCTAGATTCTTGTACAAAAAATTTCTAGAAAAACTTGTTAAAAACATGGGGTGCGGCCCCACAGTGGGCGCCAGAATGTAAGTGTGAAAAATATAAACTAATTACAATTAAATAAACCTCTTAATGAAACATTGTATCAAGATTAAACATGAATTAAACTAATTTAAAACACTGAAAAGCCTGAAGATGTCTCATTGTCTCCTATCTCCAAAGATTTATCAAATTACATAAGCTCTCAGATTTGTAAGCACCGTAACTATTTAAAATGCCTATCTAGAGTACGGAATAGATGCTAAATACAATGATGTGATGATTGTTAATGAATTTTAGATGATATGATGCTACTGTAAACTATCCTAACATGAAACCTGCTAAATGGAAGCTACAGTAAAAGCTAATGATGTTAGTGTGATATGAAATCTACTGATGCCATGATGCTATGATGATATTAAAATTCTAATGCTAATGCTTATGATTGCTTGGTTGCTTGAGTACTAATTCTTGCAGAGTAAGTTTGCATAAAAGATGATAATTCTTGGATCATTTTGATGCTTTAGAAGGCTATATATATAGATTTCCGGTAGCACATTTGTATAGGGGTAACACAACAGAGGCTGAGATTAAATCTAGAGATTTGAATGGTAGAGGATGAGAAGGTGGAGCTGATCATGGAGGATTGTTCCTCCCCATGAAAACACCAGGAAAGATGAGAGGAAAGATTTGAGGTAGAATATTGAGAAGATTTCCTGTAGGTTTGTCCCCGAGGCTTTTCCCGTGAATGCCAGTTAAATTAATTAGATTTGAAGGATCTAATTTTATTAGTGGGTGAATAGAGGGATTTGATTTATGCATTTATTTGAATATTTTATGATTTATTCAAATTTAGCAAAAAGAGAGATAAATAATTTAATAAAACAAACTCTAGAAGTTGTTTATTAAATTAAAATAGAAGGAATATGATAATTAAATTAAAGATTTTAGGATATCTTTATTTAATTAAGAAGAAATGTGATGAGATAGAAAAATTAATAGTGAACTTAATATAAATAAATATTTCTATTTATTTACTAAGTAGATGAATTTAGGATTAATTAATCAAATAAATCATATTTAATTAATTAGATTCTCTAGACCATTTTTAGGTGTCTACAAAAATCTATCTAATTTCATCATGTTTTAAATTCAATGCACCCTAATCATCAACAATCCATGCACTAAAAGTTTGGAGATATTTTTCTTTAGGTTCCTTGTTATTTTTACTTCCTCTTGTGTAGGTGTCTCTTTCGTATATTTCTATTATGTAATAAATTTAATTTAATCAACCGTCAAACAATGGCTATATGTTTGGGGATAAACATCTATCTAATTTTTATTGCTATTGTACATAAAATTTATAAATATATTAAATGTAGAGGGTACAACCCCATGACATGAATGAAAGTGTGACTCAATTATATATCAGCCTATATATCTAGGCATAAGATTAAATAATGTATACATATTCATTGGACTAACTATAATAGATAGTCAAATGGTGTAAATATATTGGCTAATATAATTATAAAAATACTTAATGATAATAGTAGATCTCTATTTTTCATATCCACATTTATCTATTTTAGGAAATCCTCACTACATGCATTCAAACTAGAACTTATATCAACCTAGGAACACTTAGCAATTATATGTCCAAAATTTTATAAAATATGTAGAGGTAAATGCCAATGGAAAATCTATTTAGGAAGAAATAATTAAAATTAAAACCTTGAGCACAAACTTGGTCTCCTCATAAGATGCCACATCAAGAGAGAACAAATTGAATGCTATGAAGGTAGGGTTAGCATCATAAATATTGAAAATATTGAGAGTAGATAAATAATATGTACCTTCATAATATTGATCACCATGTCCTTATATGTATAAAATTAGTATAGGGTGGAATAAAGAGATAGGTCACTAGCATAAGCCAAAAGAGAGGCAATTATCATAAAGCATTGAGGCATTAGGACTAGCCTTGTCTAAGGGAAAGGAAAATATATCCATAATAAATATCTAGAAAATCAGAGTGTAATGAAACGTAGAGGGTAGAAATAAAAGAGATCAAATAGTGAAAATAAAAAACCTAAGAAAAATAAAATAATGAATCAAAAGAGAAGAGAGATCCAAACCTTAAGAAAACTTAAAATAAATATATAACAATTAGAAATATCATATCTAGAAAAGCACACCCTAAATCTAATGTGTGGGAGCGTAAGTATCAAAGGGGCGTGAAACAATATAATTCCAATCCCTAATATATCAATGACACACATGGTAGAAGGGAACCAAACCCTAAGAAAATTTGAAATAAGATATAACACTGGGGTAAAATAGATTTAAATATTTTAAAAAGCAAGAAGGTCTAAACCTTATAAAAAAATCTTGAGGGACCTTTCATGTCATGTTCACCAAAAAATATTTAAAAAATAATTTATTTCTATGCATACTAATAATCAAATGTCTTAACTAAAAAAATGGAAAATATGGACAATAAGAAACCTATAATTTAAATATGGATTCCTCTACTCGAACACTAGTGCATCATATGGATTTCCTTGTGTCATTTTTTCATCTTGTACCATTCATGCCAAAAAAAATCTAGAATATGTGATTTGAGTTCTTGAATCTACCTAACCTACAAGCACAACAAGATGAGAAAATTTGTTGGGGTTGTTTGGGGATTTTCCTTAGTTAAATCCCTATTTTAGTGTTTGCACCTCCATAACAACCAAGATAGATAGATAAAAGAGAAATACCATGTGTTCTTATTCTAGGTGTGTCTAGAAGTAAGAACAGTGAATTATAAGATTTTAAAGGGATGTGATAATCCCAAGGTGCTCAAAGGAACAATTAAAGAAGGTTCTTGTAATGACAATAGAAAATAGAATAGTATCACTTGTAGAGGATTGAGAAATCCAAGAGAATAAGAGAGTTACGAGAGAACATTGTGAGAGAATGTTGTAACAAAATTTGAGTGTTGTGTGTGCCAAGAAAGAGAGAGCTAAGAGAGTTTTTAAATGAAATATTAGTTTAAAAAATGAGAATAGGAAAGTAAAAGAAGGTTTTCGATGAGTTGTTATGGATTGTCATGAGCCATTTCCACTAACCTAAAAAAGGTGATTTACATAGAAAACACTCAAAAATAGACTTTTAACAACAAATTATCATGGGATTCTAGCACTATGCATAGATGTCCATGATAGGTGCTAGTGTCCAAATAATTTACATTAAAAATGATAGGTTACAAGAAGAAAATGAGGGAAAAACAAAAGTTTCATAAATAAGTGACCCTAAAAAAGTATTCCTATGTACCTTGAGAGGGAGAAAAGATAATGTAAGGGTTGAAATGATCCTACACAAATAGTAATGGAATGGACACCAAAGTGGGCATGAAACATAGTGTAAAATTGTGAGGGTATGCAATTTGCGTTACTACATGATGATCTTATAGTAAGGATTTTATATGGACTAAATTTTTCTTTTAGTAATTGAGAATAACATACCTATAGCCAAAGTCCTAGTTACCTACAACTAAAGGCACAATCACTTATAGCTAAAACTTGTGATTTATGACAACTATACAACAATAGTAATATCTTCTCTACAAATAAGGATGGATCTCCCTGAAAAAAAGGAAGGATGTTCAATAGATAGAATAATGCCTACTCTAACAAGTATAGTGAAGAATTAAATTTATCTAATTATTCATCTCCATATTACTCAAATAACTTGCTCTTTCTATGCATGTATTCGAAAGTCATAGAAGGAGTGTTATTCTTTAGTTTTTGATTATGGGGAAAAGAAGTTTTTGATGGGACCCAAAACCCATTACATTTAGGTTTTGAAGGGATCTGAAACCCTTTCCAAATCAAGAATGTTTCTTACAAAAAAAAATCAACAAATAATCAACAAACAAACAACAAAAATCATAAAAAATAAACAAGACAAAATGGGTTGCAAACAACAAACAGGTTTTGAAGGGAACTTAAACCATAACAACTAGGTTTTGACGAGGACCTAAAACCCCATTAGCTAATAAAAATAATATCCTGCATCAACTAGGATACAACTAAATAAATGCTCAAGAAACCTAAACCTGAGCTACAGAAAACAACCAATAGATTGGTGTATAAACACACCCATGATAACTAGAACTTTCAACACAAACCCACCCCTCTCAATAATGGAGGGGTAAGAAAACATAGTTGAACACTAAGTAACATTAGTAACCTTGCAGCACCAATCCACCTGGATATCCATCTCAAGCTCCACCTCTATAGGAGAGAGCTCCCCTCTAAAGGAGATGATAGTATGAGGACCCTTTCTACCAAAGTCACCCCTCTCCAAATCCTGCAAGCTTCACCTCAATAGAAACCAATAAGAGAGAAGAGAGTTTTCCACCACACCTACAACTACCCTCTCCACCTCAATAGGAGAGGGACCCCCCTTAATAGGAGTAATCTCCATGAACTCCAAAGAAGACTTGAAATATAGAATCCAACAAAAAAAAACTTTAGAAGAAAGGGTAGAAACAATATACTTTAGCATCATGAGATCTTGGTACATGAAGAAAGATTGAAAAAGTAGCCCAGAAATTATCCAAAAGAACTCAAACCAACAGGTAATTATCCACACACCCAAAGAAAAAAACCCCACTACTCCAAACTATGAAGATAGTAAGAGAGGAGGAGCAGAGATAGCTCCCTTAAGCTTCACAAGAATCTAGGTATTCAAGAAAGATATTGAAATCATCCCAACCAACTTCCAAAAAATATAAATAGGGGCAGCCACCAATCCCTTGAATATTAATAGCAGGGGCCTATCATCCTTCCAGAACCAACCACATAGATTGGATACTACCTTAAGCATACAAATATCTTACAATCATAGTTAGATTTGTTTGGTATTAATTAATTTTAGTCAAAATCAGTTAATTTTTAACATCCATCATAAACCTACATAAATTACTATGTTGCTTCTATTTAGTTAAATGGTCTATAAGATATATTCCTATTTCAACAAATATTCCTTTCCATTATTTGTAAAATTAGAAATTCTTTGCTATACACAAATCTAGTATTCTAATTCCTAGAAATCTATTGTTGTACATATAGTCTCACTACCATACCAAGAAGATACATCTTTGGGATAATAGATAAATATATTGCATCATAACTCAATAGGTTACTTGATTAGGAATAATAATATCCATTAAGTTGTATGCAAGCCTTACCTGCATTGAGTTTTTTGGGAGTGGATAACACTTGTCATTGATGTGCATATCAAAAGAGTTAAGAGGTTCATCCATACTAAATTTAACCTCAATAGTCTCTTTGAGCTTAAACTTTATCTTATGAAAAACTTGTAAGATTAAAATTTGGTGACCATGGAATATTCAATAGTTTCTCTCCAACCAAATCTACTAAAGTATAATATAATCAAAATTCCATGCAACTCTAAGGAAGGAGGTTGAAGTAGGAATAAGGCCTGCACTAGCCCAAAAATTAGACAAGCATCATGAATAATAGATCTATTCCAAATATTCCACCATAAGCTCCAAATCTCCATAGAAAAAGGAAATTGAAAGAAAAGGTTATTAGTATACTCTTCACTACTACCACAAAGAACATAGAAAGATGACCCATGGAATCCCCTCTTTATGATGCATTTCTAGGTGGTACATTTGTTCTAACTTAACAACCACGTGAAAAAATTACACTTAGGTCAGCCAAACTTATTCCAATTTTTTTCTCTACCAAGTCAAATCTATATATCTCTTTCTATTACTCTAAAAAGATAACCAAAAAGCTATTGAATAAAATTCTTTAGAGTCATTTCCATGAACAAGTACATCCCTATCCTCTAAGAGTTTGCAAGGTCAATTCATAAGAATAAAATATAGTGTCTCGATCCTCCAAAGAACCTTGTCTAGTTCAACTTTGAGGCTTCCTCTATCAACAAATTATGGACCTCCGTATAGGAATAGTGCACTTAAAAATAGAAACTTTGGACTATCCTACCTCCATAGAAACATCACAAAAATTTGAATCTAGGGAAAAGAAGAAAGAATAGGGAGATGGTTATCTAGGAGTCCTTCCAAAATGAAAAAATATTATCCCTATTAGTTATCTAGAAGAACCCTTCCTTAATTAGCAAAGCTCCCTTTTATTAATATTCTAGATCATGGAACTCTTCCCAATAAATTTCATCAACATAAATTCCTCATCCACCACTCCTTCCAAGTACTTAGAATTGAGAATTACTGCCCAAGGTTGATTTGGATTTTTGCACTATTTCTAGTATAATTTTTCCTAAATCCTAACATTTGAGATGTGAATGTATAAGACCAAGTACTATAAAAAATTTAACCTATAATTTATGTCCTAACTTGCAAGAATCCATTTATAATTTTTCAAATTCCTTACCCATAATAATATTCTAGAAAGAGCATCAAACTCCTTGAGGAAACTCTTAGGTGTAAATAAAATTAAAAACCTATAAATTGGAAGATCTTACAAGATATATTTTAAAATTTTCAATTATCATCAAATAAAGGATAACCACTAAAAGGTCCAATGTCTTACCCTCATATGAAATCTATCCAAAATATTCTTCCATTGGTCTCTTTTTAGAATTCCAATAGAAAGGGGAGTGCGTCAGAAAATCCATGGGAAGGTTTTCAATTTTTTTATTTTATTTTTATTTTTTTATTAGACTGCAGTAGCACGACCCCCTATAAACTGTAGTGTGCCTAGTAAACTTTTTAATGTGACCGGTGGTGCTGGCGCAACATGCCCTCCAGTACCACTAGGGTGGGGGAGACTAGACCTCGTGACCAACCTCCTGCAACAGGAAAGATTTAGCCAACTAAGCTAGGGCCCCAACCCCAGGTTTTCAATTTAAAAATGAAGGATATTTTCAATTCTATGTTGAATAAGATTTAGTATTGAAGAAGAAAAATTGGATTTATCCTCGTTTATTTGTTGGATAAAAGAAGATAAGTATATATTTAGTGCTTTCCTAAAATTGATAGCCTCCCCAATTTTTTCCATCCCTATTAAGGTATTGTCATCCACAAGCTGAAAATGGGATTGAGAGTCAATATTTTTGAATCCAAAATCATCCTTGAATGAGACCCCAATATTTATGTTTCTTCAATAAATGACCTAAACCCTCTTCCATTAGAATAAAAATAAGGAGATAAATCATATCCTTTTCTAAGCTCTTTTGAAATTAAAAAAAAGAGTTGACAAATGGCATTGATTAACATAGAAAAAAAAGTTGAATACACACAACTCATAACCTAATCAACCCATTCTAATAAAAAAATGATAATCCAATAAAATATTTCAAAGGAATGACTAATTGACCCTTTCATAGGCCTTAGAAATATCAAGCTTAATAAATATGACATTTTACTTGGAAGTAGACATAGAATGAAGGGCTTATGCTACAACAATATCATCTAAGATCTTGTAACCTTTCACAAATTCTCCTTGCTTGGATGATATCAATAAAAATAAACATTTCTTCAAAAATTCTAAAATAACCTTAGTAATTGTCTTATAAGTCATATTGCATAAAGTGATGGAATGAAAAAATCAAAAGAGGACAACCCTTAGTTTTTGGGAATTAGGGAAAGAAAATTAAAATTGAGGAATTTGAGAATTTTCTTGTTATTCTAGGATTCTATAACATCTTGTAGGTAAAACTTTATAATTTCTAAAAATTCATGAAATTTTTTTATAGGGAAACCATCAAGTTGAGAAGAGTTGCCTTTATTCATCTAGAACACCACTATCTCAAGCTACTCAATGAAGGTGGGATCTAAGAGATTTTTTTCATATCCTTTAAAACCAAGAGTTGAATTCAACATAAAATGAGTTTCTCCTCTTCCATATCTTGTGATCCATGCTTTGTAGACAAAGACAAAAAAGTTCCTAAAAAAATTCCTTTGAAATATCTTGAAAGGAGGTCACTTTTTCTCCCTGATCCAAAACAAGAAAAGCTATTACATCACTACTACATTCCTTCATAGAATTATGTAAAAAATCAAGTGTTCTTATCTCATTTCTAAAGCCAATGAATTCAGGATTTTAATTCCTATAAAATTTGTTCTTAGAGATATCATTTAGATAGTTCCTTAGAAAAAATAGACTCTTCTCATAGTCATGTCCTCATCCTTCATTTGAAAGGTGATTCTATCCAACTTATCATGAATATGAGTATTAAATGTAAAAATATTTTAAAATGAGAATATGCTCCACCCCTTAAGCTTAAACTTGAAAAATTGAAATATCTTTAAAAATAATATATAGTTGTTCTGAAGGTAGACTTCCCTTCTATCCACTATCCCTCTATTATCTTGTGCAAATCAACATACCAAAATCATATAAGTTGAAATTTAAAAGGATGTTTCACATAGATTAAGAGCAATGAGAAAGAAAATTTTATAGGCCAATTATCAAACCCTTTCCACCCCAAAGAAATATAATCAGAAGTCCAATTGTTATCAACCCATTAGAGACTAGGAACATGCCAAGCATTTCAAAAGTATAATCATTTTTGTACCTTCTATTATTGTAGGTAAATATTTCATTGCTTGGTATTGATTCTATTAAATAAAGAAAAGACATATTTTACCTCATTGAGGAAAAAGGTGTGCCAAGATGATCAATACCCCAAAGTTTCTCATTCAAACTATTTATAGCATTAAAATTGCCTACTAAAATATAGGCGAAAAAAGAAATATATAATTAGTATATCTAAAATATAACAAGAGAAAAACCTTACTGAGAAAATCAAGGGGCACATACTTGAAATTAGTGAACAAGATAGACTCTCTTGAATCAAAGCATGAAGCCATCACTAGAATTAAATTTATACCCACTAACCACCAAGAAAGAGTGAATTTACAAGGGTACCATAAGAAATCCACCCTACTAGTGGTACCTTGGGTACTAATACTCTTAAATTGAACCACACTCCAAATATTGGAATAAATACTTACCATGTCCTGCATGAAAATTTGTCTCTTGGATAAAGACAATATTTTTCTTATGTTCTCAACTAAGATCTAGATCAAGCTTTTTTCGAAGGGAACTACTCAAACACCAGCATTATAAGAGATTGTAATCATTTTTGGGGGTTGAAAAAGTACATATCTAATGTCTTAATGAAACCAGGTTCTACCAATGATTCCCTTATTTATTTCACCTTTTATTTGTCTTTTTTCATCCCTACATTTGAGATTTTATTAGTAACCCTTTCTAATGTTATTTTGTTGAATCCCAAGAAAAGGGAGGTGATTTATTTTTACCATCTTCTCACCACACAACCATGTATAAAATTTGGCATGGCACTAGCTTCATTTTAATCCATTTAAATCTCTACCACAATGATAGAATTTACTCCAACTATAGGTATCAATTCAACCTCATATTGCCTATCAATTTTTTTAGTATGACTAGGATCGAGATCACTCCTTCCTTTGGTATCACTTAAATTTATAATGAATAATCTTTATTAGATGGTTTTAGAGTCACACCTAAGTTTGAAAATGCATTTCCTAGCCATCCAAGTTTTATCATGCTCCATTTTATCTAATTCCTTAATTTTTTTAGAAAATAATTTTTTTATTACAAATCCCTTTGGGAGTATCCTTAAATTGGTGAGTCATAAATCTCACCTTAGCACAATATTTCATAGGGATGAATACATTTGAATCTGGCTCTTAATATTAGATTGGGACCTTTCTTTTTACCTTTAAATTGATTGCCTTCATCTCAAGAAAGGATTTCAGGGCTTTAGGGACCATCTTTGTATAATTTACTTTTAGATGTCCATTTCATGACATGCATGACATTAAAAGGGGAGTACCTTGTAGTATATTTGTTGAATCCAGTTCATACTACCCAATTTAATCTCTATATAATTGTGAAGAGGATTATTCAAATTGATTTTAACACGGGAAATAAAAATTTTCTTTCAAGCATATGGTGAGATGGACCAAAGGGTTTCCCAATAATTGTTATAATAGATTAAAAAATATATTGTCTCTAAAAATCCATCAAAATTCAAGTGAGGAGAATTTGGCTTGAAAATAAGGTCCTCCCTCAAAAATAAAATTTTAATTTGTCATTCTTGAAAATGCCACAAAAAAATCCATTTATAGCTAGAATGATTTCTTTTTTTTTTTTTTAGACTGCAGGAATCGGGTAGCACGACCCCCTATAAACTGCAGTACGCCTGGTAAACTTTTTAACGTGACCGGCGGCGCTGGCGCGACACGCCCTCCGGTACCACGGGACGGGGGAGACTAGAACTCGTGACCAGCAGAGCCGCAACGGAATTACTTAGCCAACCGAGCTAGGGCCCCCGCCCTACAGCTAGAATGATTTCTATAACAATTCAAGATTATGATTTCTTCAATCCTAAGCCTCCAAAAAAGGAAAGTAAATACAAACACATGTGAGCTTGCATATTAAGGCATGATCAAACAAAAAAACATCATCATGAATAGATTTTGGGTTAAAAACTAGAATAGGTTGATATTTGATCTTCTCGAAGAAATCATAGGTGTTTGGTTAATTTATTGATCGTTGATCAAATTTAAATTCCTTAATTGCATGCATCAAGAAAGAATTTCATTTTCATGTCTAGACAAAGAGGGTTCATCCACATTAACAACATATATAAAATATAGAATGACGAGGTCCCCTAGACCCTAATAGATGTCATGCAAGTAGCTACCATTGCACCAAATAAAAAAAAGTACAAAAATAGCAAAATAAACCTAAAACAACCCTTCCACACACAACCAATGCCACACAAGAGAGAAAATAACTTGTATGATTCTTTCACTTATTTCCCTTCTCTTTACTAGAATACTCCCCTATGAGGATTGAATTTAAGTTCACAATAGTATTTCTAGTGCTAATAATATAGTGTCCTAGATGAATGATGATGAAAGTTTAGTGTGCTTTAAAAAAATTCTAATTTTTTAATACAGTTATTTCCAAAAGAAGTCTAACTTAAATTCATGAACTATAGAAAACTTGTGTTTACCATAAACTACCATGAACTATTTTTCTTGATTGGGTTTTCTTCAATTTATTTCTCATTTAATGATCTAAAGATCTTATATTATGTAAAATAGGTCAAGAGGAGTTGAACTTTATTAGAATGAAATTCTATGATTATGAAGATCAATAATTGTATTAATTTGGATAACAATTCCATAGAACATAATAGTCTTTTAGATCATGGATTACAATTATACTAGTGTATAAGAGTGGTTGAAAGTTCTAAAAAATGTATTTTTCTTAGGAAAGTTGTTTCTCCCTTGATTTATCTCATAAAATCTTCTATATTATTTATTGCATCTTTATGTGGTGTTAACATCAAGTTCATATGTATGGCCTACAATATATACAATCCAATTTCTTTTCTAAGTTGAGTATTCATTGATGAAGTGTCTTATATTTCAACTATTCATGTGATCTACAAAACACATCCTCCCTTCTCACATCTCAAGTGTTGTCCATATAATATCTCACTCTAATAGTTTATGAACTATCTCTTATTTATGTTATAATTGTCTTCTCTTCTATTTAATATTTATATGTATACCATCTCATATTATATTAATAACTAAATGATATAAAGGGGGATTCCAATGAAGTTGAGGAATAATAAAAACCCTTAACATAATTTGATGATCATTGTATATGACTATTAAAATTAATTATGCAATTTTTGGTTCAATCTTCATCGACTTATACTTCATGAGTAGTTATTCATAACATCACATCTCTAATGAGAACGAATGGTCTATTTAGCACTCATTGCATCTATGTGACACTCACATGGGTGAAGAACCAATAATTCTCAAAAGATATCAATATTAAGGTGTCTATCATAAATGCATCTATTTACAAGGTGATGAGAGATATCAAGCTCAAGGTGTCTATCTAATCTATCTTGTGGATCCAATATATATGCCTCAAAACTAATATCTCTCAATGTATTTTTAATAAATACATTTAAGATATCTATGCTAGTATAAAGCATATTCATCCTTATTACTAATTTATTTTGTTTAAGTTAATATCCTATATATCAATCTAAATGCTATCATGTTCAAATTAAATGTTTTTACGTTCTACCTATCAATCTAAATTATATTATGTACAAAATAAACCCTTTTATATAAATAATATGAATAGATAAAAATATATTAATAAATAACCATCACAACCAACATTTTTATCATTCAAACATCTAAATTTAATTATGTTCAAAATAAACCATTTTATATATAATAATATGAATAGATATATAAATATGTTAATAAATAACCATCACAATCAACTGAAATGTAGAAAAATAGGTGTAAAAGGGGGGTTTATCAAATATGATGAGATGAGGGACCTATTTTCCTTTATTTCATTAGGAAATGAGACCCCTAAAATGAATTGATTATCAACCCTTTGGTGAATAAACCCAAAGTGAGAATCTTCAAATTTCCTTATGACTGAAAGACAAGGGTCAAGATCAAACAACACTTTGGGGAGAAAAACTAAAAATATAAAATCAACTCCAAAATGCAATCTAACACTTGAAACTTGAAGATTAAACTCAATATTTATAGAACTAGAAAATATAGTGTAGATCTAAGAAGGGAAGAAACATGTGTACTAGTCTCCAAAAGTGCTTTTTGAAAGCTGATAAAAGACTCGTTTTCCCATGGACGAATGGGTCTAATTACAAGGTTTTCAACAATATTTCGAGAGCCTCTAGTGTAGATCTGTATCTTCTGATTTGTCGAGTTTTTTGGTGTTGGAAAGTAAAAAATACGATCTATAGGTTATATTTCTTGATTTGACAACTTTTGCAACTTTGACAACTTTGTAAATATTGATCTTCAATAGGTATTTAAGTCTTCTTCAACCTAAATCTACAATCACACACAAGAGAGAAAAATGTTTGTTTTTGGGTGAATGGGGGTTTTCCTTGGTCAAACCCCATTTTGGTAATCAAACCTTGAATTGAAATAATGAAATGAAAGAGCGAATGAACAATGAACAAATCTATGTTACCACTCAACAAACCCTTGAATGAAACCTTGATAATGGAGATCTTAGGAGGTATGCAACTTGCATGAGATGGCTGAATTAGATGTGGATCTTGACACTTGAAATTAATGCTTGAAATGCTTGAATAGATCTTGAAACCTACATCACAATGTTAGCTCCAAAAACATGCATGATGCAAGAAGAATTTGACATGATGGATAGATCTTGAATGTTGCAATAAATCTCTGATATATCTGCTCTTGAATGCTCTTGATCATCAACTTTTCTATACTTTTTCTCAATTGAAAATTCTAGGTGAAACTTAGTGAAATGACCTTGTATTTATCCTTAATTTCCCAAAATTTAAATATCACAAGACGACATTGAATTATAGATTTAGAAATGTTAAAATGCCACCAAAAACATAATTTAAATTTAGGTCCAAAGGTCTAGGGAGGACCCATTCGCCCATGGGCGAATGGGTCCTAGGTCCCTATACTTTGAACACACATTGCTCAATATAAAGTGTTATGTTTAGAAATTAATTATTGTCGGGTTTTCCCTTCGAAAAATGTAATTAATTAGGCTTGTAAATGAATAAAAGGGATAACTAAGGCACAATTAAGCTCAATTTAATTAAAAGGGCCCAAATAAGTGTGAAAATGTTTAACAACACTAAATTAAGGCATCTTTAAATCCAATTTAATTAGGAGGGCCCAAACAAGTGAGAAAATTTAAAGGGTTAAATTTTTATACACTACATTTAGCCCCCACTTTAGTGAGAGGATGGCCTTGGATCAAACTCACACTAAAGTAGACAATCAAGAGAGGTCTAATTGTAAAATCATTAGAAAGATAAGATGACAGATCAAGGAGGATGATCAAGCCCCCAAGATCTAAGATCTCATGGGAAAACCAACAAAGTCACAAGGAGACACATGCCTATATTAAACATATATATGTATGAAACAATGACAAGATACTCAATCATACAATTCCAAAGACTCAAAGGAAGAGAAAAATAAAAATGAAAAGAGATGGATCAAGCCTCGATTGTCCAACGTGATGTGGAATACACCTCAATTTTTTTTCAAAAATGTTTACAAGTGGAACTCATTTTCCATTATGCAAACAACAATATATGCACTCACACGGGCTAGTAAAATCAAGTGTCTACTAGGTGATCCCCAGAGGGTGGAAAATGAGAGAATCTTATTAGGCTCCCATACCATACAAAATTTATACCTTCGATAACTTTAATAAGGCACGACACAATATGAAATTCAAGCTTCATAAGGCTTAGAAAGTTGCATTATGCTAAGTGTTACCCATTTTTCACCTGCAGGCTTAGTCAGGCAAGGTCTATATTTTCAAGTGTTCATGGAGGCCAAATGAAGGGACATTCACAACAAGGGCTAAACCATACATCTAATGCTAAGTCACAAGGAAGCCTATTGGGAGTATGCCTCAGTTTGGATCAAGCATAAAACTCCTCAAAGAGAAAGTCGTTGAGACCCTCATGTTATCTTGTCAACTGGTGGTGGTTCTATTCATTTGAAATATACCAGTCGGCTAGACTTTTCAATCGCCATGAGTTTTTATATCTCTCTCCGCTTGGAAAGTGGTCTCGCCGATAGTTGAAAGAGGCCAAAATTAGGGAAAGAAATTGCCTTCGGCATGAAGTCCTGCTAATCAACCGCAGTCTGGCCAAAAGGTTTTGGGCTCACCGAGATGTCTCAATGACAAGTGGTGGTCTCCTCGAAAGAAGTTCTGAGCTCACCAAGAGATGGAGGCTTCGGCATGAAGTCTGGCTGAATGGAGGTCCTGACGACAGAGTGGTGCCTTCGGTATGAAGTTGTGGTCTCAGGGAGATGTCTTACCAACATGGTGAGGTCTCGGTGATAGGAAAGGAGCTCGACGTAACGTCTTGGTGACTGCCAAGGTCTCGGAAAAGGAGAGTAACTTTAGGGAGAATTCTTCTAGATAGGTCAGGTCTCGGCGACAGGGGCTAGCGAAGGGTAAAGTCTCACCGACAGGGTGGGCTCTTGCCGAAGTGAAACAACATTGGGGAAAGATTTGAGCTCGGGTAAAGGTCTCGCTGACCGAGGGATGTCTTCTCGACAAGAAAAGAAGTCTCAGAAAAATATTTGAGTTCACCATAATGTCTCGGCGACCAAGCAAAGTCCTGCCGAAAGATTTATGTTTAGTGAGAGGTCTCGCCGACACGAAAGGGTCCCGCTGAAATAGAATGAGCTCAGAAAGAATGGAGGAGCTCACCATGACGTCTGGCTGACCCGATGGGGTCTTGCTAAGATGAAATGAGGTCACCGAAGGATCTTTCCTTTAGCATAAAGTCTTGCCGATGATAGGGAGTCTTGTTGATAGCGATCAACTTGCCCATGGAAATGGATATCAGTATAACTCCTACAGCTCAATATGAAGTCACGCTGACAGTCCCAAGCTATACCTATGGCTACTATGTGGTGTACTCGCATCAAGGAGACATGATTAGTGTCTCACTGACATGCGATTCTGATGAAGCAACTTTGACTGTCTGGCAATCCCATGTGGCATGAGTTCAACCAATCAGAAGGAGCTAGAGGCGAGTCATGGAAGTTTTCCCAATGGGAGGAGGATCAAAAAAATGTGAACCAATGTGGATCTGCTCTGAGCTTAGAAGCATTCAAGGCAGCTCTGATGGAAGTTCAAGGATGGACACGGAGGCCAGGAGTAAATGCATTTTGTTGCAAAAGATTTGAAGGCCATTCCTGGAAGCGAATCTTCACCAACATGGACAATAGGGATACATTTGAATGCAACATTAACTTCTTTTAAAATATCTAAAGGCAAATCTTTTCTAGACGAGGATATTTTGTAGGCCCTAGGGGCCGACCTTTTTGTATATAGGGCATTTTTTCCTCTTTGTAAAGGAGTTCTTCGGATGCTTTTCTGAAGTTTGTGAATTTTTCAGTCCTCTCTCAGATTAGAAAACCTTTGTAACTCATTTGGAGCATGATATATAGAATTTACCTTGGTTACCATTGATGGTTCAATTCGCCTTCTAGTTCTTACAAAATATTGGACATTTTTAGGTGATTGATCAAGCTACTTCATGAAATATTTATATTTCATTATAGCTTTGTCTCATGTTAGCATGCCTTTCTTTGCAAAAGTAGTATTATGTAGGATACAAATTGTGTCAAAAGATGTAAATGAATTTTAGATGTGAAATTAATTTTCCTCCTAGGAATCTTAGCACTAGGACCTATTTGTGAAACACTTATGCATAATCTACAGAAACTTGTTGTGCAGTCCCATATCCATCATCAGTATTCAAGTGTAACCTGAGTGTCTCATTGCTCTTGTCATTTTGGTGTATCACCGTAGGATTTAATGTTTATTTTTATGCATTCTCCTTCTCCCTTTTCCTTTACAGAATTAGTAGTTTAGGTGATAACACCAAAGGAAGCCGGCCTTCTCTAGAGGTTGACCTCTGTCTACAAGAAACCCACTTCTTTAGAGGTCCTCCCATGTTACACTGAGGTGTTGAATGTCAGGTTCAACAAGGGTGCAACTTTAGGTCATAAATTTTTTTGGCACGCCCAGTGGGACTCGAACCCACAATTGCCTGATTAGAAGTCATAAGTAAAACTCCTAATTCTTGCTGTTTTGATATACTGATAGTGAGCTAATAGCATTTTAGAGGTCATTTTTAAGCATATCTGGTGACTCTAAGTTTTGGAAGTAGCAGAAAAGCCAGTGCATTAATAAGAAATTCAACATACTAAGAGATTTTGTGTCTACCTCAGTATCATCTAGCCTTTGGAGGTAGTTCAAACAACACCTGGTGACTCCGAGCTCAAATCTTCTGGTTTCACAAGCACAAGTGTTGGTATGTCTCAAAAGAATCTGTTAGTTTTGAGTTTCCAGATCTTTGAATGAAAATATGTCAAATATTCATGAAAATGCTTACTATTACCCTCCACATCATGAGTATGTTGCTCCTACACCTTATCAGTTACATTCAACCAACCATAATGTTGGTTTCAACCCAATTTCCCTTGCAGCAACAACTAATCAACATTTTCATCATATTTCCCACCCTCCCACTCTAGTTCAGCCTTTGTTTCAACCAATATTTGATCAAAATCAAAATCAACCCCAAGAAGAGGCTTCTGATAAAAAACATCCATACCAGAACATATTAAACCTACTCCAACAGGTTGACCGTATCTTGTGGGATTTGAATCAAATTTTTCACAATATGAAGATTAATGATATTAGTAAGGTGCTTGCATGCCTATCTAGGATGTTGGTTGATATCAAGGTGCAAAAAGGTACCATTATGCAATAGCAAGAAATGGCTGAACAAGTCTACTTTTATGATCAAGAGAGAGTGGCAAAAAGAATCCAGTTCGAGGAAGGCCTCGAATAGGAAATAGCTGCTAAGGAAGGACAAATGAAGTTCTTGTCTGCTCAAGTACAGAATAATCAAGCTTACTCATATTATCAACACCAACTAATAGAGGATTTTCAAAAGAGGCAACTTGAGGGGAGTTTCAAAGAGCAAAGTGTTGCAACTAAAGAGGAGCAAACCCTTGATCAAACTAACTCAAGCTTACTCACCATGGAAGAGGTTAGAGCTCCAAACCTATTGCAAATGGCTTTGGAGGAGTATCGAATAACACAAAAAAAAGCTCTCCAAGATGGTGTAACTGTTTCAGAACAACAAGAAAGCATTAGTGAGTTGCTAATTGGTGGCAACCAACAAGATAATGGAGGCTTAATTCAGGAGGAAAATCCTAAAATTGAACATGATTCTATCCTCCAAGGTGAGAGTTTTGATGTTTTTGAGTGTGTTCTGGATAGCGAAGCCAATGTTGAGCTTTTTGAGGAGTGGGGCACATGTATTATTGAACAATTTTGTTCAACATTTGATGGAAAAGAATCAGAAGAAGTTGAGGGTTATGATGATCTTGAGCAACCACTTGTAGAGGTGTTGAAACTACAGGAGGAGCCTCATGAACCTATCTCACAAGATTATATCTGGTTAGATGAGCTTCCATTCTATTGTGCAAAAGATGAGCATACTGAGAAGGTTTTTATTTCTTCACCAAGTCAGCCACAAGGATTAGGCTTTTCTAGCCAGCAAGGTGATGAAGTGGAAGCTCATGAGCATTATATCAGCAAGGAGGGTTCAAGCTTTACCCTTTCCAAAGGTTGTCAAATCAGATACCTAGCTCAAATGAAGTCCAATACAACACCAAGGACCAATCGTGCACCTATACATGAAGATACAATAGAAGATGGTATACAAAATGCACTGGAAGTTAAAAAAAAGTATCCTCAATTCATTTATCCTCCCTTGAATAACCTTATATATGATCTATTTAAGGAGGGTAGTGAGTCTCTATTTTTTTTTCATAAATTGCTGCAAAAATTTATTAAATATTTCTCAGAGCATCGTCCTCTTGTAACTGCCATCATGCATGATAATTATTGCATATTGAGAAGAAAGGGTAGTTATTTCAGTCACCCTTTGAATGGTTTTGTTTGAAAAAGTTTCTTACTAGTTAGTATAGGGTAGGTTTAGTTGCAATGTGTCAATTCCTTAAGTGTTGTTCCAACACAATTAAGTAGTTTCCATTATGCAATTTTCCTATTTTCAATAAGTTTCCAAGTGACATGTTTTGTTTTCCGAGTTTCAAATGAATTACAGCTATGTGCAAGGTTGTTTTAGGTCAGCCTCTGAGTTTTACTAAGTGAATACATGCCCAATGGATAAGTCTAGGCTACTAGTTTTCATGTTTAGCAGGAAAACATTCAGCAAAGGTCGCCAAAATTGTTACCCATTTTTCACCTATAGGCTTAGTCAGGTAGGGTCTATATTTTCAAGTGTTCATGGAGGCCAACTGAAGGGACATTCGCAACAAGGGCTAAACCATACATTTGATGCTAAGTCACAAGGAATCCTATTGGAAGTATGCCTCAGTTTGGATTAAG
This sequence comes from Sequoia sempervirens, assembly GCA_007258455.2. NCBI lineage: Eukaryota > Viridiplantae > Streptophyta > Pinopsida > Cupressales > Cupressaceae > Sequoia > Sequoia sempervirens. The sequence continues at coordinate 457,350,170 of VDFB02000003.1, forward strand.
CATAAAACTCCTCAAAGAGAAAGTTGCTGAGACCCTCCTGTTGTCTTGCCGACTGGTGGTGGTTCTATTCATTTGAAATATACCTATCAGCTAGACTTTTCAATCGCCATGAGTTTTTATATCTCTCTCCGCTTGGGAAGTGGTCTCGCCGACAATTGAAAGAGGCTGACATTGGGGAAAGAAATTTCCTTCGGCATGAAGTCCTGTCGATCAACCGCAGTCTGGCTGAAAGGTTTTGGGCTCGTCAAGATGTCTTGGCAACAAGTGGTGGTCTCCCCGAAAGAAGGTCTGAGCTCACCAAGAGATGGAGGCTTCAGTATGAAGTCTAGCCGAATGGAGAAGGTCCTGCTAATAGAGTGGTGCCTTCAGTATGAAGTCGTGGTCTCAAGGAGATGTCTTACTGACACGGGGAGATGTCTTACTGACACGGTGAGTTCTCAGCGACAGGAAAGGAGCTTGGCATAACATCTTGGAAATTGTTGAGGTCTCAGTGACAGGGAGTAACTTCAGGGAGAAGTCTTTCCGATAGGTGAGGTCTCGGCCACAGGGGCTAGCGAAGGGTAAAATCTCACCGGTAGGGTGGACTCTTGCCGAAGTGAAACAGCGTCGGGGAAAGATTTGAGCCTGGTGAAAGGTCTCGCCAATTGAGGGATGTCTTCCCGACAAGAAAAGAAGTCTTGACGAAAGATTTGAGTTAATCATAATGTCTCGGTGACCAAGCCGAGTCCTGCTGAAAGATTTAGGTTTGACGAGAGGTCTTGTCGACACGGAAGGGTCCTGCTGAAATAGAATGAGCTTGGAAAGAATGGAGGAGCTCATCGTGACATCTAGCTGACCCGATGGGGTCTTTTTGAGATGAAATAAGCTCGCCGAAGGATCTTTCCTTCGACATAAAGTCTTGCTGACGATAGGGAGTCTTGCTGATAGCAATCAACTTGCCCATGGAAATGGATATTGGTATAACTCCTGCAGCTCAATATGAAGTCCTGCCTACAGTCCCAAGCTATACTGATGGCTGCTATGTGGTGTACTCACATTAGGGAGACATGATTAGTGTCTCACCGACATGCGATTATGATGAAGCAACCTTTGACTGTCTGGAAATCCCATGTGGCATTAGTTCAACCAATCAGATGGATCTACAGGTGAGCCGTGGTAGTTTTCCCAATGGGAGGAGGATCAACAGAATGTGGACCAACATGGATATGCTCTGAGCTTAGAAGCATTCAGGGCAGCTCTGATGGAAGTTCGAGGATGGACACAAAGGCCAGGAGTAAATACGTTTTGTTGCATAAGATATGAAGGCCATTGTTGGAAGTGAATCTTCACCGACATGGACAGCAGGGATACATTTGAATGCAACATTAACTTCTTTTAAAAGATCTAAAGGCAGATCTTTTCTAGACGCGGATATTTTGTAGGCCCTAGGGGCCAACCTTTTTGTGTATAGGGCATTTTTTCCTCTTTGTAAAGGAGTTCTTTGGATGCTTTTCTGAAGTATTTGAATTTTGCAATCCTCTCTCAGATTAGAAAACTTTTGTAACTCATTTGGAGCATGATATATAGAATTTACCTTGGTTACCATTGATGGTTCAATTCTCCTTCTGGTTCTTGCAAAATATTGCTCATTTTTAGGTGATTGATCAAGCTACTTCATGAAATCTTTCTATTTCATTATAGCTTTGTCTCATGTTAGCATGCCTTTCTTTGCAAAAGTAGTATTATGTAGGTTACAAATTGTGTCAAAAGATGTAAATTAATTTTAGATGTGAAATTAATTTCCCTCCTAGGAATCTTAGCACTAGGACCTGTTTGTGAAATACTTATGCATAATCTACAGAACTTGTGCAGTCCCATATCCATCATCAGTATTCAAGTGTAGCCTGAGTGTCTCATTGCTCTTGTCATTCTGGTGTATCATCGTAGGATTTAATGTTTATTTTTATGCATTCTCCTTCTCCCTTTTCCTTTACAGAATTAGTAGTTTAGGTGATAACACCAAAGGAAGCCGACCTTCTTTGGAGGTTGACCTCTATCTATAAGAAATCCACATCTTTAGAGGTCCTCCCATGTTACACTGAGGTTTTGAACGTCAAGCTCAACAAGGGTGCAACTTTAGGTGATAACACTAAGCACTTATGAACAAACAAGGCACCACATACAAGAAAAGTGCATTATGCTTGGTGGTCATGAAAAAGGGTTGTAACTTCAAGCTTCATAAGGTTAGAAAGTTTTGTTATGCTAAACACTTATGAAAAAAAATTAGATAGGATAAGATATGTTCAAAGGGGTTTTCTTAGTTCATGTAAGGTCTTCTCTTAGGGAACATCATGCCTAATGTCTCCAAGAGAGGATAAGTCTAGGATAAAAGATTCACAACTTAGGGAATGCAATATGTAGCATCACCTCTAAGAGGAAAGTTGTATTCCAAGAAAGGTCACACTCTTGGAGGGCATAAAACCCAATGACACCACCAAGAATAATACATGTCGCAAGAAGTAAGAAGAACACACAATGAAACTTAAGAATATAGTCCAAGATCTCCAAAAATTATAATACCAATGTATGCCCCAACTTTAAAGAAATTGCTAACACCACACTGTGAACAATTACTTTAAAGTAGCAAATGCTAAATGGTAACAAGACATGAGAGATTATTTAGAAAGGCCTATGCCAAGTCATATGTTTCCAAATGAAGATATGTCATGCAAAAGGAAGGGGTTTCCCCCAAAATGAAATCCCAAAATCACACATAAGGGATCCACAAATTTGAGGTCAACGTATTTCTTTGCTACAATGATATTATAGAGCTTGAAAACATCATCATTCCCCAAATAACTCATGGAATGTGAATAATGACACATAGAGAGAAAAAATGTTCAAGGAAAAAGATTTTGGGTCAACATGGAAGAGACCTAAATGTCTCAATTCCTTACATCATCCCCAAATGGAAAATACAAGACCAAAGAAAAGATAAATGGTTTAAGAAATCTAGAAGAATGAAGGTACAAATAGAGAAATGAACATGAAGACACATCAAACAGAAAAGTACAGGGGATCACATTACACATATGCAATCACACAAAGAAAATGAAAAAGAAAAATAAATACAAGACTAGTAAGGCACATGTGAGTCAACCTATAGCAGGTTGTCTACATCCCAATCTTGTTCATCATATGTGGAAGGCAGACAACTAGCCAAAGAGACAATATCAAGTGCCAAAATAGGACGATCACCAAGTTTAGCATGTGGTGAATCACTCTTTGTGGGAAGATCATCACAATTGTTATCATTTAAGCTCATGGAAGAGGAAAATAATAAATTTAACTCTTTATGCACTTCCTCACCAATCTTAGCATTTTCATTGTCATCATCTGAGTTTATCACAACATAAGTTCTAATGATAATATCCAAAGAAGATGCTTGTTCTTGTATTTTAATTTTAGGATTTTCTTGTTTCGAAGGAGGAGAATCATTATGCATTGCTTGAGGTATGTTTGGATTTTTATATTCTATGTTGTTATTTTCTTCTTTTCCTTGTAACAAACAAACAATGGCATGATGTCTATGCCTGCACTCTCTATTATTTTGATTTATTTTTGTTTGGTTTTCAAGTTGTGATTGTGTAGGAGCGGGTTTATCAACCATAGGTTTATTTTCTTCCCTTAAGGGAGGAATGGAAGGAATCATGGGAGGTTGTTCAACCTCTTTCTTTTTAGCTTTGTAAACTTGTTTTATTTTAGGAGGCACAATGAGACTTATTATGTTATCTCGTGGTCTCTTATAGGAAATAGGTGGAGGATTTGCTATGTTTTGGTATCGGTTACTTGGAAGAGTTTTTGGTTCAATCATGATTTTTTCAAGGATAGGATGCTCAATTGTGGGTTGAGGCATATTGCTAAGGGATAATTATATTATGCATTTTGCCTTAAATTTTTGATAATATTTGAAAAAGAAGTCCTCACGAGGCCTAATAGGCTCCATAGGTTTGGGCCAAAAGAAATCCAATGAGAAATTCCCATGGGAAGACATGGGATTAAAGAAACTATGATGCACACTAAATATTTATTTCCAAATGGAAACTTTAAGCATTTATACACAACCAATGAGATGGAATTCATGGATAGCCTAACTTCACATGAAATTGGTCCAATGACGAGATGATGGAAAATGAGACACTTAATGTTTTTGGTCCAACTTTTAAAGGAAGAGTTATCGAACCTATTGTAGGGCAATAAAAACCATTATGCATTTTGATCCATGATTTCAATTTTTGATAAGTATCTTGATAAAGATCATGCACAAGTAAGAATTCTTTAGTGATCACATTCTCTACACAAATGGGATCAATTAATATCCCATCAGTAGGCTTGTCATTGATTCTTCTAGTTATGTAAAGAGGACCATTGGGTGCATGTTTAATTATGTCATGTTGTGAGAAAGCAATGTCAAGTGGCATTTTAGTTAGGTTCCTATGAGGTTGAACTTTAATAAGTCCAATCACATTGTCCATGTTCTTCATGATTTCATCATTTGTGTCAACATTCATTACATCATTAATTGTTTCACTAGCTTTGATGAAGGAAATGTTATGATTTGGAATAGGATTGGTAGAGATTTGTAAATTTTGATTAGGAGGGGCTACAAACTTATCACCTTGATCATTAACACCACCAATTTGAATATGATTAGAATCAATAAGGTCTTGCACAAGATGTTTAAGATGCTTGCAATATTCCATATCATGCCCATTTTGTCGATGAAAATGGCAATGGGAATTTTTTCTATGGTTTGGAGGTAAAGGCTTAGTAGGATCAAGAGCTCTAATAGGAGGTATAGAAATTAGTTTTTGGTTTAAGAGTTGCAACATGATATTATGAAGGGTATCAAGTAGAGGGGTGAATTGTCTATTTTTATCTCCAAATGTGTGTGGATTTTTCCTCTTTATAGTAGCCACTTGGTTATCAACATGTTGAGTTGGTTGATGGGGATTAAGTTGTAAAAAGCCCTTATTTTGTTTCTTGAATGGTTGATAGCTGTTATGATGCATGGATTCAGATTTTTCAAGATAACTAAAGGGATTTTTCACTTCACAAATACTAACCAAATTTTGGTAATCACAAAGGGCAGTACACAACTATGTGGAGGGAAATTTTAAAATCTCAAGTTTTGTTTGGACTTTTTTTTGCAAATTGGAAATAAACATTATTTGAAGGTCATCATCGGTAATCTTAATATTTATTTTTGAGTAAAGAATCTAGTATCACGCTATGAAATCAATGACCTTTTCATCATCCTTTTTTTTACATGTCATTAAATCAGCCAAGGTCATCTTAGGAGCCATATAAATTTAGAAGTGATTGTAGAAGGTATCAATATTTCATTGAATGAACATATTGAATTACTCGGTAAGGAGAAAAACCATTCCAAAGAAGTATCCTTCAAGGATCTAGGGAATATTTTGGCCAAGAGTTTATCCTCAAAAATGAAGTCACTACATAGGGTTGTATATGAGGAAACATGGCTAATAGGATCTCCTTTTCCACCATATTTCTCAAATCTAGGAATCTCTATACCTTGTGGCATTTGTTTTCTCAATATCTCCAAGGACAAGGGATTTATTTTGACATATTGTGAAGGTTGGCCATTTTTATTTTGACTTAATGTAGAAATTTGTTGTTGGAGGGATGAAACATTTTGCAAGAGTGTGTTAAGGATAGGATCATCATTTGTTGTGAGATGGAGGCGAATAAGGTGGAGGTGTATATGTATGCAGGGGGCAAGTGATGTGTAAGTTTTTGAGGGGAAATTGATTAGGAGATATGTGATTTGAATGGACAAAACTAAAGGGAATCCTAGTGGAAATACCTAAGTATTGAAATTTCTAGTAGGTTGTGTAGTTGTTGTAATAGTTGGATTAGTGTATGTTGGAATAAAGGTTATGGTTGTGGAAGGAGGAATTGAAATTCCTCCTTTGCTTTGAGTATACCCAAAATCTTGAGCACAACTAGTCATGGTAGGGACATGTTTATTAATGACATGAGTTAAGCTACAAACAATCTCTATTCCTTGTTCATTTTTAATTATTCTCCTCATGTTATCTATCATAGGAACCATATTAGTAGCATTGCATTCAAAACTCACAAAATGTTGCAATTTATCAAGTTCATCCATTCTTCTAAGGTTCTCATGAGGATATTTGAAATCATTGCATCAACATTAGTCACATTAGGTGTGGGTAGGGAAGTCATGGGAAATGAAGTGTTAAGGGTATGATCCATAGTGGGTTGACTAGTGTCAACACTATGAGTGAAAGAGTTAGAAAACCCAATATTCGCAATGAATGATGTATCATGGGATGCCATGAGTCTCGAAGTACATCTCACAATAGTATTGGAAAAAGGACACCAAGTTGTGAATCTCATACATGTTTCACAAACCTAAGGTGCACCCAAAATGGATAAGAGATAAAATGCAATGAAAAACCCTAGAATGTAAAGTGTAATGAAAGTATGTAAAAGCAATTTTTATATTTAAAATAAGATAATTTTTTGATGATGCTATGCAAAAACCTAAAAATGAAGTATTTTAGATGTAATTTTGAATTAAAAAATATACACTAAATTTGATAAATTATACTTAATATGAACAATTTCAAATAACAAAAAAAATTGAAACTGGAACAACAAAGTAAATACAAAAACACAAAAGGTAGAATTAGTTATTTTAATGCTAAAAAATTTAGGAAAATCGTTGATTAGGGACTTATTCGCCCATGGGAGAATGGGTCTCACTTTAGGGTTTTTTTAAATTAATTTGCATGTTTCTGAGATGATTTCTATGGTTTTCAAGTTATGGTTTTAGACTGTAAGTTGCAATTTCAGATTTCTATAAAATGAGGTCTAAATGCAAGTGCTAAATAATGCTAAATGACAAGAAAAAGACCTAATTTGAGATGCAATTTTGATTTAATTTTCAGATGTAAATAACTGATTATGCAATATTATATAAACACTATGCAAAATGATTGATATTTTTAAAATTTCCAAATTTTAAAGAATGTAAAAATACAAACCTAAAACCCTAAATGAGATGCAAACTAATGCAAGTAAACAACCAAAATAGCAAATCAAATCCAAAATGCAATCTAACACTTGAAACTTGAAGATTTAAACTCAAAATTTGTAGAACTAGAAAACAAAATGCAGATCCAAGAAGGGAAAAAAAATGTGTACCAATCACCAAAAGTTCTTTTTGGAAGCTAATCTAAGACTCATTTTCTCATGGGAAAATGGGTCCAAATACAAGGGTTTCAACAATCTTTCAGGAGCCTCTAGTGCAAATCTATAGCTTTTGATTTGTCCAAGTTTCAGTGTTGAAAATTCAGAAATCTGATCTGTAGGTTAGATTTTGTGATTTGACAACAACTTTGACAACTTTGTAAATATTTCTCTTCAAAAGGTCTTCAAGTCTTCTTCAACCTAAATTTGCAATCACACAAGAGAGAAACATGTTTTTTTTTGGGTGAATGGTGATTTTCCTTGGTCAAACCTCGTTTTGCTAATCATACCTTGAATTGAAACAATGAAATGAAAGAGGGAATGAACAATGAACAAAGCTATGTTACCACTCAACAAACCCTTGAATGAAAATTTGATAATGGAGATCTTAAGAGGTCTACAACTTGCATGAGATGATTGAATTGGATGTGGATCTTGACACTTGAAATTGATGTTTGAAATGCTTGAATAGATCTTGAAACCTACATCATAATGTTAGCTCCAAAAACATGTATGATGCAAGAAGACTTTGACATGATGGATAGATATTGAATGCTGCAATAAATCTCTAATATATTTTCTCTTGAATGCTCTCGATCATCAACTTTGCTTTACTTTTTCTTGCTTGAAAATTCTAGGTGAAACTTAGTGAAATGGTCTTGTATTTACAGGTATGTATTCTTAATTTCTCAAAATTCAAATATCACAAGTTGACATTGAATCATAGATTTAGAAATGCTAAAATAAGACCAAAAACATAATTTAAATTTAGGTCCAAAGGTCTAGGGAGGACCCATTCGCCCATGGAAAAATGGGTCTCAGGTCCCTATACCTGGAACACACATTGCTCAATATAAAGTGTTATGTTTAGGCATTAACTATTATTGAGTTTCCCCTTTGAAAAATGTAATTAATTAGGCTTGTAAATGAATAAAAGGGATAATTAAGGCATAATTAAGCTCAAGTTAATTAAGGGGGTCCAAATAAGTGTGTAAATGTAAAGGGGTACATTTAACAACACTAAATTAAAGCATTATTAAGTCCAATTTAATTAGTAGGGCCCAAACAAGTGAGAAATTTAAAGGGTTACACTTTTCTACACTACATCAACATGTTTTTCATTCATACCAATATCCTATCTAGGTGTTATTATGTTGAGAATATATTTTTTTTTGTGTCAAAAGCTAATATGAGAAAGTAATAATGCAAGTAGATATAAATATAAGAATAGTTATCAATACTTACAATTAGGAAATAATATTATAATTAATTTTGCCTAATTATTTATTATTAATTATATTTTAAAATATATTATGAGTTTGAATTTTTTCCTATTCAAGAAACATTTACCTTTTCTAAATAAAGATACAAATTTTATAACTAAAAATATTTTCAAAATAAATTATCATCAATCTAATTGGATAAAAAATTATCTCTTAAAAGATGATTAATACATAATTGATTTATCATGATGTTAATGAAAGTGGGTAGAACAAAATGTTGCCTACTTAATTTTGAATAACATCCTAATATTTCTCATGCAATCAATATTTCAACAATAAATAAGGGAACATGTGTATGTTTGAAGTCAAATTTTATAGAAAAAAAAAATGTTACATGTTATTTTTCATATATTTCAAACCAAAAATAAATTAACAATTTAAACATTAAACTATATGTATAATATTTTTATTTTTTCTTTTGTAAAGTTAACATGTGAGCCTTCAACTGGAAAAGAAGGCGAGTGTTACTATAATTGGCTATATGACATAATGCAAAGTAACTAATGTGCCTTATTTATGCTTCCACATTTTGTAGACATTCACATTTGCTTTATTTTTTTTATTTTTTTTAAGGGTTTCTAGTTGATCATTAAATTCTAAGAGAAATTCATAACAAAATTTACTCCTCTATAAAGATATGTAGTTTCAAAAGGATTTCTTGTCTTTAATCGATTTTTATCTAAATTTTTATACTTGGAACAAAATTAGAAAATTTTCTAATAGTTTAAATGTAAGGATTATGTAATATTTTTCCTATTCTCTTTGATTTAGTTTTGATAAGAGAAATAAAAATTCCACTTAGAGGGTGGTTTTAGATGATCTTTATAGAGTGGTTTTTAGGTCCCATTTTCAATAAATTCATGCTTATAATCTATAAATATTCCCCTTTCCCTTTTGATAATACGACTTGATCAATTTTGGTCCCTTGGTTGTAATTTTTTATAAGTGGTCTTGTATTCTAACCCCTAGAGTGTATGCTTGTTATCAGGGTTCTAAGCTTTTTCATCTCAACACACGTCTCTACTAAACCCAACTCCTTCCTTTCCCATTTTTAGAGTCTCAAAATTTATCCTATTAGCATGCCTTTCCTTGACTATTAACTATGATATGTGACAAGTGACATCCCATACCCTTGTTCAAATTTTATATTACCACCTTTTTCCGCTAATATTCCCACCTTTATCTCCTTGCACATAAACAAGCATGATTAGTGAGTTTCTTGGAAGTTGTATCTTTCTATAAGGGGATCTTCCTACCCAAACAAAAATTATTAAAACTTTACTAGGAATTTGATTATACATGTAGCATGATAAGTGGTAAATTATGATGCTTCATTTATTGTGGTGGTTACAACCCAACTACCTTTAGCCTTTGTAAATCATAGTCATCAATTTAAGTGATAAATCCATTTTGGTTACAAATTTGTATGATGAAAATTTTTTAATCACATCCTTGGAAGAATAGTTGGTAGTGCTACATTGAAATCCTAATATCACTACCTTAAGAATATGAGTGTTTGAACTAAGGATAAAACTCTTTAGATCTATAGAAAGACTAGAGGATGAAAACCCTTTGTCTTCACTAGGTAGAGGAAAAAATACCTTTTTCTTAGTTGTGCATTTTTATTATAAATCTCAAGTGAGTCCCCTTAGTCACACATTAATCTCACCCAATGATTATAGTAGAGATTCTAGGATGCAAATTTACCATGAGTGAGAGTTGCACGATATCATTGTTATTGTGGAATTTACCACATCATAGCATTACAATCTTATTCATGCATCATGAACCAATTTGTAATTTGGCTACTTAGTTTAGGTAGTTATTGCACTCACTAATATTGTAACAAATATTATTTTTCTATTGCATATTGGGGTATCATTTTTACAACTCCATTATTTAATAATGAAAATATTCTCCCCTTATCTTAATGAAACCTAGGTTATTCATTTTTGTAAACTCAAAATGGAATTGGGTTTTTTATTTTTGTATAATGATATTTATGACTTCAACATGTCATCAAAGTTAAATATTGGAGTTTTTGAGTAATATTCCTAAGATCATTGGATAAGGTTAATAAATTAAATAAACCCTAGTTATTTAGATGCTTTATAAATGTTAAGGTTGTTACAATGGTATCATAGTAAAATATTCTTCCAACTTGTTGTATACTTTAATAATTTATCTTTCTTCATGAAAAAGAGGCTAGATACCTCAAGAGTGAGTAAATAAAATCACAAGTGATAGGTTTGAGCATCGAGGGTTATATCTTAGAAGAACATACCATTGTTGAAGGAGGAAAAGGGAACAATAAGATGACATATGAGAAAAGGGAGGAATTATTCCGAAATAAATTTAAAAATATTGAGCAAGGATAAAATGAGGAAAATGAACTCATAAGGAAGCCAATAGAAAAACTAAGTATAAAGCATCTACAAAGAAGATAAAACCCCATAGTGGTCAATTAAAAAACAAGAGACATCATTCTAAAATTCTCGAGCCCAATATCCATGCAAGAAGAAGAGAAAGTCAAAATGGTTCCCATCACACCTCAAGAAGGATCTATTCAAGAGAATTGGATAGACTAATGGAAAATTTATAAATTAATTTTGAAGTTGTGAGAGAAACCCTAAATTTTGAGAATTATGCTGATAAGGTTAGGAATACTCCACTCTACAAGAAGGGAATAAGGAGAACTTAGCAAAGAGTTAACCAATAAACTCTTGGATCCTAATTTTGATGGAAATGACAAGACTTCAATGTGTGCATGGAAAATATAGACCTACTTTAACCGTAAATACATTAATAAAAGGGATGCAATAAAATTAATCTCTTTGTATTTAGAGGGAGTTGTTGATGGCTGGTGGTACCATGAATAGACCACCTAAGGGCATGATCAAATTTTAACCTTTGAGGAATTTCTCCAAATTATTCTTGATTGATTTGAGGTTAAAGATGAAGAATAATTCAAAGAGCTTTCCAAGATTAATAAACACTATAGTACATTCTTATGTTGTAGATTTCAAAAGGTTATTGTTATGGTGATTGATATATCAAAAAATGGAATTGCATATTTATTTTTTTAAGGATTATTTGAACTTGTTAGGGGTTTTTTCCAAGCTTTTGCACCATCGTCATTATAAAAAGATATCAAAAGAACCTTGACTCTAGATAGTTTTTCTTGAAGAGTATAATTCTATTATCCCTCTAGGACACCTACTTTTGGACATAAAAAATGGGATTTATAAAGTAAATGATTCCACTTACCTCCTCAAAATACAACCCCCAAATTACCACCAAGAAGGTAGATGAAGAAAATAAGAATGAGATAAGGAGAAAGAAACTTTTTTTTACTTCAGAGAACCATGGACCTTGGATTATAGGTTCCTTAGCAAGGGTCAAGTGCATTGAATTGAGATAGTATCAGATAAATAATTAGATTCAAAATGAGCCTAAGGAAGTTGTGGATTTAGAAGAATAGATACTAGAAAGAGAAGAAAGGGATGAAAAGAATAAAGGTACACTAGTATCACTCTCAAGATCCTCAAGATAACACCCATTTAGAGTACAAAGAGTGTAATTAGAATAGGGGATTTTTTTTCTTATAGATAGTGGCCAACCCATAATTTCATTAATGATGAATTGGCATCCAAAAGGATTGAAAGTAGAATATTTTTAAGGTTTCATTGTAATATTTATTGATGGATTTACCCTCCCCTACACCAAGGTAATTATAAAACTCCATATAACCATTATAGATCATAAGGTATGTGATAATTCTTATGTAGTTAGTTTGGAAGGGATGGATATAGTACTAGGTATTATTGACTACACTTGAGCTAGGAGAATTTATGAATGATTATTAGTATATGAAATTTGCATTTAAATCATATGGAAAAAATGTTCTTAGAGGGATATCTTATGACATGTCTAGGGTGATCACACCAAAGATAATGAAAATATTTTTTTGTAGAGGTAAAGTGGCATGGGAAATTAATAGTTTGGTTAAGATTACAAATCATTCTACAAGTGAGGGATCCCAACATCTATTGAAATTCATTTTTTAAAATAAACATAGTAGGGTGCTTAATGATACCTCTCTACGAATACCATTACTATGGTTAAGGCTACAAATAATTGTACAAGTGAGGGATCCTATTATCATCTTAAATTTAAATAAAATTTGAATAAACATAGTAGGGTGTTTAATGATATAGGTTTCTAACATACCATACAATTAGCTCATGGTGAAAACTCAGTCATGACAACTTCACATTTCCATCCAAGAGTATACAAGAAATAAATTGAGAAGGGTATAAGGGAGCTTCTAGATATGGGCTACACAATACCTAGGTCTATCCCCTTTGTGTCACCCAAGGTCATTATGAAAAATAATGACAACACCATACAAATTTGTATTGAATATAGGAAATTAAATCTAAAAACCATAAATAATAAGTACCTCATACCATGGATAAATGATGTTAATAGAGCCATGGTATTCTCAAATATTGAATTAAGATCATGTTACCATCGAATTTGGGTGAAAGATAGGGATGTGCATAAAACAACATTTAGGTGGCATTTTAGTCACTTTGAATTTTTGGTGATGACCTTTAGATAAATTTCATAGATACATTCAATCCAACATGGATAAATTTTTTGTTGAGTAGTTGAGGAGGTTAGTGTTACTCTTGTTTGACGATATTTTGGTTTATCACAAAACTTGGGAGGAACATTTGAAGCACTTAGACATGGTGTTGAGCATTCTAGATTTTTTATTTTTGCAAAAGAATCAAGATGTGAATCTGGGTAACACACATTTTCTATTTAGGGCATATCATAAGTGCCAAAGGTGTACAAGTGGATCCAAAAAAGATCTAGGCTATTTTAGATTGACCTCCTCCTATCATATTAACACAACTAATAGGTTATTTAGGTGTTGTAGTTACTATAAGAGATTTTTTCAAGGGATTCTCTCATCTTGTTGCACCCTTAATGCATTGGATGAGGAAATGACCATTTGAATGGACTAAAAATGTTCAAGGAACCTTTGAAAATTCAAAAGGATAATGAGATCATGCCTAATGCTTATTATACTTTATTTTTCTCTCCCATTTGTGGTTGAGAGTGATGATTCTAGAGAGGGAACTAGTTGTTCTCACCCACAACAAGCACCCTATAGCTTTTTGAAAGTGGGAAGCTACATGACTTGGAAAATACTTACTCCATTTATGATAAGGATAAGTTAGATATTATGCATGCACTATATAAGTTCATACAATATTTGGTTTGTGGGAAATTTATTGTGCAAATAGATCATAAAAATTTCAAATTTTTATTGAGCTCATACTATATAGGACCTAAGTCTTCTTGGCATAGCTAAATAAAAAATTAAGGAGAAGATACTCAAAGCAGTTCATGGCACACCATTAGTAGGGAACCCTAGGTGCTTCAAGACCTATGAGTAGATTCAATAAATATTCTCATAGAAAGGCATTAAGGAGGATGTTATGAAGCACATTAAGGAGTGAATTACGTGTTAATAGAACAAGGAAGAAGAAATCTTCATAGTAGGATTGTTGCAACCCCTACCCATTCTAAATTAGAAGTGGGGCAATATATCCATGCATTTCACATTGGAATTCTAAGGCACATGGTAGGGATTAAATATATGTTATTTTAGACCAATTAATTAATTATGAACATTTATTTTCCATCCCAATAGACTTCAAGGCTCATTAAGTGGAATTTATTCTTCCAAGAAGTGTTAACATTATATGAACTACCTAGAAACATAGTGAGTGATAGGGACAACATATTCAAGTGATTTTTGGTAGTAATCATTTCACTTGGTCAACGTGGAGCTAACCTTGAGCACAAGATATCACCCTTAAGTAGAAGAGTAAACATGAACTTGTGAATAAATGGATTGATGGTTGCTTGAGGAACTACATTTCAAATTAGTGGTTAGCATAAATGGTTACACTTAGGAGATTACTACTAAGATTTGGTTGTCATTGATGTCAAAACTATTAGCATTAATTCATTATAAGCTGTATATGTCGAGGATATTGAGAAAATTGTAATGAGATGAGTTGCAAGTTGTCAGTAGTGAAGTGAAGTTCAGTATGTCAAAAATTTATGTACATTGATGATCAAAGGTTGTGGACTAAAGGGTTTGTTGCTAAGTGTATCTAGTTTATCCACATCAAGTTTTAGAGAGAGATCCACGTAAAGATTTGATTGAGTTATGAAGATTTATATTCTGACAATTTTTTTGTTGCTTCAATTTGTGTTCCTGATTGAAGATGATGCAATTTCAGTTAGTTCAGTTGTTGCAGATGCTTCTCTAGTGATTCATGATGTTTTTGGATTCTTCTAGATCATGCTCTATCTTTGTTGCATGTCTGCATTGATTGTTGTGCTTGTGGTTGGCGATTTTCTCTTGCATGTTCATGTTTTTCTTATTCTTGGCTGACATGGTGGTTGTAGTGTATTGTGGATCTTTGAGGAGTAATTAATTAAATTTTTCATGTTGGAGATGTTGATTTGGGTCTTCACTAAGTTGTGGTTAACCTTGGTTGATTCACATTAATAATCTTTAGTATTTTGGGTCGATAGTTTATACTCATTTTATTATTTTGTTGAAGTCGGCATGTAGGGATGAAATTTCTTGTTGTGGATATATAAGAACAATTTCTCATTCAAATTTAGGTGTACTTCTATATGTATATGTGTGAATATTGATCTAAATCATTTGAAGGTAGAGTAGAGTGTGAAGAAGAGTGAAGAAGAGTAAACAAGGGTTCACGTGCTTAACTAGAACTATGATAAAACATTAGCAGATGCTATTCTATCAGTTCAAATCCCTACGGATGTAATCCGATTATTTCTGTAAGACAATGTGTCTTCCTTTGGGTGGTTAGACTTGTAATTGAGAAGTGAGCTCTAAGCACTATGCTTGAATGCAAGTGCATTCCCCATATTTTCATTTCTTATACTTTTAATAGGGTATAATCTTGTGGGCTGACCTCCACCATTTTTTTCCCCCTAACAACATTTCCATGTAAAAATATTGGTGTTATGTGTGTTTATGATGTGTTGATGATTTATGCTTTCATGTTTATTAATCAGATCATAGAATAGTGTTAATGAGTTGAATAAGTTTTAAATTATGTAACAACTAATTCACCCCCCTCTCTCAATTGTCTACCCTTGTGTTTCCAACAACCTCTTATCATATGTCTATTGGTGTGTGCCCTTTTATGGCCTTGTATGGGTATGATGCACTAATTTTTTTGACCTAATCATTAAAGACAACATGGTACTTAAATTTGGTGATTTTTTTAATCAAAGTCAAGAGGTCTTGAGGTAATTCAAGGATCATCTACAAAGATCCAAAAAATATAAACTTATGTAAAGCAACACTATATAAAGAGGTATTTTGAGATTAGTTACATCATTTACATGAATTTTTAGCCTTATAAACAATATTTCCTTAAAATAAGTGAGACTAAGAAACTCAAATCAAATTCCTTTGGACCCTACAAGGTTGTGAGTAGGGTTGGAAAAGTGACCTAAGCACTAGAGCTTCTTGAAAATAATTAAATCCATAACATTTTTCATGTCTCTTTTTTGGAAAGAGCTCTCGATCAACACATTGTGTCTTCAATAGACCTATAACCTTGGATAATGAAGGTAAGATAATATTAATACTTGAGGAAGTGTTAGATACATGGGTGAAAAGGTTGAGAGGGAGAAGTATGATTGAATAATTGGATCATTGGAAGAACTTACTAGTTGAAGACGTTACTTGGGAAGGATAAAAAAATATGGAGAACCCTAATCTACATTACCTAAGGGACATAACAAAATGGGAGGGAAAACTTGTAATGTCCCATATTTAATAAATTCATGATTATAATCTAAAAATCCTCTCCTTTCCCTTTTTATAAGTCATATTGATTATTTTTTGTCCCTTGGTTGTGTTTTTTTCTAAATAGAAGTGGTATTGTGTTCTAACCCCCATTTATATGTTTGTTATTTTCAAAAATTTCCATCTTAACATACCTTCTTGTCAAACCTCACTCCTTCCTTTCCTCTTCTTGGATTCCTGGACTTTCTCCTACCAACATGTCCTTACTTGAATCCCCAACTCTTGGTTGTGACATGTGACAAACGACATTCTCAACCATAAAAATATAATATTCTTTCCTTTTTTCTATAATCTTCCTACGTACCTCCTTACACATTAGAAAACACATTAATGAACCACTTGGAAATCATAACTTTCAAAAAGAGGATTTTCTCACCTTAAAAAACATAATTACATTTAACCAAGTGGATATTATTGTACTTATGTCATAGTAAGTGATAAATAATTATGCTCCATTATTATGGTGGTTGTATCCCAACTACTTTGGTTATTATGAATCACATTCATTGATTTGAAAAATAACTTAATTTTTGGTTGTAGATCTATGTGATGACAAAAGGTTTGTTGTGTCCCTTGGGAGAATAGTTGTCAGTTCTACACTGAAACCCAAATGTTGCTACTTTGAGCACATGAGTATCATACCAAATGAAAAAAATCTTTAGATAAAAAATAAAGCTAGAGGAAAAAACCCTTTGGATTCACCATGTAGAGGATATAACCCCATTTTCTCGATTAGACAAGTTCATCAAATATCTTGAGTGAGCCACTTGGTTGTGGATGAATCTCACCCACAAATTGTAATAAGACCTCTCTAGGACATGGATTTCTCATGAGTGAGAATCACACAAAATTGTTGTTGTGATGACATTTATTGTGAAACATTATTACAATCATTTTCATGCATCATAAACCCATTTTTAATTCAGGTGCTTAGGTTATGTAGTTATTATACACATTGTTGTTCTAGTCATTGTTATTCCTTTTATCATGTATCGGTGTATCATTTTGTTGACTCCATTATTGACTAGTGAAGCTCTATAATGGTTTCCCCTTTTCTTAATGAAATTTGGGTTGTTTGTATTTTGTAAACCTATGGTGAAATTAGGATTTTGTCATTTTGAATAATGATATTCATGATTTTAATAAATTATTAAAACTAAATATTAGGGTTTGTGAGTATTTTCCTAAGTTCAATGAATAAATTTAATAAATAAATTAAACCATGGTTATTTTCACTCAATAATTATTAGGGTTATTATGATATATTGGAAATGGGTCCTTGTTCTCCAACTCTAATTTTAAAAGGTGTATGGTTGTACACTTGTAAATTCTTCTTGTTTTATCTTATCATTATCAAACTAGATTTATTTGGATTAGATTTATTGTATAATTTTTTTTAAAAACTACATTTTTGTGTAGTAGTTTTTTATTGATGGTTTGAAATTTTAGGGATAAGGAAAATATTAGAATAAAAAATAACCATATATTTTGTTGACATACTCAAGCTCTAGTTTGGGCATTGAATTTGCATAATTTTCTTCTAGGTTTTAAACTTTTGAGCTTTTAACCTCAATTTTGTGGGGGTTATAATATTAGGTTTTTATGCATTAATTGCAAGCCACCGAATTAGAAATTTATGATAATATGAATTGGATAAATAATAGTGTGTTTGACAAATAGGCTCAAGCTCTAGTACAAACATTTTTTCCAACTAATTTGATTTTGTGACCTAAAACTTTGAGGATCACTTTAGAGTTTCATTAGAATCGGTGGAATTAGAAATCTTAGATAGATAGATAGGGAACACAAGAAAATTCAACTAATTGGTAAGGCATACACAAATATGCATGTTTTATTATGAAAGTAGATGTAATAGAGAACCCTATAATTAACATTGGAGAGCCATGAACTTCAAAGAGAAAGAGAAAATAATGAATTTACTCTCAAATGTTCATCTACAACAAAATGCACAAGTAGAAGGGAAATTTGGAGGATAGAGAAGGAACATTTTTCCAAATGGGGCAAAGGAGGACTAGGTGGTAGATTTATGAAAAATGAGTAGAAATTGAGGTTTCATGCTATACTATGTAATTATTGGAGTTTTGGTAATTGTAGGCATGCTTATGTAATTACAAGTTAAAATAATGCCTAATGAGATTTATAATTATTCTTCATTTCTGCCATGCAAACAAATAATTGATATTGCTCATGTGATCATTGTCTTCTAAAAAAATAATTGTTGGAAGAAACATAAATCCATTTGATTATTAACAAAATACCTTGCTAACAAGTTTGCAAAAATTTAGAGGAATTTCTTGTGGTCAATCTCTAAGGAAAGAAAAAGATTGGATTTCGTTAGCTGGGATAAAGATTGTCTCCCAAAAAAGTAGGGAGGTTTGGGTATTAGAAAAATCCACCACCTAAATAAAGCTCTGATGGCTAAAATTGGTTGGGACATAATCCTAAACAACAAATATTGGTGTAATATTATGAGTGTGAAGTACCTCACTAATTCAAGGTTTCATGGTGTGCTTTCTAAACTTGGTTTCCTAGGGGGTTTTAGGATTTGGAACAATATCCTCAAAACCCATAGTCTGATCTCTTTGAGCCTTAAGTGGAAGTTTGGGAATGGTTGTCTTATCCATTTCTAGGATGACTATTAGTTGTTTGATCAAACCTTTAGTGCCCACCCTCTTTTTAAATACTTTCAACTTCTCGCTAAAGGCTCCTTTGGCCCTTTGGTCTCTAACTACCTATTGCATGAAAATTCTTGAAAATACTTTAAACATGTTTCCAAGGCCAACACCATCTCCTTCAAAGTGTTTTACTTCTTGAAAATGATCTTTGGAGGGATAGGTTCCCTATCTTTCCTAGAGTGGACCATTTCTTTTGGGATAAAAATCTTAAGTGAAACTTTTATGTCAAGTCAACCTACACTCTTTTGTTAAAGGGTGACAACTATACTGTTGTCTGGGGGAAACTCCAGAACAAACATCTCCTTCCTAAAACCATTTTTTTGTTGGATGATCATGCACAATAGAATCTTAACACAAGACAAACTCATCAAGTGTGGCTTCGAATTACCAAATAGATGTGTCACATGTGCAACATGGATGAGGAAATTCTCCCCCGCATTCTCATATATTGCTCCTTTTCTCAAAAAATTGGGGATGTATGCTACAAAAGTTTCAAATTTGTTGGCCCATGAATAAATAATTGCAATCCCTCATGGAGGAATGGGATAACCCCTTCCATCGTCCCCTCATTTAATAATTATGGAAGTAGATACCTCCATACCTTTGGTGGAGTATTTGGAAGGAAAGAACCAATAGAATTTTTAGAGACATGAAAAATCCCAAAAGAGGTCTTCTCAGCTTTCTCTAAGCTCCTTCTAGATAATATCTCAATCTACCACTAGTATTTCCTCGATTCCCCTCCCCTCCCTCTGGATTCTAAATTTTTTTCTCAATGGGACTTACCTCAATCCTTCTACAATGTTGTCACAAAGAAGATGGTTAGGTTGAATAATAAATAGTTACCACCCTATATTGGTTGGTGTAAACTTAATTTTGATGGTGTTGCCAGTGGTAACCCCAGTATGGCCATTGAGGGTGGAATGTTGAGAGCCCCCTCAAGGGAAATTATGGTAGGTTATCCTAGAGGCCTTGGTGTTATCACTAACAACTGGGTGGAGGGCATGGATCTTTTATGGGGCATCAATATTTCTCTACCTATTGGTACTAAGAACCTTCTCATTGAAGGGGACTCAAAACTGATCATTGATGTAGTGAAAGGCTTAGCTCACCTTGGCTAGGCATTCGAAGATATCATAAATTACCTCTAGAAATTCCTACTAGGATTTGAAAATTTTGAGATTAAACATATGTATAGGGAAGGAAACAAGGTTTTTGATTCCATGACAAGATTGGGAATGGACCAAGTTTCCTTAAGGTGTCGGTAAAGTTTCTTCTGTCTCCCTAGATATTTCAAAAAAATCCTTTCCTCATAATGGCATTACCTAGTATCTAATAATGATAGTTAATGGTGCTTTTGGTTGGGATGATTGGATCCTATCCTCGTGATCATGTTTTTGATGTTGGGATATGCTTGGGAGTGGGACATTTCAATTTTTATTTTTATTTTTATTTAATTATCAGACTACTTTAGTTTTATACTACTAAATGTTGACTGGTTTTCGACTTAGACTTGGGTTCTTGGGTTGATTTATAGATGGGGCTAGCATGTCAGTTAGAAATTTTATTGTCATGGCTTCACCATGTTCAAACCGACCATGTGGATTCTAATCAGATTGCATTGTTATGCTACAAATGGGCTCAATGTTGTAATAATGAAAAGAGTACTTCCTAGTTTCTTGACAAGACTCTTAAGATCACTCTTCATCCTTCCCATAATACTATGAGTTTAATTATTAATGTGATTGAGATAGATGATGCAAGGTTAACCCCTCTCATTTTAATTATTTGTACTACTAGCTATATAAGACACATTCGACTTATTATTCAAAGGGTGTTTAGTAATAATCACTATTACTTTGGCATCAATCTCAGTTGTTTAACTTATCATGTGTGGTATTTTTTCCTTCACTTGGCTCTTTGGTTTTGGTTTGAGTTTTTGATGTGGTTTGAATTTTTTTTGCAACTTATGTTGATCATTTGGGCTACCATGGGTGGTGATAGGGTTTGCTTTGAACCTAGCTCTTATGAGAAGTTCTCGGTAGATGCCACTGTTTGGAACATTTTTGTGAAGGAGGGGTAACTCCCTTTTTGGAGTGCCTCAATGGGCATGATGAGATCCTGCCCATATATTTTTCCCAATCTTGGGACACCAAAAAGAAAAAGTGGTGGAATTTATTTTGATGTGGATGAAGAAGTTATTACACAAGCTACTGGTATGAATACTAAAGGAAAGAAATGAAAAAAGAACAATAAGGTAGTGGATAATGAGTTTGTCTCTCTTTTTCAAGGATGGAGAAAATCCCATTAAATTGTATGATGGCTTTGATAGGGAAAAGTTACCACTGTCATGGGAAAAGGTATGTCTTATGTTAATGAATTTTTTATTTTAGAGGCGAGGTAAACTACTAATATTTCTATCACTTCCCCCTCAACCATTTTTTGACATAATACCTTGATAAGCTTCCCTTTCTACTTTTTAACCTCTTTGAAGAACTCCATTAAGGAATATTTGGATTTAAATAAGAAATGCCTTGAAAAATCTCCCGTTCCCCTACACCAAGTGCTCATACTACATCTATACCACTTCCACCTTGCTTTGTACCCTCCTAAGAAAATTAAGGTTGTTTTGATTAAGGAACCCTTACCCTACAAATCCCCTTGATGATGATTGCCTCGACTAACCTAGGGAAATCTAAAGGAAAAAAAATCTTCTTAAACCCTTGAACACTACCTATGCCTCCCCCATACTATGACGCTGCATGAGTCCCCCTCCCCAAATGATACCCCTCTATCCACCATTCCTCTTAACCCCACTAGTGGCAAACCAACACCAAATACTCCTAATTATGGTCAAAATTAGGTGGTTCAAGGTTTGTGTGACCTCAAGAATAGCCCTTCTACTCATAGCTTAGGAAAAAGGGACCAGGCAGGGTCTCAAAAAATCCTCCCACCAAAAATGGTAAAATTCCTTAAATCTTTTCTTGATTGAGGAGGTCAATCTCAATGTTGTCATTGTGGAGGAACCCAAGGACGAGGATGTGAAGGAGGCCAATGACTCACAACTCAGATCTAATAGACTTGTGGGCCAACCAAAGCCTGCTGAAAAAGAGGTGATGGGGGATGCTTTGGAGCAAGGGGAGAGTTTTAATAGCAACGAGGAGGAAGATGATTCTAATTTGAAAGGCTCTAAGAACACCAGTGATAACCATTCCATGCACACAATTAGCATGGACAGTAGTCCTTTGTACCTGTCGAGTGAGACACATAATTTCAATCAATGTGCTTTTATGGCTATGAAGCTTACTGAACTTAAAGGGGAGGTTTTGAAACTAGAGAAAAAGATGGTGAGCTTCTCCAAGTTTAGTTCCAAAGTTAGGCATAGGTCGGACACCACTCTATGTATGTTGTAGGATAAATAACCGAAGAAGGTTGGTGACAAGGATGAGAGTCAAAAGGAAGGTTACAGTTCCTTACTAAAGATTGGAGCCAACTCTTTGGCTAGACCTATATTTACTTTTATTTTTGTTTGGCTCTAGTGCCTCCTTGTTGTTCACTACTTAAAAATTTTTGTACTATTTTGTTAAAATGTTGTTAATGTGTCGTTTATGGTCTATGGACTTGGTTTTTAGCCTCCAAGCTCTCTATTTTTTGGCCAACACCCTTGTTTTTTCTATTGTTAATATAAAAAAAAATACCATTTTTTTACATTTAATTACTTTATTTATTTTATATTTAAGATATCCACTTCATCTAGATTCAATGTAGCCACTTATTCAAAGGTGCTAGTGAGCTATTCAAACAACAACAAAAAATGATTTTGGATTTGCACTTATTTAAACATTGTGGATTTTTGGTGCTATTTATAACCTTTTTCAAATCATACTTAACTAATAAACTTTGGCTAAAGGTTACCTTTCTCATTTTATGGTTAGTTTCACTTAAACGTAATCAATGAATATTCTTGAGTTATTTGTGCTAGATTGGAATTTTATGGACTATTCTTTATAAAAATTTAAAATAGGACATACTTGCTTAAATTATTTGAGATGATAATTAAAGGTATAGATAGTGTTACAAACTTAGTGTCCACAATTATGACAATCTTAGAAGTCATCGAGGCTTCCATTATGGGAGATTTACAATTGGATGCTTTGGTCTCTATTAATTAGGGGGATGGTTAAAGTTAATTGAAATGACATGTTAAAAGATAATTTTGGTGAAATATTTAGTGATTATTTTGATTTCCTTTCTATTTAAACTAATAATTTAGTAAAGTATTAGTTAGTAAGTAAGAATTAATGTAAATTCGATTTTAATATTAAAAATAAGAATTGAATAATTACTCATCAAATTCTAAATTGTGTATTCATGAAATTACATTAATTATTTTAAATGTAATTTTAGAGTTATTTTATTTTATTTGTTTAAGAGTTATTAATTTAAGTTATTTTACCAAACTAACTAAAAGTTTTATTTATTTTAGTCTTACAATCTTAATAAAAGATAAATGGATATTAGTTAATAAAATGACAAAAACATCATTTATCTAAAAAAAATGTATCTATAAGTATTTTTGATTCTTATTGCAAGCTTTACATAGATTAAAAAATATTAATTATTTATGTTCAATATTATTCTACAAACTAACTATTACTTGATTTTGCTTCTATCTAAATCAGATAGACTTATGATTGTGTTTGCATTTAAACAATAAAAGATACATATCACTTTTTACAAATTCCCTCCATGTGCATAAAAGAGATTACCAAAAGATTGCATTATTACAATTGTGCAATTGCATACAATAAGAAAGTGAGTCAACATTTATTGCAAATGTAATCTTTATTGATGATCATAAGTGTATAGTGTCCCTCACAAGTCGAGGGACTGACTATTCTAATGCATATAAAGAAAAACTACATTTATAGATACAAAAAAGAAATGCACATAAAATGAAGGGGGAGCCATCATTTCCTAAATGATGAATCCCAATTGCCTTGTCCTACATTGTCTCCAGTCTCTCCCGCTGGTCTTGCTTCCTGCTGACGTTCTCCCTACTGCTCCTAGGTTTCTTGCATCTAGAAGAAGAGTGTTATTAGAGCAATGAAATGACAACAGTCATAATATGTGCAAAACATCCATAAACATACAATCTGATGTCCATAAGCATTAAAATAGACAACATACCATAGGTGTCCAAGAAAACAAAAGAGTTATCAAACAAACCTATCATATGCTTTGTTTATTTAACATGTTTGCTCCTTATGCAGATATAGGAAAAATCCTAGTTACTATTTTGTTTTAGTTGATTATAGCATGTGGAATAAAATGTGGCTCCCATGAGGGTTGAGCCTAGCATGCTACCCTCTTGTGTTTTAGGAGGGATAGGAAATTAAGCAACTTGATCAAATCAATGATAAACATATTCTTGATGCATTAGATCAATATGGAATCATACTAGTTGATCAACTTTCATTATCAGATTCAAAAGATGCAACAAATAGTGTGAACTATCAAGAAATTTACTCTTCATATTTTCACAATGAATCAAACAATAGGCTACCATCATGCCAAAAAGGGGCAATACTCTATTGGATATTCCTTTCACTCTTCTTAAGTTGATCCAAAGTCCATTTTAATAATGATGTGTGTTGTATTTGGATTTCATTGCCATCATTTTCAAAGAACAAGCTTTGAAGGAAACAAGACAAGGACAACAATCATTCAAAGATGAAATAGTTTGTCTCTTCCCAAGAAATAGATGATTTTTGTGATAACATGAACATTGAAGCACAAATGCATCAAGTTCAATTATGGAGATGCATCAAGTTCAATTATGCATTCATCAATACATAGTAAATGAGCTATCAAGTCCTATCAAGAGCTATCATGGATAACTATAGAGCAGCTAAAAGTGTACCAAAAGTAGTCTCCGGAAGGAAAGGTTTAGAACTTCAAAGAAACCAGCCAAAAGCATGATAGTAGTCTTTATGACTTGTGCATTTGAGAGAACAAAGTGACACTCACATATGAGGATATTGTCAATATGGAAAGAAACTCTAACAACTAGCAAGGGATGATAGTGGATGAGTACATGATGATAGTCCTACAAAAGGGAAAGCATGGACAACCCCATGATAGCATAAGTGTGACAATTGGATGATAGACTTTCAAGTTTTAAGAAAACTCATATTCTTGATCACAAAATGAGTTCAAATGGAAGTTACTCACTAGAGGATTCAATATTCAAAATGAACAAGCACAATATGGCAAGGTTGACATCATGGATATGAGAAGTGTGATTATCATAATAGTAGCTTAAAGATGTTATGAAGGAACTACATCAAAACATGTGCAATGAAGTTGATAATAGTCACAACATAATCAACACACAAACAATGGAAAATTTCATGTAATGAGTAGTCACAATGCAACACATTATAGGGATAATCATGGGAATTTTCAAGATGGAAATCTATAATAAGAAGAGAATAATAGTAGTCAAAAATCATTGTGACAGTCATTTGATATCACTCATATCAAAAGCATGGAAAACCAAAGATAGTGACTTTTAAGAGTTGGCAAAGGCAATCCTAAGTGAATAAAGAGGAAAACATGACATTGACGAGGTAAGCATCCTCAAAATTTATTCATGATCTCATGATAGGGATAGTCCACAATGAATGTATGCTATAGGACAATAAGGGAAGCCTTTCTTGGTTTCAAAGAAGAACTATCAAGCACAGTCCAAGCACAATTAGTATGCCATGAAGATACAAAGGGTAGTCATTACATTCATTGAAGGAACAATAAAATCATGTTTCACTTTAGTAGTGAATGATAAACTATGGAAAAGTCATTTGCATACATGAGGACAACAAGCACAATAGAATTTTTACTTGTCAATGTTTTCTCTTCAAAGATCTTTGGGATACTTTATAGAAAAGTATGCTTATGAATATCAACAAGGCATTCACAAGTAAATACGTGTCATAGTGCCAGTGCAGATCATGAAGAAATAAATACAATGGAGTAGGATTGTCATGTTGATGACAAAGTGGCAATGAAATAAGGAGGAAACAATCCAAGACAAGGTTAAGATAGGTAGCTTAGAAGTTCATTGTAATCCATCAAGCAACATTGACAAGAATGCTATTGAGGAACTTCAAGATTTGAAACTTCAGACCATCTCAAATAGTTTAAGTTTCAGGGAAGAAGTAACAAAATATGGAAAAAATTATTTAGCATTAGAAAGTCCCATGAAATGCAATTGACAGTGCATGTGAACTAACTTTCTAGGTGAATGTGTGAAGACAGCTGAAAACTTATTGTTCATTATCAAAGATGTTGCAACTATAGCAAATGAGAATTCTCAATAGCAGCAAATGAGAGTTAGCAATATGAAGTCTAAAATCTACATGCTTCAGAATGGAGTCAACCAAAAATGCTACCAAAATGTGTTTTCATTTAGCATGGAGTACACTGGTCATGAGAAAGAGCACACTTGATTTTTCTGCAAATAAATGATAACTCAAAATGTGTTCCAGACATTAGCAACAAACCCAAAATGAAATAATGCATTTCCCATCTCTTTCATAAAAAAAGGACAATATTATGCCATATTTGGAAGCTAAGCATGTATTCCTTGAAAGCAAATAAATAGAATGATAACATGGTCTTACATTTTCAAAGAATGGGGGAAATCCAAATGCATCAAAACCCTAGGTTTTCTCTTTGTGGCCGTGACCTGAAGAGTCAGTTTTCTTCACAAAGGCACAAACCCACTTGGGGGTTTTTATCAAAATTCAAATACAAAGAATGTTAAAGGTATTTCTTCCATTTTTTGTACAAAAAAATGCTATATTATGAAGAAATACAAGTTCCATCGAGGGTTTTCATTCTTTCTTGCATAACTATTATGGAGAGATTGAGCATTCAAAAAATGCATGGAATATGCAAGGAAAAAGATAAGTATTTTAACCATTTTGTCACTGGATGGAGCTCGAAATGAGCTTTAATTTGCAAAAACAAAAGGAGAGAATCAGGTATATGTCAACATGGAGCTTACCTGAGCTTGAGTTGCTAGTTTTCATTGAATGTGCAAGTTATTTTTCACCATGGGAAGCTTCAGAAATCACCTCAATGGCGGCCAAAGGCAAGCATATCTTTCATAGATGAAACAAGAGAAGAATGCATCAAAACAAGATTAGACAGGCTGCAACCTTGAAAGCTTGAATGGATTTCAAATGGAGGGTAAAAATCCAAACTTTGTTAAAAATAACATTTACCTCATTTTCCTAGTGTTTTGCACAATAAATCACTCTAAATATTTGATGAAATCACCATGAAAGAGCTCATAAAATGCCCTCATTGAAACCCCATGGCGGTGGAGCAAACTCTCCAAAAGGTTTGATGAAAAATGAATTGCTTTTGCTAAATTTTCATTGTTTGTGTTAGGGTTTGAAACCCTATTGAAGGCTGACCACAAAGGTACTTTTTACCTTTGTTTTTTATTTTTCAAACACAAACTAATTTATGCCATGGTCAAATGGGGTATTATGCCTTATGTTTGTTTTCCTTTGTTGCCATTTTGAAGACCTATGCCTTAGTGATTTTTGATGACCTTGTCATTTGTTCCTTGAAATTTCATGTCCCCTTAAAGGTGGCAAAGTCTTCCAAGACTTAGTGTTTTATTTTCAAACTCTCATTACCTTGCATAAAAATCTTCAAGACTTATGTTATGCATTAGGCCAAACCTTGTTTCCTAGTTGCATTAGTTTTAAGTGTTATGAAATTTAAATTAAGTTAAGTATAACTCACTTAATGGTGAATTATATTTCAAATTGAAAAGTAATGATGAGTAAATCCTTAGGGGAGATTGAGTTAGGTGATGTTCTTGCAAGCCTTGAGGAGTGGTTGAGATTTTTTTTATTATTTTTGCATTTATTCTAAATTATAAAATATTATTTAAGTGATGTGTCTATAAATCACTTTATTTAATGTTATTCATAATGCAAAATTTGGATGTATTCCAAGGAATGGTGGGGCCTTTTATTCTTCATTTTATTTTGAAATGTAAAACAATTTGAGTAACTGATGTTATTATAAGTCACTTAATTAAACTATTATTTCAAATACAAAATAAGGTCTTATGCTTTTGCAAACACACAAGGAGCATGAGTCAAAGCTTTTGGAGCATACTAATGACTACGCAACATGGGAAAGGTGTGTGAATTTTTTCTTTGACTGATTTTGGAGGAAATGGGCCATTTGGAGGTAGTTTTGTCACACTTTTAGTGTGACTAGGGGCTTGGCTTGACCTTGCTTCATTTCGAGGACATTTTGGAGTGATTTTAGAAGGTTCTTTTTTGGCCTTTCTGCTGCATCCGACTAGAATCTTCTAGATGGAAAATTGTGAGACAATTGTTTTGATTTTTACTTAAGTAACTTCAAACTATGTTGTTGGAGTTAGTTCTTTCTTTCCAGCAAGTGATAGCTTATTTTTTGGAATTATCTTTTCAGCAGGGGTAGTATTGTAACTCGGATAGATTTGCATACCAATGAGTACCTTGGATCATTGATATTGAATATTTTCCTTCTCATTTCATGCTTTATTGTGTGCATCTAGTGGTTGATCAAATTACTTGTGAAATTTAGCTTTTCCTTGTAATTTTGTCTAATTGTTAAGCACTTGTTTTGCAGAAAAGTGTATTGTTGCAGGTTATAAGTTGTGTTAATGAATGTAAAATACTTTTAGTTGTGAAATATTTTCCTTCTAGGAGTTTAGCTTTGAAAACCTCCTTATAAAATACTTATGCAAGAATGCATACAGAATGAGTTGTGTAAACC
Source organism: Sequoia sempervirens (assembly GCA_007258455.2). Lineage (NCBI taxonomy): Eukaryota > Viridiplantae > Streptophyta > Pinopsida > Cupressales > Cupressaceae > Sequoia > Sequoia sempervirens. The sequence continues at coordinate 457,379,218 of VDFB02000003.1, forward strand.
AAGATTTTTCATTGTTTGAACTGTGTGCAAGTTGTTTGCAGGTCTTAGTTAGTTTGGTGAATCACCTTTTAAGAGCTTTAAGTCAATTTAAGTTCATGCAACCCTCTCTTTCCTCAAGAGATTATTAGTTTAGCAGTAGTTTAGGTGACATCAAAAGGGGAGCCAACCCATAATCTAGAGGTCTACTTTCACAATAGGATACCCACAGCCTGAAAGTAGTCCCATGTTACTCCAAATTTGTTGAGTTTTCACAACTTGGCAGGGGTGCAAATTTGGATAGTTAACACTAACACTTACAATTAATTTTAAGAATTGTGTAAAATACTATACTAAGTATTATTATAATATTTTATATTTTATCAAATCAAACTGGGCACAAATACAACATTGAATGTGAACAACCTTTAAATTTATAGTTCATTCAAACATGTCTTGATGCATATAATATATATTTACTAGTTGTTCGACCTTATACAATATAAGGAATAGGTTGGAAGTAGTCAATGTATAATAGCAACAGTAGATTTTGCATTATACACAAAATTTACATAGGTGAAGGTATATTATTATTATCATTTTTTCGTATAGTTAGACTATTTGAAATTATAGCACTATCATTTACATTTTGATACCTTTTACTTTAGAACTATTCTAAAATTATTTTATTTGATATACATTGTTAAATTTTTATTTGAACAACTAGCAACACATATAAAGGCTATTAATGACACAATATATTCTCAAGAGAATCCCAATTAGTTGAACATGATCATCCAAGGAGTTGTATCATGATATGGTTTATTTTCTACAAAAATGTGAGTACCCTCATAGTTTGAGCCCATCAAAAAGAAGGTATTTTAGGTTGCAATCTATACCTTATGTTCTTGTTGATGAAATTTTGTTTAGAACATATATTGATGGAGTTCTTTTAATATGTATTTATTGAATTCATACTAACAAAATGCTTCAATAATTCCATAATGGCCTTTTAGGGGGTCATTATTTTTCAAGAACAACTACTATTAAGATGATGAGGGATGGTTACTATTGGCTTGACTTATTCAGAGATGCTCATAAGTGGGTAAGAATTTTCAAGGAGTGTGTTTACTTTACAAGTAAATAAAAACTAATTGCTCTTCCTCTTCACCCCATCCAAATAGAACAACCATTTGCACAGTGGGGTTGGAATTTATCGGCATGATAAATACACCATCTAGTGTTGGTTATAAATGGATTTGAATAGCTATTGATTACTTTACTAGATGGATAGGAGCAGTTTCCTTGAAAGATTCCATATAATCCTCCATTCTAGACTTCCTTGATGAAATAGTAACAAGGTTTGGTGTCCCATTTACTATTATTTTTTATAATGCTAAATATTTTATAGGCACAAAGATTAGTGAGTGGTTTGAAAAACATGGAGTCTATTTAAAGACACCTTCAAACTATTACTCTCAAGGAAATGGTTTGGTTGAGTCAACCAACAAGAATTTCATTAGGATCATTAAGAATACACTACAATATAAACAAAGGACTTGGAACATTAAGCTTGGAAAAAATATTTGGGATAATATAATCACACCAAAGAGGGTTGGAGAGTGTTGGTAACTCTCCACTCATGTTGGTTAATGGTAGAGAGGAAAAACTCCCATTGTCACTTGAGTTGCCTTCTCTTGAACTTGCTCAATAGTTGGAGATGTTAGAAAATGATTCCATGATACTGAGGTTAGTTGAGTTAATGGAGTTTGAAGAAGTATGAGACCAATAATTCAAACTCTTGAGGCTTATCAATCATAAATGAAGAGGACATTTGATAAGAGGGTAACTAATAAGGTTTTTTAAGGAGATTTGGTTTTGAAATGGGATAAAGATAGAGAAAAGATTGGGAGACATACCAAGTTTTATGTCATTTAGAGTGGCCCATGCATCATTGCTCATTTTAAATAAGCTAATGCATTCTCACTCTAAAAAATTAATGGTGAACTTATCCATATCCCAATCAATAGAAAACACCTCAAACCTTGTTTTTGAGGTTGACTTTCAAATTTTTGTACATATTAGGATAGTTTTCCTACTGAATAAGTGTTGTTGCACATTTTATTAGTAGGTTTCAAGTCCCACAACTTGAGAGATATTCCCATGTTTCATTGAATTTTTGAATCAATTTCAACAAGGGTGTGGGTTGTAGTGATAACACTTTCCAAAAAAATTGCCTTATAATTTAATTGGGTATTATCAATTATACTGTCAGAACCCTGATGGTTCTCGATTCAAACCCTAACTGAAATTTTGTTGTTTTTGCAAATTTTTGGTTTTTTTGTATTTTTTGAAGGTTTTCAGAGGAATATCAAAGTTGCGATTTTACTAAATAATGCTTGGAAAATTCAAATAAAATTCTAGAACACAATATACGCTAAGATCTTGCTCAATAACAGTAGGCGCATCATTTATTGTTGATTCCAGAGCATATACAATAATAAATACGGAGATCTGAATGAAATACAATAAATTTATTGAAAAACCTGATTTATCTTTAATGGCGGTTGCAGCAGATAGAAGAAGGTACGGCCAGAAATAAGAGAGGTTCTCCAAGCTCACAAAAACAATGCAAACTCTTTAGCAATCCAAAGCGCCCAAGCCACAAACACCAGAAGCTGATGAATATATGCGTTCCTCTGGAGAAGAGATGGCACGGCCTGGAAAAGTACAGAAAAAAGTACGGCCTGCTGCAATAAATGACAAGGTACGGCCTCCAAGGAAAATGCCAGATCTCTGAATGAAGTTCTCTGATGAAGTTGCCTTATCTGTCTGATGATTATCTCTATGAATCTCTGCTAAAATCAATGAATAAGCTCAGTCTGTGATCCCTGTGTGAAATCACCAAGTGCAAGCTTTAGCTGGTATTGCACACCCTCAGTCTGCCTGATCTTTGAAGAGTTTTTGTTCTCCATAAACGTTCGTTTGCCAGAAACCCTAAGGTTTGCAAACTCCAATGCTTAGAGCAATAAAGACAAAATTGAATAATAATCAAGATAGTTCAATTTTTCCTTGAGAAGGTATATATTGCCCTTGAAGAAATTTGACCCAATCTCCTTTTTAATAAATCATTTAAATGAATGATTTAATTTGCACTTTTAAACTTAGGAGAAATCATTAATTATTGGCGTCCCTTTTTTAATGAATATAAAATACTCATTAAGTCATCATTTAATAATTTATTATAAAGTATAATAAATACTTTATAATTAAGCCAAATAATTAAATATTTAAATATTTCAATAAAGTGACTTTATTATAAAGTCAAAATATTAAATATTTAATAATTCATTAAATACTCCTTATTTCTCCGTCTGATCATCAAACTGCTGAACTGGGTCGATTCTGAGCTGAATGGTTGAACCAGGTGCCCTGCCCGAAATACCAGCTTCCGTCTGACCTAACTTTCTAAAATAGAAAGTTCTTGAAAAAGCTCACTGGAAGATTCTGTGAAGGCCCAACCTGACACAACTGCAAAATCGGAGCTACCAAACACTGAGCAACTGCCCCAGATGATCCTCTGAACACTCCTGTCAGCCTACGAGGATCGAAATGATTGGCTAACCTCATCACCAGTTTGTGCTGACTAGGATGGGGACATGACAGTCCGCCCTCCCTAAAATTGCTTGTCCTCAAGCAATCTCAACTCTGGATGCTGTAAGATCTCCTCTGGCTCCCATGTAGCATCCTCAACTGGAAAATCTCTCCACTTGACCAGATATTCCCTGATCACACGCCTCTGTAGGTGTCTCTCTCTCATCTCAAGGATGGCCTCAGGTACTAGTATCAATTTCCCTTCGTCATCAAGGGGTGGCAAAACTGGAGAGGGTATCACATGCTGACCCAATGCCTTTTTCAGGCAAGAAACGTGAAATACATTATGGACCTTGCTATCAGCTGGCAAGTCCAACTCATAAGCAACCTCACCCACTCGTCTGACAACACGAAATGGACCATAGTAGCGAGGTTTTAGTTTCTCTGCCCCAATCTTCCACAGAGTAGACTGATGATACGGCTGCAACATGAGGTACACCATATCACCCACCTCAAAGGTACGCTCAACCCTCTTCTAATCAGCATACTACTTATGCTGATTCTGTGCCCGCTGGATATTGTCTCGGAGAGACCTCAAGATGTCCTGCTGACTCTGCATCATATCCCCTGCACTCGGCACTCTGCTATCGCTCAATATCAAATCCAGAAGATTGGGTGCCTCATACCCGTACAAAGCCATAAAGGGGGTCATCTGTATCGTCATATGGTGAGTCGAGTTATAACAATACTCGCACAAGTAGATCCATCTCACCCAAGCTCTCTGCTGACCAGCTATATAATTACGCAAATAACCCTCCACCCACTTATTGACAATCTCTGTCTGTCCATCGGTCTGCGGATGGTAGCTGGTACGGTGTCAGTTCGTTACCAAAGCTGAACAATAGCAAAATTGCTCATGAACCATGTCTCTATCGCTGACTATCGTCGAGGCAACATGCGGCCGAATACCTCTCTGAAAAACAACTCTGCAGTCTGCGATGCTGTGAAGGTAGTAGTAATCGGAAAAAAATGTGCGTATTTAGTCAATCGATCAACCACTAACGTAGATGCAATCTTTACCCGGGCCTTCGGCAAACCCGTGATAAAGTCCATCGATAAACACTCCCACTTCCTGTCAGGTATCGGAAGTGGCTGGAGCAACCCAGCAGGATAAGTGTGCTCCTGCTTGTTCTGTTGGCACACAGAACACTCACGGACATACTGCAATACATCAGTTTTCAGCCCTTTCCAAGTAAACCGTTCCCGAACCATTTTGTAAGTCTTATAGTATCCAGGATGGCCCGCCATAGGAAGGTCGTGAAAGGCTCTCAAACTGTAGTCCGTACCTCAGAGTCAGGAACCAAAAGAATCCGCCCCTTGTAAATGATCAAGTCATCTACAATAGTGTACCTGTCATCCTGCTCTGTCCTATCAACGATGCTAGAAGCCCATGGGTTCTTAGCATACTCAACATAATCCGATGCCTCCAATCCTCTGTGATCTATGCTAAGGCATTCAACTGGGGTCTGCGAGACAAGGCGTCAGCTACAACATTCTGCTTTCCCTTAATGAAAGTGATATCGAAGTCATATGACTGCAGTTTACTGACCCATTTTTGCTGCCTCTCATTCAAGTCTCGCTGTCCTAGGAAATGTTTCAGGTTGTTATGATCTGTGCGAACACTAAATTTGTTGCCTACCAGGTACTGCCTGAACTTAGCCAATGCATGCATAATAGCTAACATCTCCTTGTCATAGATACTGTAAAATCTCTCAAGACCCCTGAGTTTCCTGCTCTCAAATGCAATTAGATGACGCTCCTGCATCAAAACGGCACCAATGACCTCTCCTGAAGCATCACAGAATAAATCAAACGACTTCATAAAGTCAGGCAATGCTAGCACCGGACATGAAGTCATGATCACCTTGAACCTATCAAAGCACTCCTGTGCGTGTGGTGACCAAAGAAAAGCCCCCTTCTTCGTCAAGTCAGTAAGGGGTGCGGCGTGACGTGAGAACCCGCTAACAAATCTCCTATAGAATGCACACAACCCAATGAACCCTCTGAGCTGCGTAAGGTTCTCAGGTACCGGCCAGTCAACAATCGCTCGGACCTTTTCAGGGTCCATACTCACTCCCTTGGCACTGATGATGTGCCCTAGATATAACAACTCCATGCCAAGCTCGCACTTGGATTCCTTAGCATAGAAAGACTCGTCTGCTAAGATACCCAAGACTGTATCCAAATGAGCCAGATGCTCATCCCATGACCTGCTATAAACCAAAATGTCGTCGAAGAAGACTAACACAAATCTCCTCAACTGAGCACTGAAAACCCTGTTCATAGTTGCCTGAAAGGTGGCAGGTGCATTGGTTAACCCGAAGGGCATAACCAAGAACTCGAAGTGACCGCAATGACACCGGAAAGCGGTTTTCTCAATATCTGCTCCCTCATCTGAATCTGATGGTACCCTGATCTCAAATCAATCTTCGTAAAGAAGACAGCTCCGTGCAACTCATCTATCAACTCATCAATACGTGGAATAGGGTACCTGTTCTTGATTGTTCTTTTGTTGAGCTGCCTGTAATCGATACACATCCGAAGTGATCCGTCCTTCTTCTTCACCAATACAACCGATGAAGCAAAAGGAGACTTGCTAGGTCTGATATGGCCCATAGCTAACAACTCATTAATGGTCTTCTCTATCTCATCCTTGAGTCGTTTCGGATGTCGGTAGGGAGTGATCATAACGGGCTTCGTGCCCTCCTCCAACTCAATAATATGCTCCGTACCTCTGTCTGGAGGTCTACCAGGTGGGATGTCACTAAAAAATTTGGAGTGTTTAGTCCTCAAGATCTGAATGTCAGGGTAGTACTCACCCTTTTGCTGCTCCTGCTGGGCTGGCATCAACATGCACTCTACTGCCCAGTCAACCATATCATGACGAATGAGCCTCTCCATCCGTCTGAATGAAACCATCCTTAGATTACTATCTCGAATTGCCTTGATTACATGTGGTCTCCCGTCAACCTTGAATTTCATCTCCATATCACATAGGTTGAGTGTGAACTCACCCAGATCATGCAACCATGCCATCCCTAATACCACATCTATATCCCCCATATTAACAACATAGAATTCAGTCTTGAATTCATAGTTGTTCAATCTCATCGGAAGATCAGTAATCTTCCAGTCACATCTGAGAGTATATCTGTCAGCCACCTTGACTCGAATACCCTCGAAAGCCTTTGTCTGGATGCCATGCCTCTCCACTAAACGTGCATCAATAAAATTATGTGTAGCACCAGTATCCAACAATGTAATCACCTTCTGACCTGCTAAGAGCCCACGAAGTCGAAATGAACCATCTCTCTGAAGGCTAGTCAGATGGGCTTCCTGTAGCTTCCTTCCACCTTCATGTTCACCCTCATTTTCGGACCTCTCATCATCTGAAGGCTCAGAATCAGCTTGCTGGTCTGACAGATCAGATTGCTCTTCGCCCTCATAAAACCACTCCATTTGATTATTTTTGACCTTCGGACGAAGTGGGCATATATGTTTTTCATCGTAGGGTGCCTTGCACCAAAAACATAACTTTTTCTTACGCAATTCATTCAACGTTTCCCTGTCAAATGGTGGTGCATTCGGTCTCTTAGGATCCGGTTGATCCTTTCTTCTGTCAAAAGGTCTATTCCTGTCATTGTTTCTATCAAAAGGCCTATTGGGTCTCGTGTATGGTGTTGACCCTGAATTGAACTTGCTGCGAGGTGCTACAAGCTCCATGCTTCTCGCCTTCCGCATGGCCTCCTGAAGTGTGGGTGGGTCAAAAGCCTTAACCCAACCTCTCATGGGTTCTATCAAACCCTCAACGAAGAGTATGATGAGTCTCCATTCTGAAATCCCTGTGACCATGACTGCCACTCTCTGAAACTCACCAATGTATGAATCCAAACTGCCTGTCTATCTGAGCTGAGCCAACTCTTTGAAATATAGTTCCGGATCCTTCTTATCAAATCTCTCTATCAGTCTGCTGGTGAATTCCTGATAGGTATTGACCGCATGATGGCCTAGAGTATACATGCCGTGGTGCCACCAATCATGTGCTACTCCGTCAAGATGTAAAGTAGCAAATTTAATTGCCTCATCCTCCTGCATAGGCCTAAGTGACAAGTAATTGTCCAATTTCTGGACCCAAGACCTCGCTGATGTCTTTTCAGACCCATCAAAATATGGCAATGTAATCTTGCTCACCGCATACTGCAAATCCCTGTTCACATGTGGTTGCGGCTGCTGATGCTGTGGGGGTCTGCGGTCAAATCTGCCTCCTCCTCTGGGTTTATAAACATCTATAAACTCATGGAATGTAAGTGCCTGCCGGATCTCAGGTGCTAGTGACATGTACTCACCATGAAATCTCATCAAGTCTGCCACGGACATGCCATTGTGTGGCTGAAATTCCTGATGCTGCCCCTGATGCTCTGCCCCTGGAGTCTAAGGTGGGGTCTCCCTAGGTAAGAAAGTAGGCTGACCTGGCCTACGCTCCTGATAGATCAGAGATGGCTGTCGAGGTGTTGATGCTAAGGGCTGATCCACTGGTGCAGTCCCGCTCGTCTGACCAATCTGTATGAAATGAGGTTGTGTGGGCGTGTACTGTCTAATGGTACCCATCAACTGAGACATCATGTCCATCATATTATCGTGTCTCCATCTAAAATCCTCATCAGTAATATCACCCTCTGCATGCGCCTTCCCTGGATCCCTACGAGTCTCTGAGGAAGTCTCACATTCTGCCATTAGGGTTGCTACACTGTTTTCACTGCCGTCAGAACTGGATCTGTGAATACCAAGTACCCCTGATATTGTCTGACCTTCTGGAATTGGTGGACCTGTCCAGTCTTCGTCTTTGCCTGTTCCTACGCCTCTAATGTACTGAATAATATCTTGGCTCATAAAAGGCAACCCAAAATGCACTGTATTCTGAAAAAGCACTGAAAAAGCACAGGATGGCAGGAGATCTGATTGCTCTGATACCACTGTCAGAACCCTGATGGTTCTCGATTCAAACCCTAACTGAAATTTTGTTGTTTTTGCAAATTTTTGGTTTTTTTGTATTTTTTGAAGGTTTTCAGAGGAATATCAAAGTTGCGATTTTACTAAATAATGCTTGGAAAATTCAAATAAAATTCTAGAACACAATATACGCTAAGATCTTGCTCAATAACAGTAGGCGCATCATTTATTGTTGATTCCAGAGCATATACAATAATAAATACAGAGATCTGAATGAAATACAATAAATTTATTGAAAAACCTGATTTCTCTTTAATGGCGGCTGCAACAGATAGAAGAAGGTACGGCCAGAAATAAGAGAGGTTCTCCAAGCTCACAAAAACAATGCAAACTCTTTAGCAATCCAAAGAGCCCAAGCCACAAACACCGGAAGTTGATGAATATATGCGTTCCTCTGGAGAAGAGATGGTATGGCCTAGAAAAGTACAGAAAAAAGTATGGCCTGCTGCAATAAATGACAAGGTACGACCTCCAAGGAAAATGCCAAATCTCTGAATGAAGTTCTCTGATGAAGTCGCCTTATCTGTCTGATGATTATCTCTGTGAATCTCTGCTAAAATCAATGAATAAGCTCAGTCTGTGATCCCTGTGTAAAATCACCAAGTGCAAGCTTCAGCTGGTATTGCATAGCCTCAGTTTGCCTGATCTCTGAAGAGTTTTCGTTCTCCAGAAACGTTCATTTGCCAGAAACCCTAAGGTTTGCAAACTCCAATGCTCAGAGCAATAAAGACAAAATTGAATAATAATCAAGATAGTTCGATTTTTCCTTGAGAAGTTATATATTGCCCTTGAAGAAATTCGACCCAATCTCCTTTTTAATAAATCATTTAAATGAATGATTTAATTTTCACTTTTAAACTTAGGAGAAATCATTAATTATTGGCGTCCCTTTTTTAATGAATATAAAATACTCATTAAGTCATCATTTAATAATTTATTATAAAGTATAATAAATACTTTATAATTAAGCCAAATAATTAAATATTTAAATATTTCAATAAAGTGACTTTATTATAAAGTCAAAATATTAAATATTTAATAATTCATTAAATACTCCTTATTTCTCCGTCTGAACATCAAACTGCTGAACTGGGTTGATTCTGAGCTGAATGGTTGAACCAGGTGCCCTGCTCAAAATAGCAGCTTCCGCCTGACCTAACTTTCTAAAAATAGAAAGTTCCTAAAAAAGCTCACTGGAAGATTCTGCGAAGGCCCAACCTGACACAACTGCAAAACCGGAGCTACCAAACACTGAGCAACTGCCCCAGATGATCCTCTGAACACTCCTGTCAGCCTACAAGGATCGAAATGATAGGCTAACCTCGTCACCAGTCTGTGCTGACTAGGATGGGGACATGACATATACTTTCAACCATGTTTCAAAGAAATTACAACAATCAATATGTGTTTCTCTTTTAACTAATTAATATTGAAACATAAAAAATGTAGTGACTCTAAGATTAGTTTTCATAACCTAGGGCCATTTCCTCATTTTTATAAATTTCATTGAGATATAGATCACAAGGTGCAAGAGATTTACTTTCAAACTTGAAGGTGAGCCAACTAGATTTGGATCTATATCTTAAGGGGAACTGGAATTGATTATAAATGTTTTGAAATCATTAGCTTAATGATCCTCTATGCCCTAATATTAAAATTGCAAGATCTCAAAGACTGATAGTCGAAAACAACAATTTACTAGTGGATCTGAGAAGAGCAAAGAACAACAATTATGCTAAAAAAAAAATAGTTTTAAGATTCCTACAAGGAATCATTCACCCTTGGGTGAATGATTCTTTGTAGAGGTGTCTTGGCCAACTTTGTGGGTCCTCTAGTACAAGATCCAAGCTTCTTTGTTCCCCAAGTCTCACTATGAGAATGCCAAAAATAAATTCTAAATCTGATTGTTCATGGCTTGACAACAATGAAAACAAATGCAACAATGCAAAATTGTTTCTTCAAGATATCTTCAATCCATATTCAACTTGTAACTTGCACATACACAAAGAGGGAATTTTTTTTATTTGTTTGTATGGGGGGTTTTCCTTGGTCAAACCCCAATTTGGTAATTAAACCTTGATAAAAAGATAAATGATAATGGAGAAGGAAATGATGAATGAACACATGATTGTTACAACTCACCAAACCTTCAATGGTTACCCTTAGAGGACTAAATACAAACACATCACTCTAAGGATTAGATCTTGCTTGAATTGACTTGATTGATTGGATACTTGAAAATGCTTGGATGCTTTAGGGTCAACAATGCATAGTAGCCTTCACAACATGACATGAATGCACATGAACTTTAACATGATGATTAAGATCTTGGTTTACTATAACAAATGACTAATAAATTTTCTCTTGAATTCTTTTGACAATGATATTTGATCATAGTAATTTCTCTCATAAATTTTCTCATTAAGTGTTCTTGCTAGTTAGTTTTCAAATGATCAAATGATTATGTATTTATAGGTGTTTGTCTAATTTCCTAAAAAATAGATTCCAAAAGCCAAAAATTGCATATGAAATTTGAATCATTAAAATACTGCCAAAAGCATATTTAAAAATGGGTCATAGCACTTAAGGAGGACGCATTCACCCATGGGTAAATGGGTCCTAGCCTAAAATTCTAGGACACTCATTCTCCAATGTGATTGTTATTAATTTCATTAATTAAATGTTGGTTTCCCTTTCAAAAAATGGAGTAAATAAGGATTTGGAATGCATAATTTAAGGAATTAGGGGCCTATTTAGGAATGGTAAAAGTGCATAAATTTAAGATCACTAAAATAGGTTTAAACTAAGTATGAAATTGTACTATCACCTAAAATGAGTAAAAAATTATACACTACATTTAGCCCCCACTTTAGTGGCCATATGACACTATGTGCATATGCAAGCTAAATTATTGAAAGTAAATTGTGCTTAATAAAAAGGATACTCATATGGATATTATATTTCATTCATAAAACAAGGAGAATGAAGCTCCCGATGCATTCATTTGCAAAACCACAATGTTAGGAACCACATCCCATAAAACTGATTTGTTAGTTGTTCAAACTCATGTTAAAATTATTCAGAGAATCAAATTTGAGGGTAGATGTATGCCCCCCTAATTTTGCTTGCTTTATGGAGATGGAATTAGGGTAGCAATCTAACTTCATCAAATTCCTTTACTTTGTGATGTGAATGTTAACAATAGGGTATTGAATTTACAACACCACATATTGATAAACATTAATTAAGATCAAAGATGGAACTATGAATCCAACACAATAGATGGCATAAAAAATAGAGTTCTCTAGCCCCCATTGTGATGATTTGAATGAATTTTACTATTAATAATTTTTACTATATGTTAGTGCTAAATTATGTTTTTGACCATCATTTTTACATTTACCATTTGGAGATTATCGTATTACAAAGGAGTGAAGATGTTGAGTTAACGATCATACCAGCCTTTGAGTGGATGTCTTGCAAGTCAAGGTGGCATGTGGAGAGCTCCAACACATGAATCCATTGTACACTTCTCTATGATTGCATCAAAATTTAGTGACTCAAATATTAGTGTTCATAACCTAGGGCCATTTCCACATTTTTTATAAATTTCATTGAGATATATCACAATATGCAAGAGATTGACTTTTAGACTTGAAGGTGAGTCAACCAAACTTGGATCTATATCTTAAGGGGGATTGGAATTGATTAGAAAATTTTGAAATGATTAAATTAATTATCCTATATTCTCTAATATTAAAAATGCAAGATCTTGAAGACTGTCAGTAAAAAAAAAAGTTTACTACTGGATCTGGGGAGTGTAGAGAACAAAAAATATGCTTAGAAAAATTGGCTTTAAGATGTATACAAGGACTCATTCACCCTTGGGAAAATGGGTCTTTGTATAGGTTTCTGAGGCAACTTTTTGTACCATATTTGAGCTTTCATTTGCCCCAGGTCTCATTGTCAAAATGTCAAAAATAAATTTTGAAATCCAAGTTTTTTGTGGCACGCCAATAATGATAACAAATGTAACAATGCAAATTTTTTTATTCAAGATCTCTTCAATCCATCTTCAACTTGTAACCTGCACATACACAAAGAGGGAAAAATTGTTTTTTTAATTTGTATGGGGGGTTTTCCTTGGTCAAACCCCGGTTTGGTGATTAAACCTTGATAGAAAGATAAATGACAATGGAGAAGGAAATGATGAATGAAAACTTGCTTGTTACAATTCACCAAACCTTCAATGGTAAAACATCAGGTTACCAAAATGAAACATAAAAATGTAGTGACTCTAAGATTAATGTTCATAACCTAGGGCCATTTCCACATTTTTATAAATTTCATTAAGATATAGATCACAAGGTGCAAGAGATTGACTTTCAAACCTGAAGGTGAGCCAACCAAACCTGGATCTATATCTTAAGGGGGGTTGAAATTGATTAGAAATATTTTGAAATGATTAACTTAATGATCCTATATGCCCTATTTCATCAAACATAAAAATTTATGCTAATCGTAGAGTCACTACATTTTTATGTTAATTGCTAACTTAATGAACTTTAATGAGATTTAGATCTTGTATGCCCTATATCTTAGTGAAATCTAACTTTAATGAACTTTGAATAAAAATTTCACACTTCTTAGGAGATGTATGATATCATCACTAAGAAGGGAACATGCAAACAATGAGTGGGGGACAATATGCTCCCACTTACAATGTCAAAATACTTGCTATGTTGGTATTTTAAGTAGACAAAGAGGAAGAGGGGATCCTTAAAAAGAATGAATGTCTCCCAAAACCAATTATCCTTGACCCCAAGCATAGAGACAAATACAACCACCAAGGACTATCATGTTGTTGCCATGAAAAATATGGTTGCACTTAAGATTGTACCACCATGAATGGCAATGAGCAAGACACATAAAGTTACTAATTCAACATAGTGATGAGCAACATGATAGGATAAAAAATCATTATTGATAAGAGGAATTACATGTATCAATACAAAGAAGAGCACCACAATCTTTAAGATGTTAAATTTTGTTACTCAAGGCCTACCATTCATTGGTTGAATTACCATGTACTCGATGATATGCACAAAATGATCTTTTTTGTAGAATTTCTTTCATGTTCTTGGAGGGAGAGATATCAAGTGAGCTTGGAGAAGCCTCGACAAGGTACTCTCTTGATCAATAGTAGAAGATGTTCCTTTTTTTGTGACAAAGATACTTCTTGCTTACTACAAGATGTCATACATGCACAAGACTCTCTAGGTTTAGATTGTGAGATTTTGTACTATCCCTTAAAGGAGGATGTAAAATATGTTGAAAAATGAGGTTTTTTCTTAGCTTAATACTCTGTAAAACTTTAATATTGCTGATAAAAGTAATATTTTTCTTCATTACATATATTATTTGTGGATGATTATCTTGATTAATACATTTTATTGTTGTAGAATGTAGACAAAATTTGATAGAAGAACTAGATAGGATATTAGAAAGATTACACAATATGTAATGTGGAGAAACCCTTTCGGGAAAAAACTGCACCAATAATTATTCTATTATTCAATCTCTGAATTACAATAGCTCCATTCTTGCTTTGAAATGCTTCTTTTTCCTCCACCAATCTTCTTCACAACCTACAATAAAAACTCTCATAACTCTATTCAACTTGCTTGAGATAAATAGGATTTTCTCAACTTTGTAAACTCAACATGAGTTACAATTACAATGCACAAGCCCTATCCCTAAAAGGTACACCATATCTCATGCAAATAGGGTTATCTCATGAAGAACAATGCTAAAGCATGTGCTTCATCCATTTGGGCGTCCCAAATTGAAGCTACAACTCAACCTTCATTATGTTGATAATTCCAAAGCTCTTCCTCAAAGTTGGCACCCATAAGTAATCCTACTTAAGAGAACTACACAAGATAAATGTCAAAGCTCCAACCTTGAAAATAAACATGTGATCCATGATCTAACCATCTCCTCTTAGGATATCACATGCATCATAACATACTTATACATCCTAGTCTCAAGAGAACCATGTAATATGCCAAACTCTAAATTCATATCAAGAGTAAACCATGACATCAATAACAAATATACTCTAAACCAAGAAACCATATCTCTAATCACATGGAGATAACCTTAATAATGATGCATCCATGTCACTGCCAACAACTCCCACTGAACTGTGGTACCGAGTTACACATGGCATCATGACTACCACCCTCTCTATGAAGATTACTTTGAAACATGAAGAAAAGAGTTATCACAAACAATATTAGCTGAAATAACCAATGCATCATTACTAACATCTGAGGACTCCTTTGTAGAAGAATTAGAACTCTCTTTCTTGTTCTTACAATCCTTCTTCACATGTCCTAGTTTCCCATAGTTCCAACACTTTACCTTACTCCGTCCCTCTAACTTACCCTTCCCTTCCTTGTTTCCCTTAGGCTCTTGTTTCTTAAGCCTACCTTTTACAAACAAGGCATCTTGTATTTCCTCCTTAGACTTCCTTCCCATCTCCTCTGATAGGAGAGTAGGAATAATTTTTTCCATCTTTGGATCTGCACAATTACCACTAATTGAAACAATTAGATTTTCCCAATAATTTGGTAAAGAACAAAGTAATAAAATACACTTATCCTGATCCTCTAGCTTTACATCTATAGATGCTAACTGACTGAGAATTAAATTGAAAGCATTTAAATGTTGTGCAACAGATTCGCCATCTTTCATTTTCAATGAATACAACTTCCTTTTCAGATACAACTTATTGGTGAGACTCTTAGTTTGATAAATATCCCCTATTCTCTTCCATAATTTATATGCAGTGGTTTCATCATAAACATTTAAGAGAATAGCATCAACAAGACATAACCTAATTGTTCCTCTTGCCTTCTTATCTAACTTATCCCAATCCTCATATGAAATAGTTGTAGGTGTCTTTGTCTCATTATTAACCACTAACCACTGATCTCTTTCTTCAAGAAGATCTTCCATTTTTAATTTCCACATTTCATAGTTAGAACCATTAAACCTTTCAATATCTAACCTTGAATTCATTGTAACAAAACTTAATTCCAAAATCAGCAAATAAAAATAATAATAAAATCTCCCACTAAGCCAAAAATCTCCAATCTTTTAAGAGAAAGGTGTCCCAATACTCTACCCAACCTTAGCTCTGATACCAAATGTTGAAAAATGAGGTGTTTTCTTAGCTTAATACTCTATAAAACTTTAATATTTTTGATCTAAGTAAGCTTTTTCTTCATTACATATATTCTTTCTGGGTGATTATCTTGATTAATCCATTTTACTGTTGTAGAATGTAGATAGAAGTTGATAGAAGAACTAGATAGGATATTAGAAAGATTGCATAAGATGTAACATGGAGAAACCCTTTCGAGAAAAAAAATCCATCAAGAATTATTCTATTATTCAATCTTTGAATTACAATAGCTTCAATTCTTGCTTGATAATGCTTCTTCTACCTTCACCAATCTTCTTCACAACCTACAATAAAAATTCTCATAACTCTATTCAACTTGCTTGAGATAAATAGGCTTTTCTTAGCTTTGTAAACTCAACATGAGTTACAATTACAATGCACAAGCCCTATCCCTTAAAGTTACACCATATCTCATGTAAATAGGGTTATCTCATGAAGAACAATGCTAAAACATGTGCTTCATCCATTTGGGCATCCCAAACTGAAGTTACAACTCAACCTTCATTCTGTTGATAATTCCAAAGCTCTTCCTCAACGTTGGCACCCATAAGTAATCCTACTTAATTGAGCCTTTAGAAATATCTTATCATGCAAGAGAGGTAAATCCAAGAAAGCATCTTGGGCACCCAAGTTGGCTCCAAGTGATTTCTTGTTAACTGAAACATTTACTCAACACCATTCATGCAAGAATGGTCATCCCCTGTTAACTAGAGGTAGTCCCTGCCATCTATCATACAACTCAAGTTATTAGCCATGCATTCCAAGTTAATTGAAGCTAACTACATGTAACTCAAAATAACCAACATGCATGCAGCATGCACTTGCATGCAATTGAAGATAACTGAACCATAATTGAATTGAACTAAACTAAATAAAGTGAATTGAATTGAACTATACTAATTCTAAATTGAACTGAACTCATCTGAACTGAACTTTATGCATGCAAAAATCAAACCCTAACTCCTAGGATCTTTACATGTATTCAGAAGTGTTATCTCTTACTCCAAATAGTTAACTGAACTCAAGGTGAGTGTCACCTTACCATGTGTGCACCCACATGTTCCTATTATTTAGGAATAACTACAAATGTCAATTTCATGATTTATTTCATCCAAAGAATTAATCTCATCCTAATCTTAGTGTTGTTGAACACATTCCAAGAACTTAGGAGATACATGAAATAATTAATGTTTAGGATTTGCAATTAAATGGAATCCTATTTCCAACAAAATATAATGAATCCCAATCATCACTAAGACATGTGTTTAAAGATGAAGCAATATTTTTCCTAGGAGTATTTTGTGTGATGATATTGATATTGAGTGAAGGTTTCTCTGATGCTTTCATTCCTTTTGAAGGACAATAGCCAAGACCTCTTATTTTTTCTTATGAGGTAGGCTCTATAGGGACATGAATACCTTGTTCTTTAACACCACACCATTTTCCATTATAGCTAAATTGTTTCAAAAGATCATAACTTCTTCCATAAATTTTTTCCATTTCTTTTGAAGAAGTTGGTTTCTCATGATCACACTCGTCATATATGGGTGTATAATTTGTGCTTTCCTCTTGTTTGTTAAAAGTTGCAAACTCACATGGTTTTGATGAATTAGATTGTGTTGATATTATGTCAATTTATTTATCTTTTCCTGATTTGTATGTAATCTTGTATTCTCCCATGAATGTATGTGTAAAATCCAATGAACCCCAATCACCATCCAATAGTTTCATGATTGATGGCTAACACTTTTGTTGTTCTTCTTCTTGCACGAATTCTATGTTTGAAGTTGGTATCAATATTATCAAAGGAATTTTTATTCTTGTTTCAATTTGAAAACAATTTTTTTATTGTAGATCAACTTTGATTGTGTGAACCTTGTTTTTATAAGTGTACTTCACTAGACGATGTAACATTGAAGGTGAAAAATTCATTGCATGAATCCATGGCCTACCCAAGAGAATATTATATGAGAGATCTTGAGGCATGACATGAATAGGAGTTTGCAAGGTAACTTTACCCATAGCTTTAATAGGAAATGTTATCACACCAAGCAATTGTTTACCCACATTTTCAAGGATACAGATAGATAAAGAATCTAGTTGAATTTTACTCTTGTCCACTCCAATCTTATCTAAAAGGTTTACACTACAAATATTGAGTGTCGATGCATTGCCAACAAGGGTACATTTGATTCCAAACTTCTTAGTACCATTGTTGATACTAGCCACTATCATCAAAACATCATTTTGCTTTTGTGTTTCCAAAGGAGGTAATTCACTTTGATGAAAGACAATGTCCAAGGAAGGTGAATTCAAATTCTCAATTATAACTGTTGCATCATTTGATTGCGCACTAGGAGGGATAATAACTTATTATAAATCATTTTGAAGCATGCCATCGTAAAGAGGTGATGCTTAAATCAAATCCCAAAGGGAGATCTTAACAGGAGTGTTACAAAGTTGTTCCACAAGATCATACCCCTTTCCATATGCAATGATAAATGAGGGGCACTAGGAAAAATAATTTCTGGGAGTGGTATGGATATAGGAATGGTTTGTGGTTTCCTATTGTTACATTTGTTATATGTATGAGCAATGGTATAATAACTTGGTTGCTACGAAACATTGTTTTGACTATAAGGGAAAAATAGGTTTTGAAGGGACCCAAAACCCTTTACAACTAAACAAATGAAAATTTTCTCATAGATAAAGACATTGAACTATCAACAGTAGCCAACAGAAAAAAAACAACAAAAAAATAGAGAACCAATAGAAAAAGACCAAAACAAAACAAAACATAGAAAAGGACACTATTTCATCTTCTTTAAGGTGTTAGCTAGCTCAAGTTCTTGGTAACAATGTAGTTTGACCATGTCCATATGTTCTTTCTTCTCCTCCTCAAAGGTTTTCCTTAGGTTACCCCTACCTCTTATATAAGGGCCTTTAGCTTCATCCTTTCCAACATTCTTCCCATTTTCCTTTGAAACCTGGTCCTTCTCCATCAACTCTGCAAAGTAAAGTTGATCTTCCCTTAGTTCACTTATCTTGCAAAAAAGGACCTCCGGTGATTCAACACTGTTCTTAACTAAATTGTGGTTAACTTGCAAAAGATTCTTGATTTCCATGTTGGTATCATTAATCTTAGCCTCCATTTCAAAGAGGCCTTTCTCACACAAGGACTTGAAATCCATAAAGGAACACTCTAAGTCCACAAGTATTTCAATCAAAATATTTGAGGAAGTACCCTTCAACATATTTTGCATATTCTCTTTTAGACCCCTGATCTTGATATTCACCCTATTAAATTCTTATAGAGTCCACTTCGCTAGCTTTAATGTGCCAGTATCCCCCACACAAGCCATGTCCAAAAGCTCAAACATTGAAGTGTTTTCATCGTTAAGGTATTAGAAATCCTCAAAAAAGAGGATTTACCTTTAGTGGCTCTAGCTTACCAGGACTTGGATTAACCCCCTCCACCTCATGTAGAGTCTTCCCACTAGAAATCTCCACACTAGGAATCTATCAAACAGGGGAGTCATCAATTTCAACAACAATATCCTTAGCACCCTTCTCCTTACTCTGGTTCTTGGTACCCTTCAAATCATCATTCACCACCTATTTTTTCATCTTAGCAATATGCTTGGAAGTCCATGGAATTTTCTTGGAATACCTATCCCCAACATTATCATGCATTCCCTCCTCCTTACGGTCATCCACAAAAAAATCCTACCCATTAAACACAATATTTCCCTTAGACTGGGAACCCTCAAAAACTACATTTGTATCATTGCCAACAAAATGGGACTCTGACTCCTATAAAACAATCTTCTTAGCAACACATTTCCCCTTGAGGTTCCCCTTATTTCTCTTCTTAGATGAGGTTGTTGTAGGGGATGAAGACCACCCTCATCCTCTTCATTTCATTCCTCCTCACGAGTTGCATTGGTATTTGAATCAGTCAAGAGAGATTCATCACTGATAGCCTTCTCCTTTCCTTTAATTGACTTAGAAGGGATGAGAGCTCTCACATGCTCCATTATGAGCAATATGAGGCCCTCATGTAGAACAAGCACCCTCCTATTTTTCAGATGAGCATACACCGAAACCAACAATGAAGACAAAAGAAAGAAATGGAATGAGATATATAACCCATATCTAAAATGATTTAACAAAGTGAAATGGTGATCTAAAATTGCAGTAAACCGACCATCTAAGGTAACATACCGCATGATGACCTCTGCTACATCAACCCAAATTTTCTTCAAAGACGTCTGTTCATAGCCTTGAGAAGGCATCTTAATTAGCTTCTTTCGTTCATCATCTTTAAAGAACCGATCCATGGCATCCTCATTACTCTTCAGAATTTGTGACCCACCAACAACAAACTAGTAATGGAAACTATAAACTCCTCATTAATCATAAACTCCATTCCCCTTACCTGTAACTTATGATTGTGCCAATAGCTAACAAAATCCACCAAAGCCTTAGGATCATGGTCATGAAGCCTTTCTAGGAAAGGCATGAAATTTCCATGCTCTAAAATCCTCCAAATTTTATAGTCCTTCCTCCACCTAGCACAGGAATGGAGCTCGATCTTACTGCAATCACCTCCCATAATCACATTCACCATAAATAGAAACCCTCAAAAAGAGATAGTCATTTGAGAGCCAACAAGCAAAGCAACACCCACAAAGCATGCAACAATAATGCAGGCAATAATGATATTAAAAATCTAGCAATTGAGCTCACCCATATCCATCTTTTCGTAATAAAACCTTAGCATCCTCAAGAAGGAGGGATTACTCCTCCCATTCCTTAAAATAATTAATTCTAACAGCCTCATTGGCAAAAAAATATGCCAATGAATTTCCCTCTCTATAGATATGAGTGACACAAGTTTCCTCACAAGATCTAAGCATCATTATAGCATCCTCGATCAACTGATCAATTCTCCAACTAGGCTTTTGAATTCCACGTAGGTAGTTAATGATGTTAAGTGAATCTACCTCCACCCAAATCTTGGAGTAGCCCTTGTCCAAAGAAAACTTAATGTTGATGGATGCAGCCCCGACTTCCAAATGGTGAATGGTCTAGTTTCCCAATGGGAGTGCTACCATGCCCAAGAACCTGCCAATATCATTCCTTAACACCCCCCCACAACTTGTAGGCCTAGGGTTACCTTTGGTTTCCCCATCAAAATTAATCTTAACCCACCCTAGAGGTGGGGGCTTCCACTTAGTACTCAATCTAGCATTGATGCTAGACTTAACAACCTTAGATGGAAATTTTTTTTTTCTTCCAATTAGTAGTTACCATTAAATCATAACCGGCCAGGCAAGAGGATGTAGTACACCACAGAGAGTCAAAGCCATGAAGAGAAAAGTTTTCCAAAATAGCTCGACGAATTTTGATAAAAAAAATTTCCACCTTGACTTTAGAATCCCAGAAAATTCTATTGTTTCTTTCTTTCCAAATTTCCCAAGAAATATGTGGGGCTATGAGAACCCAAAGCCTATGAAGAATGGGGGAAGAAAATCTCAAGAAAACCCAATCCAAATTCCAAAGAGAAAAAGCCTTTACTAGTGAGTTGTTTTACAAAATTTAAGATATGTCCTAGAGGTTTTGGTTGGTGTTGAGGTGGTCCTATGATGAGAAGTGCCTTAGGAGATTACTTGGGAGGTCCAATAATTAGAGGGATATTAGGGGGTCCAATAATTATAGGACTCTTACAAGGTCCAAAAGGAGTGTTTAGAGGTCTTATAATCAAGGGAGATCTAATCGACACTTATGCATTCATAACCTCATTGGATGTGACTATTTCCACTATGACAAGTTTTCTAGAATTTTTTGATTAATGTGAATACAAACTTATGACAAAAAGTGAGCAAAATGACAACTTTTTTTAATACAATTTTGACTAAATTTTCTAATGTAAATGACTGAAAGGCACCCTTATATAGACTACTATGCAATATTTTTGAATTTTTGTGAATTTAAATGATGCAAAATGAAATTTGAAAGCCTAAATGAAATGAAAATGCAACGTCATGCAAGACCTAGATCTAGGGTTTTAGAGACATCCAGATCAAAATTTATGATGTACAATATCGGGTTTACCAAAATGAAATGGTGAACAAGATACCTTAACAATGTCAGGTTTACCAAAATGAAATGGAGTGAAAAGGGGGAGTCAGTTCAATTAATGTGGAATGATGAAATGGCCTAAGATTCAAACAAACCTTTCCCTAGTTTCATTAGAAAGAGAGAAGATCACAAAGGGATAGGATTGAATTTCAACCTTAAGGTGAGTCAACCCTATTTTGGGCCTTTGATCTATGCTTTCTTATGACATAAATGAGTGGTTTCCAATGTTTTAGAATTAGTTGAAGTGCATTAAATAAATGAATTATATGACATAACACTTGAAATGCAAAATTCTATGATAATAAAAATGAAAATGACAATTTACAGGAAGATATAAGAAGGCTTGATAGTGTGCACCTTTTATAAAAAGTGGGTTTTGAGCTTTGATCAAGGACTCTTTTCCCAAGGGTGAATGGGTCTTAGTGTAGGGGTCCAAAATCAATTTTTACAATCCTTTGATCTCAAATCTAAGATTATGATTTCTCCAAGTTTAACTATCGAAAAGTTGGAAATAAAATCTACAAGTGAGTTTTCATGGCTTGACAATAATGAATGCAACAAATGTATCTTTACAAAAATGTTCCTTTGATAAACTTTCAATTCTTCTTCACCTATAAATCTTCACATACAAAGAGAGCAAAAATGCTTGTTTTGGGTGAATGGGGGTTCGCCTTAGTCAAAACCCCATGTTTGGTATTTAAAACTTGATAATGAAATGATGGAAAAATGAAGGAATTGATGAATGAGCAAAGTTTGTTACAACTTACCAAACCCTTAATGGTTGCTCTTCAAGGACTAAAATCAAACACATCTCTCTAAGGCTTGGATCTTGCACGAATTGGCCTGATTGATTGATGCTTGAATGCTTGAAAACTAATCCACAATGTTAGCTCCAAAACATGAACTTGAACACACATGAAATTTGACATGATGATATGATCTTGATGGCTATTGTAGATGAGTGATAAATCTTCTTTTCAATGCTCTTGAAAATAATATTTGTTGATAGGAAATTTGATCATGTACTTAGATTTGAATTGATAAAAAGTATGTATTTATAGGTGTTTATCTAATTTCCAAAAACATAGATTCCAAAAGCAAACACTTGAAACTTGAATTTGAATCATTAAAATGCCGCCAAAAACATATTAAAAATTGGGTCCTAGGACCTAAGTCTAGGACACTTAGTTTCCAAGGTAATTTAATCAATGTTGGAAATTGTTTAATATAGGTTTCCCTTTTGGAAAATGGGAATAGTAAGGCTTTGGAATGCATAATTTGATCAATTAGAAGCTTAATTAAGTCCAATTAATTAAGGGGATGCAAACATAGTGTGAAATTATAAAGGTATACAATTTCCTACACTACATTTTATCAAGTTAATCATTAAAGTTCATTAAGATATAAGACATATAGGATCATTAAATTAATCATTTCATTAAGATATAGGGCATATAAGATCTATATCTCATTAAAGTTCATCAAGTTAATGATTAACATAAAAATGTAGTGACTCTAAGATTAGTGTTCATAACCTAGGGTCTTTTCCACATTTTTATAAATCTCATTGAGATATAGATCACAAGGTGCAAGAGATTGACTTTTAGACCTGAAGGTGGGCCAACCAGACCTGGATCTATATCTTAAGGGGGATTGGAATTGATTAGAAATATTTTTAAATGTTTAACTTAATGATACTATATTAGTGCAAGATTTTTGGATAAATCGTGTGCAATTTTTTCTCATCAATGTTTCAAATCATACTCCCTGATCCATCATCAAGATGAAAAATAGAAGAAAGAGGTGATAATGGATCATGGAGTACGATCTAAAATGTTCATGAGAAAAAATTACGCACAATTTATCCAAAAATATTGCATTAATATCATTATGGACTGTGGAAACATAATGTTATTAATAAACTATACTTTTAACATTAATAAATCAATTAATCAATCTACAAAGCAATACTACTAACAAATCACTTCGTCATCAACATTTAACAAACTCAATATTAACCAATCAATCTATAAAGGCTTTTTACTAACAAATCATTGCTCATCAATATTTAACAAATATTTGTTCTAAGAGACCAACTCAACTTCACCTATACTAGTTATATTTGTGCCTTACATAATTGAATTTGGAGCCAACATCAACTCTAACAACCATAATCTTTATTGACCCAATAAAATTGCAATGCAAACATATTGCTCGCAAAAATATGTTGATCTCAAATTATTGTGACCTACCCTTAAATTGATATGTCATAGCTCATCTATTGACAATACTATAAAGATAAGTACTTGCCACTACATGACACTTGTCTACATGAAAGTCACATAGATATACAAAAAAATAACTTCCAAAAATATATAAATAAACTAATATTATAAATGTTAGGATATTTTCCCACTCCATATAAGAGTATCAATTATTTTTTGAAAAGAGAGTACAATTTAATTGGTATTATTCGGTAATGGATTATTGTTTTTAAAAAATATCTCACACAATACAATAATGCAATAACGGTTTTTTTTTTTAAAATATGACATAAAATATAAGATTTGCTGGCCAATGGCCATGTCCGTACTTTAGAATCATTATTTCTGTCAAATAACTGGAGTCGGCTTGCCTTCAATAAAATAATAAAAAGAAAAAGAGAAAGCTGGATTCACGTGGATGAAGACAAGTGGAGGGATTTTTGACATAGGACAAATAGTTCTCATCTAAGTTGACTTGACTTTAGGAAAAGTTATAATTTTAACTTTAATGAAGTCATGGTTACTTTATTTGGAGAATCATGTGCGGCCACGGGAAAGCGCCTTAAAAAGCTCCACGACTAAGCTTTCCGAGTAATGAGGGCGTCGGCGGGAACCTTGGAAATTATTAATTAAAATTATTAATTTTTCCTTTCTTGGGATCAGTGACTAAATTTGTGGTCGTTTATATATTCTGGGTTGTAAGAAGAGTAATTTTTGGATTAGCCCGTCTTTTATATTGTGTTAAGGATAATTTGTCTTTTTAGGTTAGCTGTTTATTTTGTTCTCGGTTTTGTTGATGTAATTATTTGTGACCTTTTTTAAAGATTTGGTTTATGTTTTTTAATTTGGTGTTAATTTATGATTTTTTTATTATTAAAAAGAGATTATTTGTGATTACTAAATAATGATGAATATATAAAATATTTAGAAATGTAATAGGTGAATTGAATGAAGTGTCATTATCTATTAAATAGTAATGGATCTTTTTGCTTTTAAGTGTTGATTTATTAAATGTTTATACAAAGTCTTTTTGTTATGATTTATGAATTGATAATTTTTTTTAATTTGAAGAGATAAAACACTTTATAATAAATTATTTAGGGTAGTATTAATATTTTATTTTGTTGAAAAAAGAGAATTACATAAAAAAAAGTTTTTATATTTTAGAATATAATAGTTTCTGATTAGGTTTTCTACAATCTCCAAAAAGAATTTGGAGAGCCCATCAAACAATCATAATCTTTGAAGAAGGGGTGTAATTTATCAATTGAATTGTTGAACCAAAGATATGGAGCTTGCTAAAGAAGTTAAAAAAGTATGTAAGACCAACAAATGGACTATGTTGAAGAATTCTAAGCAAAGTGGCAATCCACAAACTTGAGGCACACCAAAGTAGAGAGGGGAAGGTGAGGATTGATCATGCACATGAAGTTGAGGGGATTTATTGGGAGGTAGGAAAACCCACTCAAGGGCATTCTAGTTTCAATCTTCCTTAGCAACCCATTTGGCAAGATAGTTCACAAAGTTCACAACTAAGTTCCATTCCTGGGGGTAGGAACAAAGGATATAACTTCAAACTTAGGAGTAAGATGACAAATATGCTCAACCAAATATTCCAACCACCAAGAGGAATAATGGGTCTTCACTCTATTTAAAAGAGAAACTACGATTAAGGATTTTTTTTACAATTAATCTTTTTCCAACCCATCTCACAAGCTTTTTCAAGAACCAAAAGAATAGCACGAGCTTCCATCTAGTTGTTGGTGTTGATCCCCATAGTCATAGAGAACAAAAAGAAATCATACTCATCTTCAACACAACCAATCCCTTTGAGCCTAACAACACCTAGATTTCTATGAGAAGAACCATTAGTATTTATTTTAAGAAAACTTGAAGGAGGGAAAGAATTTACCAAACCTATTCTCCTTTCTAGAAGCATGTGAGATAGGGAAAATTTGACAAGAGGAAGCAATATTAGAATGTAACTAAAGAATTTTTAGAATTTTATAATCAAAGGATGACAATGTATCATCCATAGAACATACAATTTTTTTTTTTTCTTTTATATAATACGCATTCTACCATATTTATGAAATTAGACTCTAATGGCCTTGAAAATTTTGATAATTATATTCAAGCCAAATTTACCAAAAAATGAAAATAGACCCAAGATGCCAAGTGACATTGAGAATAGTAGTCATCAAAGGAGGCTGACCCATGCTTGCCTAAAATTTAAACAAGGAAGTAACATGAATGACATGTCAATTTGGAAGTCACCACCAATACCTCTAAATACATCTTGAGGAAAGGGATATTGGAAGAAAAGGTAAGAAACAATTTTTTCCTTCATACAACACAAAACACATGTTGAAGGGCCCTAAAATCCTTTCTTTTTAATATTGTCCCACTTAAAAAATTTATTTTGATAAATTAACCATATAAAGAAGTTGCATTTAGGCCAATCAATTTTGTCCTAGATATTATTTCACCAAGGAAAGTCTCTATTTTTGCCATGATTGAATACAGTTGACTTGTAACCAAGAGCCCCCAAATAAATTCCTTTATGATCATGACCCCAATCGAGAATATATTAGTCCTCTAGAGAGTAACATGGCTAATGTGTAAGAATGGAAGATAGGGTGGCTTAGGCTTCAGAAGATCCCCCTTTAGACCATTTACTAGGATTTTTCCAATGATAGATCAAGAATCTCCCCACCTTGCACGTGCTCTTAAAATCAACAACCATAGACCATCCCTCAACCATAAAGGCTTGAATTAATGGTTGAAGAATAAGAAAGGAAGAGAGGAGTGAGGAGGGGAGGTCTTGATCATAATTTGAGAATAAAGGCCTTTGACCATTTTTTACAATCTAGAAGAGGCCATCCTTGACAAGAAAACACCCATTCTTAATAATACTCCCAAGAATTTACTTACCAAACCCATTCTCAAAATATTAGAATCAACAACTTTTACCAAACACTTGAACTTAAGAGTATAGCCCAAGTCCAATACAAATGCTTATACCATCACCAATAAAAGCTTAATAGCCAAGGCTTGACTATTGAAATTTTTTTCCTAAGGCTCCTTCACACTTGATCCTAAGTAATCAAACTCCATTTTTTGGAATCTAAATTACCCACCCATACAAATTTCCTAGAATGAGCACTAAATTCATCAAGGATGCTTTAAGGGAATACAAAAAAGAACCTATAGATGGTTAAAGCCTACATAATAGACTTTAGTAAAGTCAATCACCCAATAAAATATATCCATTAAAAGTTCTAATGGCTAATCCTCATTCTAAATATAGTAATGTTCTTCTTCCATTGAACTCTTTTATAATTGATATCATATAAGAGAATACTAATATAATCAAACAAAAGTTGTTCAATTTGAAAATAAAGAATGTGATTTATTCTCTACTAGATACTCAGGAGGGTGTTGAAGAAGAAAATATTAGAACTATCCTCATTAATATATTGTTGAAGAAGAAAATATTAGACTTGTCCTCATTAATCTATTGACTAGATGCAACCAAACAAATATCTACAACTTTCCTTATATTAAAAACTTCCTAAATCTTAGTAATACCCAACAAAGCCATGCCATCAAAAAATTGAAGATGAGTTTGTATCTCAAGATCATGTGAAATAGTTCAACCATGGATTTAACCATTAATTATTTAGTTCTTTATCAATTTACCTAAGCCAATTTACTATGAGGATGAAGAGGTAAGGAGATAAGAGATCACCTTTTCTTAGCCCCTATAAGTAGAGAAGAAGGGGGATACCATTAGTTAAGATTGAAAAGGAATGATAACCTATAAAACTCATCACTTATTTGATCCATGCCAACAAAAAACCAAAGTCCGTAAGAGTGTTTCTAAGAAATTACCATATGATCCTATCATAGGCATTGGAAATATGAATCTTGATAAATACTACTTTATCTTTGATGCGATAGATTGAATGGATGGTCTCAATGAATATAACATTATCATTAAGGATCTAATGATCGTTCACAAACCAAACTTTCTTAGCAGAAATGAGGGAATCTAAAATCCTCTTTAGATGATCCATAATTAGTTTGATAATGAAATTATAAGTGACATTGCACAAGGAAATAAGACCAAAAAAATAAAAAAGATTCATCATCCTCATTTTTAGGAATCAAGACAAGAAAAGTTATATTTAATTCTTTGAGCATATCATTTTTAGCGCGAGACTCTCCAACCATCTCCAAAAAATCAAGCTTCAAGATATCCCAAGATTATTGTAATAATTCAATGCAAAAACCATTTGGTTTAGGAATTTTCCCCTTTTAATTTGAAACACACCATGTTCAAGCTCCTCAAGATATATGGATCTCATAAGCATATTCTTCGTATCCACAAAAATAAGAGTTATAATGCAATCCATGATGATATGCTCTTCCTCCATGTCATGGGAGCCACATTTATGGAAGAGGGAATATTTTTTTGGACTATTTCCTTGCTTATATCATGGAATGAGTACAATTTATTTCCTTATGATAAGATGAGATTATATATAACATTCCCACTTCTCATGTATTTGACCGAGTTATGTAAGAAATAATTATTCCTTTATCTCTCTCTTGTAACTAATCAATTCTTATTTTTTGTTTCCAAAATATCTCCTCCTACATGATCCATTTGTTAGTCTCTTTAGCAAGAGATTATTACCTAAGAAGGGAATATTTACTCATATAATATTTCTTGTTTTAAAAAGTGACGTCAACTAGTTTCTCTTGCATCTATTTTTTTTTTTCAAAACATATTTATAAAACAAGATCATTCCATTAGTTGAGCTTGAAGTTCACAAATTGGAGTCTTATGAAGATAGAATACATAGCTCAGTATGAAAAGGGAGATTCCCCTCAATCCATGATCCAACCATGTATTCATGAATTAACTAATATTTGATCCACATAAATTAAAGCCTAAATGGGGAATTTTTTAGGTGGGAGAAGAGTGAGGAAGATAACTTGATAAGTTAGTGATCTAATTCTTTCCAATGTATAATTTCAAAGGAAGAGACCAAAGCATCATTGGACCAATAATCAGAGACCAACAATCTAACAAAATTTGTAGAGATGGATTCCAACCCACACCTATTATTCCAAGTGAAAATATGAGATCTAGGTTTAATATCAACAATATTAATAAATGCCATGTTTTATCTTAGAATAGAGGAAGAAGGATCTAAGTGATTGTTAGGAAAATCATACAAGTTGATCAAACCATTTCTTACATAACCCCATGAGAGAAAATACTGCATAAAAGCTTAAAAAATAACCATATGAAAAGATCAAAGACATATGAAAAGATAATACAAGATATACCTTGGGAAAATCCTCATAGAGGGAAAAACCTAGCTTCCAAAATTAATATCTAGACTCAATGTATTATTAAACAATAAAATATTACACTATACTTATAGAGTCTCCATGTGAATAATTGACACATCAATCCCATCCAATGCATACTCTATATGTCCAACCATGCATCTACACATCCCATTACATGCTTTACATATGTACTCAGAAGAAGACTCAATACAATGATAACCAAGAAAAAAATCCAACAACCAACCTCAACCACTAAACATGTGATTTATTTTATAGACTCAAGCTCACACAAATAAACCAAGTGGTAATGTAAAACCATGTGACTCAAACTATTGATCCCACATTTAATTTTTAATACTAAGTTTCCCAAATGTTATATATTTTCCCATATGTGTAACACACACATAAAATTGGGTACCCAGAAAAACCACTTTGTTGAAGTTGTGATGACCTACAACAACTTGAAACTTGATCATTCTTAAGGTTATCATAAGATATGGATGGAAGGAGATTCCCTAAATATTATCCAATGCCTGAAGAAGGTCTATGACCCTAGCTTGTCTATAGAAACTCTCATTAAGGATTCCTTTGTTCTCCTTAATTTTTTTGATAAATTCTTTATATCACATATTTATAGGGAAGGGAATGGTCTTGTTGATACCTTCGCCAATTTGGGGGATTCAAATTATTCCCCTCAATTTGGGAATAATTATGATGCCTTACCCTTTAATATCCAAACTATTATCAATTATAATGTGCAACAAGTATGCATTGGAAATTCCAATTAAGGTTATGATGGCCTTGTGTCTTTTTACATAGATAATGGGTGTTTTTTCTAGCCTTCTTCTTTGATTTCATTGAAGGGGTTGATATTATCTCTTGGTTTCCTTGTTAATATTTTTGGTCTTCATTGAGATGGGTGGTGATAGGATTAGAGTTGAATCTCTCTCTTGTGATGACATTAGGAGAAAAGAGATAGTTTGGAAGAACCTAGAGGAAGGTGGTGTGACTCCTTACTTGGAAAAAATCCATGGGCATGACCTACTCATCAATGAAGACCTTCATGAAGGGTTGGAAGGACTACAAACTTTTGGTGGATGGTAGGGTGACTCTGAAGACATGATTACGAAGATCATTGGTCTCTCATCCTAAGGGGGAAGATTTTCAGGGATAAAAAATCTTTTGAGGATGCTATTAGCCAATTCTTAAAGGATAATGAGTGGGAGAAATTGGTAAAGATGACTTTTGGTGGCTACGATAGAATCTTGATCAAACTTGTTTGGGTGGATATCATAGAGTTAATTATGTGCTACTTCACCTTAGATGGTAGATTCACTACTATTTATGGTTTCCACTTCATTCTACTGAACCATTTTTTCCATAAGCATATGATTTCTTGCCCTTTCTACCTCCTTGCTTCTTTAGAATTTGGTTTAAAAGAGAACAAAGGGAATGCTAAACTTCCCATTTTACATGAGGGACTCATTCTTTTTATTATGGAGCATTTGAAAACCTTGGCCTCCCCTGTTAAGACTAAGAAACATGTTCTTAGGCATAGATTTTGTGCCCATGTTGTTTCTTCTGATGCAGATACCGAGTTAGAGAAGTATGATGATAAGGAGGAATGGAGGGATGAGGATGAGGTTGAAATGTATTCCAATCCATCATTGGAAAAAGACAAATAAAAGAAGGTTAAGTCTACTAAGAAGAGGAATAGGGCTCATTTGTCTTGGACAAATGACTCCAATATGGGTGGAGTCTACACTAGTGATAACCAGAATTCAATTTTTGAGAATGGAAAAAAGATGAAGCCTGGTGATGATAAGGAAAGAGCCAATATCAAAGGTAAGGGGAAGTTTTAAGAGATTGGTAAAATCCCGATTGGAAAACTAGTAAAAGCCCAATTTTACAACCTGATAATACAAGAGGGGATCAAGGTTTTTCTCCACAAGATCTTTCAAAGGATTTCCCTCAACTTAATGTGAATAGAGAGGAAATTTATAATGTCCTTGGGCTTGCTAGAGATGACATGGTTGGTCAACTCAAGCTCACAAAGTGCTTCTTTATGGAATTCAATCAAATTAATGTCAAGTTGCACTCAATGAAAAATAGGATTGACTCTAATAGGGGAACTGAGAGTACTCTTAGGGACAAAGAAGACCTAAGGAAAAGTTCCATTCAGAGCTACAAGTGTTAACCATTAATGTTAGCTTGATAACGAGTGAATTTGAGAGACACTTTAAGGGGCTAGAGGAGAAAATACAATAGGTTAACCAAAATTTGGAGAGAGTTATCAATATTTTAAATGCACTATCCACAATAGTTCTGAAGGAAGCTAAAACTTGACTAAGAAGTTGAAGGAGCTCATAGAAGAGAAAATTGTTGGTGTTATCTGTATACACCTAAAAATGGTCTAGATAATCTAATTAATTAAATACAATTTATTTGATTAGTTGGATCCTTTAATTCATCGGCTTATAAATAAACAAAAAATATTTGTTTATATAGTTCACTTCTAATTCTTCTATCTTTATCATATTATTTCATCTTAATTAATTATATATTTATTCTACCTTAATCACATCATTCTATTTTAATTAAATAAACAAGTTTAATACTTTGTTTTATTTAATTACCATATTTCTTCCATGTTTATTTAATAAACAGATTTATATAGTTTGCTTTATTAAATTAAATATCCTCTTTTGCTAAATTGAATAAATCCAACAAATTCAATTAAAGCATACTTCTACAGCTATTTCCTCTTTTCACTCATCATATGCACCAACAAAATTAGATACTTTATATCTAATTAATTCAACTTAGCCTTCACGAATAAATTTGGAGACAAATTATAGACAAATTGGAAATCAATTTGGTTGTCTTCTTCCATTGATTCTTCCTATCCTCTAGCTGAAAGTCTTTGTGGGGAAGAACAAACATCCATAATCTTCCCAGGCTTCTTCATCCTTCACCATTGAATCTTTCAAATCAAATCCAAACCCTTGTTACCACATCACAAATATGTTGTCTCCAATCTATAAATATAGCTTCTTTCTACAGGAAAAGTATCCCAACTTTGTGCAATCTTACTCTGCAGAAATATAATTACAGCAATTAAGCATTTGAGCATTGAGCAAATAACAATCATAATCACGATTTTTCATTTAGCTGTATCCTAGTTTACAATCATTTTCATGTCAATTTCATCTACAATATCATCAACATATCATTTAGAAGTTATCATATAGGATTAGATTTCTGCATTTTGCCATATCTCACTCTCTAGATTGACATTTTAACAGTCACAGTGCTTACACAATATGAGAACCATAGTGATTTAATAAATATTTGGAGATAGAGAGCAATGGGACGACTTTGAGAGATTTATTTTTTTAATTAGATTAATTGTTTGTTTGGATCTCTTAATAGAATGTCTTATTGATTGTGTTTTTTATTTAATTACACATATTTTACTCACACATAAATTGAAAATCTTTATCAAATCATCAAAAAATCATAAAAAATCCAAAAAAATCCAAATAAATAAAATAAAATTCATTGATTTATCTCCCAAGGGGGAATATATCTATCATCACCTGAAACCTGAAAATCAACACCCTGGGGCATACTAAATTTTTTTCGTCAGCAGCAATAGTAAAATTTTCTTTGAAGCAATGCGTAAACACATCACTTCAAAGAGGGGAAAAATGTATACACCTAAAAATGGTATGGATAATCTAATTAATTAAATACGATTTATTTAATTAATTGACTCCTTTAATTCATCTACTTATAAATAAATAGAAATAATTGTTTATATAGTTCACTTCTCATTCTTCTATCTTTATCATATTATTTCATCTTAATTAAATAAATGAATTTAATACTTTGTTTTATTTAATTATCTACTTCTTCTATAATTATATATTTATTCTACCTTAATCACATCATTCTATTTTAATTAAATAAACAAGTTTAATACTTTTTTTTAATTTAATTACCATATTTCTTCCATGTTTATTTAATAAACGGATTTCTATAGTTTGTTTAATTAAATTAAATATCCTCTTTTGCTAAATTGAATAAATCCAACAAATTCAATTAAAGCATACTTCTACAACTATTTCCTCTTTTCACTCATCATATGCACCAACGAAATTAGATATTTTATATCTAATTAATTCAACTCAGCCTTGATAGATAAATTTGAAGACAAATTACAGACAAATTGGAAATCAATTTGGTTGTCTTCTTCCATTGATTCTTCCTATCCTTTGGCTGAATGTTTTTGTGGGGATGAACAAACATCCATAATCTTCACGGGCTTCTTCATCCTTCACCATTGAATCTTTCAAATCAAATCCAAACCTTTACTTGCTACCACATCACAAATATGTTGTCGTGAATCTATAAAGACAACTTATTTCTATAGGAAAAGGATCCCAACTTTGTGCAATCTTACTCTGCAGAAATAGCATTAGAGCAATTAAGCATTTGAGCATTGAGTGAATAACAAATAGAAAATAGCAATCATATAGCAATCATAATCATGACTTTTCATGTAGTTGCATCCTAGTTTACAATCATTTTCATGTCAATTTCATCTACAATATCATCAACATATCATTTAGAAGTTATCATATAGGATTAGATTCCTGCATTTTGTAATATCTCATTCTCTAGATTGACATTTTAACAGCCACAATGATTTAATAAATCTTTGGAGATAAATAGCAATGGGATGACTTTGAGATATTTCTTGTTTTAATTAGATTAATTGTTTGTTTGGATCTCTTAATAGAATGCCTTATTGATTGTGTTTGTTATTTCTTTATGCATATTTTACTCACACATAAATTAAAAATATTTATCAAATCATCAAAAAATCATAAAAAATCCAAAAAAATCCAAAAAATAAAAAAAAATTGATCGATTTATCTCCCGAGGGGGCATATATCTATCGTCACTTGAAACCTAAAAATTAACACCCTAGGGCATATTGAAAAAATTTCGTCAATACTAGTAGCAACAACAATTTTTTTTTTTGAAGCAATACGTAAATACATCACTTCAAAGAGGGGAAAAATGTATACACCTAAAAATGGTCTAGATAATCTAATTGATTAAATACAATTTATTTGATTAATTGACTCCTTTAATTCATCTACTTATAAATAAATATAAATATTTGTTTATATAGTTCACTTCTAATTCTTCTATCTTTATCATATTATTTCATCTTAATTAAATAAACGAATTTAATACTTTCTTTTATTTAATTATCTACTTCTTCTATAATTATATATTTATTGTACCTTAATCACATCATTCTATTTTAATTAAATAAACAAGTTTAATACTTTGTTTTATTTAATTACCATATTTCTTCCATGTTTATTTAATAAACATATTTCTATAGTTTGCTTTATTAAATTAAATATCCTCTTTTGCTAAATTGAATAAATTCAACAAATTCAATTAAAGCATACTTCTACAGCTATTTCCTTTTTTCACTCATCATATGCACCAACAAAATTAGGTATTTTATATCTAATTAATTCAACTCAGCCTTCACGGATAAATTTGGAGACAAATTACATACAAATTGGAAATCAATTTGGTTGTCTTCTTCCATTGATTCTTCCTATCATTTGGCTGAATGTTTTTGTGGGGAGGAACAAACATCCATAATCTTCTCAGTTTTCTTCATCCTTCACCATTGAATCTTTCAAATCAAATCTAGACCCTTACTTGTTGCCACATCACAAATATGCTATCATGAATCTATAAATACAACTTCTTTCTACAGGAAAAGGATCCCAAATTTGTGCAATCTTACTCTATAGAAATATCATTAGAGCAATTAAGTATTTGAGCATTGAGAAAATAGAAAATAGAAAATAACAATCATATAGCAATCATAATCATGACTTTTCATTTAGTTGCATCCTCGTTTACAATCATTTTCATGTCAATTTCATCTACAATATCATCAACATATCATTTAGAAGTTATCATATAGGGTTAGATTCCTGCATTTTGCAATATCTCATTCTCTAGATTGGGATTTTAACAGTCACAATGCTTACACAATCTGAGAGCCACATTGATTTAATAAATTTTTGGAGATAGAGAGCAATGGGATGACTTTGAGAGATTTCTTGTTTTAATTAGATTAATTGTTTGTTTGGATCTCTTAATAGAATGCCTTATTGATTGTGTTTGTTATTTCATTACGCATATTATACTCACACATTATCAATTTTGGGGAGAAGATTGATGGTGATAATAAGGTTAAGGGTAAACAAATTAGATATGCTCATTAGGGGCCAAGTGCTAGAACCCATGACAAGAAGAAGTCTTTTGAAGATGGAAAGAAATAATTGTTGAATTTGGTTGATCTTCACAAAAAAATTTATCAACAAGAGTTGGAAGCAACCAATAATCTCAATTAGTTACAATATTTTTCTTGTTGTTTTTGTCTCTCTTTTTTTGTGTTCTTCTTGCTTGTTTGTTGTCGGTAGGTTGTTGGTTGTCTTTGTTTATATTTTGTGCAACATTTTGTAATATGGTTTTGGGTCCCTTCAAAACTTGTCAGTAGGTTGTTGGTTGTCTTTGTTTATCTTTTAAGCAACATTTTGTAATAGGGTTTTGATTCCCTTCAAAACTTATTTTACCCTTAATAGAAAACACACACATAAAATATCAAACCCAAATCTACATACAACTTACAAGTGAACCCAAATAAATATTTAATGTGGCTAAACACATCACCTGGGATGCACCACAAAAAAAAACTACATAATTAAAATAATCTAATATTATGCAAGGTGTACAACACCTATTCTTAACAATTATTAGAACCACCTAAATTTTCATTTGGGAAAATAATGATGTTGGATTCATCTACCATGATCCAAGGAGTAGGAGGGTAAAAAGAATAGAAAAATCTAATAGGGTGAAAATAATGATGTTGAAGTCACCTACTATGAAAGAAAATGTGATTGTAATCATAGTATAGGTTAAATACACTAGATTCAAATGAATTTAAGAAATATCTAACCCCCTAAGCTAGAATCCCAATGAGATGTTAAAAAGCTTCAAAAAATAAGAAACCGTTAAACTAAGCATGAAATAAACATGAAATCTTAAAAGAAACCTAATCTAGAACTCCATTGGGGGAGTGGTGTCATATTGATATGGAATAATGACCCTTTCCCAATCCCTTGGATAAAATAAGCGATTAACCGAACTCCATTGTTGAAAACTAAGCTAAATTTGACAAAACAATGCTATGGGTTGATGAAAAGGATGAAAAGCTTGACAATGTTGCAAGTATGAATAGAGATAGTATTAAAATGGGTAGCATAACTTTTCTTTGATGTAAGTGGATCCATTTCTCTCTGAAAGGTGAAGTATTTGTAGGAGAGCAAATGAAGAATTAAGGGTCAAGATGAAAAGGATCAATCAATGGTCAAGATGGAATCAAGGGTGAAGGCATGGATCAAGGATTCTCATCAATGGATGAGAATCAAAGATCACATGGATCAAAGAAACCATCAAGGGCTCACAATGATTCAAACAAACATACTTTCTAACAACTTTGAAAGTTTGTTACAAAGTTTGTTAGAAAAGAATATTCCATTTTTGGAGCCAATTAGAAGAATATTCCTTTGGAATATTCCCTATGCAAGTGGATGGATGAGGAAAATTAGTAATTTTCTAATTAAAAACTAAGTTTTAATTATGCAAGTTGAGGAATTTGAGGATTATCATTAAATAATTAGTTTATTTAATGAAAAGGGGATGCAAATGGCATTTAATTCAATAATTTAAGATTATTCAATTAAATGAGAAGACATAAGGTGTTTAAACTAAATAATTTGATGTATTCAATTAAACATGATGAAAGGTGAATTGTGAAAGGGGGTGAACTAACCTAATTAAATTAATTAGATTAATAGATGAAAATGATGCATTTAATTAAATAGCTAGGATTATTTAATTAAACAGGAAAAAAGAAGATGAATTTTAGGATGAAACGATGTTAGTAGTCATATTCAAGTGTGTAATACCATTTAGGACAATTTTAAGTGTCTTCATTTTTCCTGTAATACCATTTAGGACAATTTTAAGTGTCTTCATTTTTCCCCTCTTTGAAGCGAGATACCTATTACATTGGTTCAAAGATTGATGCATTTCAGATTAATGTTATTGCTCAGATCAAAAATTTTAAAATTCTTGATTTTTTGGATTCCCTAGTGTTTCCCTAGTGGAAGGAATTAAGCTAGTACCCTTCCCCCTTGAGATATTGGGAAAAAATTGGGAATTTTGGGTCGATCTCTCGACAAAGATGTAACATTGATTCAGGGGTCCAAAAAGGCTCTAGGACGCAAAAACGAGCTTAGAAATGCAAAAAGTATCTCAAAATATGCTTCATAGCTCAAAAATTGGTAAAAAAAGATAAAAATCCTAGCTTCCCCCTCAAATTAGGGCAAAAAACCCTATTTTTTAAGCATAAATAGATGCTAAAGGGTCACTTTCAATTCATTTGCACTCTTGACTTCTAGCAAATTGTTGCTTCTGAGCTCTTACACCTTGGCGATATGGCACAACGTGAGCTTCACACACACCTTTTTGATAGAGTTCAAGAGTACTAATGTCGAGCAAACTTAGGACCTTGGGTATGTGTTTCAAAAAAATTCTCAATTTGCACATTTTTCTTGCATTTTTGTAGGGTTTCAATTAGGTCTTTTAGGGTGTCACTATATCGCGACGTGTTTGGAACAGTTGGCATCACTATTTATCTTATAGTGACACACTTTTCTTTGAGCAACATGTCATTCAATTTTTTTTGAGCGATGCACTTAGGCTAGGACGACGTATGTTGCGAATAGCGACACACCGGGGGTTTTAGGTTTAGCGATGCCATTTAGAAATGGTGATGCACTTACTAAATAGAAACATGACTATCATTTTTGGTATAGCGATGCAAAAAAATGTTGGTATCCTATTGAGTTATAGCAACGTGCAATGTAATATAGCGACACACCATAAAAAAGGATATAGCAATGTGCTACAAAATATCAACGCTATTGAAGTTTCAGGAGTTGGACACTTAGATTTTAATCAGTTTCTAGGTTTTTATCCAAATTTCAATAGCTTCATCACATTTCTCCTCCAAGTGGATGAGTTGGGCAAGATGAGCTTTGAACTTCTCTCCCTCATCATAATATTCATTGATAAACTTTAATATTAAGATTTCTTCCAAGGAACCTTGATTTGATACGAATTGTTTAATGAACAAGACAACTAAGAGGGGGGTTGAATCAATTGTACAT
Organism: Sequoia sempervirens; assembly: GCA_007258455.2. Taxonomy (NCBI): domain Eukaryota; kingdom Viridiplantae; phylum Streptophyta; class Pinopsida; order Cupressales; family Cupressaceae; genus Sequoia; species Sequoia sempervirens. The sequence goes on from VDFB02000003.1 coordinate 457,418,229, forward strand.
TAAAACTTTAAAACCATCATAAACATTTGGATTCACATCAACTTAATTTAAAACCTTTAATCTGTTAAACTAATTAACCATGAAAAAAATACCAAAAAATGAAACACATCAACACCATGCACAATAGAACACCAAATTTACATGGAAAACCCAAGAATGGAAAAACCATGGTGAGGATTAGCTCACAATATAAAGTAATTGCAACATTGAATACAATAGGCTCACTACCTAGAAGAAAGAAGGGCTCACTACCAATGGGTCATTGCCATATTAGAAAAAAGAAGAAAGAAGGATGTTATTGTGAGAAATCCATCTCAATGCAACAAAAAATTTCACCACAACATCACAAACACATTCACAGTCCTTCTAAATATTGTAGAAACCTTCTACTCATTGCTTTCAATAGTCGAACTCATTAACGTTTGCACTGCACTTCACTCATTTTTAATTTGTATCACACCCTCTATATTCAATTTATCCATCAACACAACACTTATTTATACCTTCTTCAACCTTGAACACATTCTCTAAGGTTGGATATGCACCTAAATCACACAAATTCAAATTAGGTCGGCACCAAAACATTCCCATGGTGGAAAGGAATGAAGGTGGACCACATCACATCTTAACTCAGACCTAAATCCATTCATACATGCCACACCAAACTTCTACAATTATCGAAGCAAAACCACAATTGGTGTAAACACCTAGGGTTGGTCAAACCCATGTAAACACCATTAAAATTTAAGTACGTGCTTCCGTTAATCAAATACAACTCATGGAAATCAAAAATCACTCGAAAACAATCTAGAATATTCTATAAGCACCCTTAAATCTAACAAATTCCTTCACAACAACTTTTACCTAGGGAATGTACACACCTAGTACACTCAAACGACCTTCCATACACTATAACTCAAGAAATCAAATTTCAAAGCATCAAACCATGAACCAATTTTATTGGAGATAGATATAAACCCTATCAACACACTTCTAGAACCGCAAGACTAGAAACCAAACTATGGAGAAATGTAGAGAAAAACCATTTCTCCCAAACACCACTACAAATTACAATTCACACATTGGTGAACACAATTCTCTTTGCACAACGATACATACCAAAAAATTCTAGATATAACAACTTTGAACACCTTTGACCAACATATCCAAACTATACATGCATATCTTCAACATGAAAGAAATATGGATCAAAACCAAAACACCTCTATAATACACTTTTTCCTCTTTTATTCAAATTTTCTCAAAATAGCTTGGAAACCAAGCACCAAAGACATATAATCATCATCTTCAACACACTTCAACTCAACTATACATCCATAAATAGAAGCTTATCAAAGCAACACTAGAGGTTGCCACCGGTAGTATTTACTAATGACAACATAGTGCAACTAATCAAAGCATCATCATAACTTCTCAATCATCACCAGTTGACATTAATGACAACACAAACATAAGCTTGTTGACATCAATGACAATACCAAAAAATCATACTTGCAAAAAATTTCACTATTAAAGAGACTCCTTGTTACTCTTCTTGATCATACTACCCTCTAACAAGAAATTCTAAATTTATCATGAAAACCCTAATTTTGTAATGAATATTTTCTCACCTTGTAATTCTCATAGTATTCATGAACCTTTATCTTCATGTCTCACTCTAGATTGTCCTTTTGATCTACCATGTCTTAGTAGGACAACACTGACCCTATAAGCTACCTTTGATGAAACTTCAATGCATGTTTAAAATCTCATCATAGTGGTGAAATAAACCATTTAAATGTCTTCTATCAATGGTGTCATGTGATAGGGAGTATAATTTGTGGGAGTATCTCCTTCCTTGGGCAACTCATTTAGTGTGTGTGAGCTCAAGTTTGTAGATATTGCTGAAAAACCAAATGAAGAAGATTTCCCAATGCTAAAACTATTGGAGGTAAGAAAAGAGCTCAAATCCACAATAATCCAAGCATACCTTCAAACTTTATTCTAGATTCCCATACTCATCACTTCCCACTCACTCACTAGCATGATAGATATAACCCTTGACACACTATCATATGCTCACTCTTCAAGGCTATGTGTTTCATTTTCTATCCATTTGAATACAATATGATTGTATTCATGCTTCATTTTCCATTGTCAAGAGCTATAGGCTTTATGCACTTGTAGGCTCCATGACTATCATGACATCTTCAAGTGATCTTTGTCACCTTTATAGCAGATATTGAGAAATCTTCCCTTCATATATGTTACCTTTTTCTTATTTTTTGGTTTGAGATGAATGGTTTATTATCCTTTAGAGGCTCGTGCCTAGTTTTTATTTATTTCCCTTGAAATTTTCATTTCCATGCACATGTCTATACATGGAAGGAGAATAACAATCCCTAAAAGTTCTTCAATCATCCCAATATTTATTTTACCCATCATGGTTGAATTTCCACATGGAAAAATCCTTGAAACAAACTCTCATGGTATCAACACTTGAACATAATGTAGTGAGAAAGAGATGTTGAAGGTTTTACTTTTCTCTTGGGTTTGATAATAAGGATAAAAATATCATTAATATTCTTCATCATGATTTGTAATAGCACCGGTTTCTCTTAGAGACTGGAAAGTTCATGAAAAGAAACCTAAAGTGATGGAAACCTTAACAACCTCAACCTAATTTTCAACTAAAACTCAACCTCTATCAAGAAAAGTCTTCCCTCAAATGCATGTGTGTGATTCTTTGATAACATTAAATTATTATAAGCTTTTACAAAGCTAAAACTCCAAGACTTATAACATGACAAAAACACTTAATTACCCTACTTTGGAAGGCCTTTCTTTAAAATTTTAGGTCTTAGGAATTAAAAAAATGATTCCTTAAACAACATGAACAATCTAGTGTGGCTATTTAGACCAAGGGACAAAATAGACTAATAGTTAAAAAAAACACTTATCTTACACAAGTCCTATTTATCTAGTTAGGTTTTGGTTTCTATATCTTTTAAGAGTTATATTATTCTTTACAAATTTATTGTATCCATTATTCTGATGCCATATATTTATAAATTAAGATTAGGAGCTATAAAATTCATCCAAATTATGGAGATTAAAATAACCTAAAATATAAACCTTGATTTCAAACTATAAATGTTAAATATATAGCCAAAGTGTAAACCTAATTTTAAACTATAAATGTTAAATATATAGAAAAAAACACAAAAACTAAACCCTAACCTAAAGGTCACTAAAAATCACAACATTGATAGGAGAAGATAGTAGGCACTCTTTGGCAGTGTAAATGGCTTCAAAAATGGGTACCCGTTTCACCCTAGTCACTGTTGAGTTGTAGGAGTTTGGGGAAAAAATGACTTGATAGTCATTTAAAAAATAAATTAAATAGCTTTAAGAAACAGGTACCTGTTTCCAAATGGGCACCCATTCCATAACAGGTACCCATTTCAAAATGGGTATATTTTGGAATGGGATCCCAAAGTGTAACAGGTACCCAGTTTTATTTTCTAGGCTCGGGATCTTGTTCCTAAACAAGTACCATTCTTTTTAAATGGGTACAAGTTCTTGTTGGTATTTTTTTGTCCAAAACTTCCCCTCTTTGTGGACCCTTCTTCTTGCTTTACCCCTCCTCATTTTTGTGGAATTTTAGAGTTTATCTAGACTTCTTCCTTTTCCCCTCTATTTCCTTCACTTCCCTCCTCTAGTTTCACATGTTTTTTCCATGTCCTTTCCAATCCTTCTTTCATAATTCTTCCCCACCTTTGGAAATCCATACTTCTAATTCCCTAATCCTTTCCTATATTTTCTTCCACTCCCCTTTTGTGGAATCTTGTTACACTTTCAAATTTCCTTCATTTCTTCCTCCAGTTCCCTTTGTTAGTCTTGCATCAAATTCCCAAAGAGTTTCTAGTTGGCTTTTTCATACTTTTCATAAGTTTGTAGAGTCCCTTGTAAGCTTGGGATGTTGTTACCTTCTAGTTATACATCTTTTACTTGTTTTTGTTTTGTACCTTCAATTACTCATTTCATCTTGTTAGAAGATTAATCTTTACTTGGTAAAGGTTATTCTTTAATTGTGATTATTTATTAACTTGTAGGAATATTCCAAAGGAATTCGTACAAGTCTTTTGTCTTTTTTTGTCATCTCACACATGTGTGAGGATGGCTTATTTTTTAATTCCTTTATTAAGGAATATTTGTAACCACCTCCTTAAGAGGTGACACTTTGCACACACATAGATGAATGGCGGCATTCATTGAGTTGGGAGTTACATTCTAACTCCTTCTTCTCACCTCTACTTATTGAGGTGCCTCTCCTCTCATTCTTCAAGACTCATGCAAGCAAGCTAAGGTTGAAGCTCTCTCTCTTTGTATTATTCTTTAGGCATTTTTCCTCCATTCATAATATTGGGGCTTTTTCTTGTTTTTTCCCCTTAACAAATTATTGTGTCTCTCTTGCTTTGGTGGTGCTTGGTTTGGCTACTTCAATCTATTTGGTAATATCTTTCCTTCAAACAATTGATCTTTATTAGTACTTTCCATTGCTCTTTTCTCTTTCCTTTCACATCTAGTTTGCAAAGTTTTTATTCACATTCAAAATAATATTAAATGTCTAGTCCTAATATCCACTTTTGAAAAGAAATCTTGCATGTCTAATTCTAGCTTCTAGTCTTGCATCAAATCCCTGTATTTCTTCTTGTTCACCCCAACTAGTTGTTGGATCCTCCTAGTTCACCATTAATAAATCCCTTTGACCTTGCAACCACTCCAAGAGGATTTTTCTAGCAAAAAACTCATGTTTATCCCTAAAGACAAATTTTCTTATAAATTCAACACTAGATGATGAAGATGACCATGTTTCCATTAATGGGATGGTTGAGTTATAGATGTAAAAGATCTTGAATTAAGCTCTAATATTTCCTTTCAATAAATTTGATGAGATGTTATCTTTTCATGCACACCACATTAATGATGTTCAATTATCAATCAACTTTTTGCAAGTGATTGGATGACCAAACATGAAGTGCCTCTCGTGTTGCTTTCACTGCACTAATACTCATTATGATATGTTATGTACTTTGAGACCTTGTTGATGCTTGTTTCACCATTCTGGATTGGTTTGGATGACAATTTATCTGGCTTTGATGATCATGACACTATTGACCGATGTTTATGCTATGATGGATAGATGGAGTTAGTTGTGTGTTTGGATTAATTTGACAATGTGTATAATGTGAAAATATGACTATAGATTCTTGTTGTGCATCTGGTTAGTGATTGAAATATGTTGTTTATGATGTAATTATTGTTACTCAAAGATGTGTTATTGTTTGAGGTCTTGGTGAGAGGGACGGTGTAGCATTACTTGTTCATGAGCACCCTGCTATGCTGCGATTTCCTCTCACAGTGTGTTTGTTGTTTGATATATATGTGTGTGTGTGTGTGTGTGCTTGACAATTTGTTTGATGTAGGTTGCAGGTACCAGGCATCGACCCCACCTGCACTATCAGGTCTGAGTGTTCCTTAAAAAAAACCCAATGGAAATGATGTGGAAAAACATAGATGACAAAAGGTCCCCAACCCTCACCATCATCCTTGACGAGGATGAGTACCCATATTATTACCCTATCTATCTGGTTTGTACTCTTTATCAGTTGCCTCATTTGGTGTCTATCATTATTTGGTTAAATTGTGATGTCACGTCATTGTTCATTAATATGTTGTGTTAATTTTTTATTGCAATTATGTGGTAAATTTAATATTATGAATAGCCTTGTTTAATCAATTAAATTAAATTAAATTGAACATAGGTAATTTAAATTAATCTAGAATTAAAATAAATAATTAAATAAATCAATATTGAAAAATAGAAAGTATATAGTTTATTGTTAAATAATTAAATTAAATTATTTTGTATAAAGTATTGTTATGATTATATTTAATGATAATTGATAATTTTATTATCATTAGAGTTTAATTATTTAAATGTGGAAAAATAATATAATTTTAAATAAATAAATAAGATGAGATTTTCGAACAAGATGTAAAAGCAAATAAAAAAATGGAAAAAGTGGAGTGTGTGCACATGCAAGACTCCAAACTGAATTATGAATTAGAAACTTGTCATTTGTTGATTTTTGGATTCGAAAATAGATCTCTTTCTTGGATTTTTGGTATTTTGTCTTTTTGGAGAGATTTGGGGGAAGAATTTTTTTGGGGGTTTTAACAAGAAATTATGCTTTGCAAATATTTTCTTTATATAAAAATAATAATAATACAGATTTTGGAAGATTGAAATTTTTTTTGGAGAACGTATTTGTGGCTACGAAAGAGATCGTTTTAGCACATCTTCTCCATCTTCAAGCGTAGGACTCGAGGTTGGCATCATCTTGTTCTCATTCCATTTGTTGTTTGTGAATTTTATGCTTGATATTCAATTTGCTTATGCCTTTCAATTTTGTCGTTGCATGCATAATGTTTGCCTGGAGATTTGACAGATTCATGCTCATTTTTTATGTTCTTGAGGATGCAAATTCATTACTTAACACTCCTTATTACCCGAGTTTTCATTCCATTTTATGTAAATTTTAGGTGACTTTTTGTATTTGGCTGCAATTAGTGTTTAAATCAGTCGCCATTTAGTTTGAAGGGGGTGCAATTTTTATAGCTGCCTTATTATTATTTTTTAGCTAGGTAGAAATTGATGTAACCTGAAATCTCATCGCCTTTTTCCTTGGATAATTGCTTGAATGATCTTGAAGCCATCTTAGATTTTTTTGGCGCGTCTCCCATCTATCTTATGTCACTGCTTGTTTGTGCCAGATATTGAATGGCACTCAATATTGTATATATGCTAAAACCCTAGGATTCGATGCTTGGATTTCTACCTTGATTTGAGTCTGGCGTTTGTTCTCTTTGGAATATTTCTATGAATACCATCCTAAGGTGTGATTTAGCCTATATGTGCCTTCCTTTGTTGAATAAATTAGTTTCTCTTGAGTAATCAATTTCATCTTTGATTTATCAGTTATTACTTGATATTCTTGATATGTATTATCTTTTGCATGTGGTTGATTAAAGTTCAATGCATAGGCTTGGTCTATCATTTGTTTATTCTTTTGGTCAATGAAATCGATGTAAATAGTGGATTCAGCTACTTATAATCGGTTAAGACAGTCGATTATGGGGGATCGACCTATAAGAATTTTATTATTTCCAATTGAAACATATGTATGTATATTGATTGGGTGAAGCATTTTTTATGTATTTGTTGTCTCACCATTCAAACTTTTGAATTCTACGTTCTAAATCTATTTATGATTGATTTTTATGAATATAAATATGTACATATATATGTGTGTGTGTGTGTATAGCTACTCTTTCTTTTATTTAATTTGTTATGCTTTATTGACAGTCGATTGCTCTGACTTAAACATATTTAAAACAATAGTTTAGTTTGAATTAAATATACATTATATATATATATATATTTATATATTTATATATATGTATATATATAGGTATAAATTGTGATTTTAAATAAAGAGTAGTTGTGGTATATAAAAGTGTATTTCAATAATAGTGTAGTTAGTTAATCAAATGAACTTAGTGTATCTTCTTTACATGATGTATTTCTTTATCTACTCCATACTTGAGTTATGTAGACTCCTTATGTGTTGGTTTTCTTTTATGAGACCATGCGTTGTGACAATATCAAAAATGAGATACTTTGATTTATTGATTTGAATAAGATTTCTTTTGGGTAGAGTGGTTAGTTGGACTTCCAGAGGTTGGGGAAAGAGTTTCTTATGATTGGATTTTCATGTTGGTTCTTTGTGAACTATTGTTCTTATACTTTATTTTGTTTATGTGGGTTCTAGCCTTGCACTGTGGAAATTGTTTTATTATGGAAATCTAGTGTGAGATGGTGCATGCCTCACTTTATGTGCTTACTTATATGAATTTTTTAGTCTGTGCAAGTTGGCTTACCGAGTTAGTGACTATGAGTCTTTTTTTGATAGTAGGGAGAGTGGCTTCCCATGGGGGCCAGAGCCCTAAGTGGTGTCTAGGGTAACCCGTGTGGAATTTGGGTTAATTCAGTGATAACCTAATAAATAGTTAGGGGGTTGGGTAGTACTCACATTAATAAAAGATAATGAATGCCTCTCTCATGGGTCAAACACTCGTATAGGCTTGAGATGAGATGAGAAGGCTTGGAATGGAAAATCAACTACCTTGTCTTCATGAAAGGTATGTTGATTCAGCATGAGTTAGAATGGGGTTTGAGGATTAGTTGAGGTTGCTAGGGTAACCCAGGATGGGGGCTGAGAGCTAGGAAGATCTACATTGGGTAACCCATATCGAGCCATGCGATGACACTCTTCCCTTTAGCAACCTTGCTTGCCTTGTTGGTTTTCCCCTTGTTGTTCATGTACCTTTGGAAGTGGTTATTCTTTGTGTTTGTTGTTGCAGCCTTGTTATCCTTGTCTGCTTGATTGTTTTTATGTTGTGGGACCTTATTGACATCTCCTAGCATGGGGGGGTGGGCCTTAGGGTCCACATGGTTGAGTGGAGCATGTTATGCACCCCATTGGGTTCCTAGTCGAAGTTCATGATGCAAGGAATTGTACCGTTTGCAATGGTTCCAAAGCTCCACCAGATTTGGAGATAGTATTGATGCTATGTATTACATTCATTTTAGTTGTATCTCATTATGTAAATTGGGGAATCCTTCCCGTCTATGTTGGGAAGCACAGTTGTACTATTGTAATCATTGATATGATGTAAATTCATATAATAAATGTAATGGAGGTATTCTTCGGTAATATCATTTGATCACAGATGGATGTTTATGTAATGTTATGGATGCATGTACATTTTTTATTTATTCTATATAATGGTCTTAAAATGAATACTTGAGAGTAGATTTTCATCATTATGGGAATTGAGTCATGTTAGGAATGTTCGTAAGTAATGCAGTCATGTTACCCTAGAGGACTAGATAGATGATGTGTATGCATAGTTTCATTTTTAGTGTTGTACATGTTAATTTACATTTCATATTAGTTTTAATTTAAAAAAAATTGTGCTATAAATGATTGATGTTGTGTTGTCCTTCGGGGTTTGCGTGGCGGGGCATTACAAAACAAACTACTATTAAATATTATTTTGTTTTTTAGAACAAATATTTTTCATTTCCACATTTTTGTGTGATTGCAATTGTTGATGATTGTCTAGGGTTTTAAATCTAGCAAGTCTAGTTGTCTATAGAGCAACATGTTAATTTTCTCCTTGGCCATTTGTAAATCTTCATGGGATTTTCTCGGTGAAAAAACTATGACAGGTTTTCTAGCTTAGGGATTCCTCTTATCACTTTCCTTGGTATAATTGTAATAAAGATTTGATAAGTTTCACAATATTTTAATTTATTACATGCATTATTTGTAATGATCTATTCTTTATTGCATATATATTTTAAGAGTTTAGAGATGCATTATTAAGAATGATTAGTTATTTGGTATCATACTTATGTTGTTATTTAAATATGTTTTGTATAGTAAGCTATGTCTTTGTTTCCCAATAGTAAGGCATAATCCTAGAAATCAATGATCCACCAGACACCAAAAATAAAATAACCTTTCATCAATAGTTTTAGGAGTAAGAATAGTAATTTTGTATGCAATTCATGATTCATAAAATCATTGAAGAAAAAACATGTAGTGAGCCTCAAGAGATATTATCTTAAACAATCATGTTTTGTATACCTTCATCTTGCATTTGTGTAATGATGTTCATATAATCTTAATTGATATTTTATGTGTAGTAGGTTGGTCTTTGGTCTAGTGACAACTTTTGAGACCAAATATACATTGAAATTTTTTGTATTATATTTAGTTTTTTCATCTTCAATTATGACAAATCTTGTTAAGGATACCTCTAGGAACACCTCTTGGGTTTAGCTATTAAAAAATGATGGAGATATTATCCACTCTCAACAATTGGCTTGTTATCACTCATATTTTTTTGATAAATTATCGTTCCCCCTTCAGGGTGAAATTTCCCTAGCCTTGAAACATATTGATTCCTCTAGGAGTATGAGTAGTGATTTTGAGATCCAACACAAACCATAGCTTTTGACAACCCCAAATGCCACTATCCTCACTTCCAACCACACTTTTAATCAACAAATCACTGAGAGAAAATAAAAATAATACATCTCTTATTTCAACTAAAAATAAAATTACAACTCATTACTAATATCTTGCAATAAAAATAATATGTGCAATTTGAATATGTGTATTACTTAGAAGGTCCAAAAAATCCCTTTGCGTCAATATTATTTCTATAAAAGACTAGCTTTTTTGTTGAATTATTATAATAATAGACCTTTAGGACAAATATATATCTATTCAAATATATATTATAACATTAGTGAACCACTCTTTCAATTATTGCTCAATGAATCCTTAAAAAATGTTTGTATTAATATATTGTTTATATAAAAATTAAAAAAAAAATTCAATTAATATAATATTTTTTAATAAATGTTCAAACTAAATAATCAATTACTCATGTGTGTGTGTGTGTGTGTGTGTGTGTGTGTGTGTGTGTGTGTGTGTGTGTGTGTGTGTGTGTGTGTGTGTGTGTGTGTGTGCGTGTGTGTGTGTGTGTCCATTAATTGTATAAATATTCTCGTTCCCTCATTCCCTTTATGGGGACTTTCAACAAAGTTAGGTAGTATTGAAAACAACTAACAATCATTGATTCAATATATCAATATACAATAGGTAACAACACTTTTTGTTTTATCTACTATAAACTATAATCCTCCAAAATATCCATTAATCCTCGTTCTCTTTATGGGGAATTTCAACAAAGTTGGTTAGTATTGAAAAACAACTAATGATCATTGATTTAATATATCAATAAACAATAGGTAACATCACTTTTGTTTTAGCTACTATAAACTATAATCCTAATTTAGATGATTGATGCCTTTGAGGCCCACCAATTTTTTATATTGAATAATTTAGAGATTGACTTCACCAATGCTAGTTATATTGAAAGAAAAATATAATAATATGATTAAAATGAAGAAAAATCTAATTATATTGAAAGACATTTTATAATAATATCAAAACACTAAACATTATATCATGATGATGGAAATAAAAATTAAAAACAATGACATATATAATTATTATTATTTAAATAATTCTTAAGTAAATAAAATAACTATTCAAATAAAAATAAAGCAAATTATATAAATGAAATTAAATGATTTTAAAATAATTTTAAAATAAAATAAAATAAGTCAAAATTGATATCTCTCAATTTTTTTAAATAAATATATTTAAAATATCTATACTAATAATATTGCATCTATCATTATAATTAAAATCCAATTTGTATATTTATTTTAAATATCTATACTAATAATATTACAATTATCATTATAATCAACTCAAGTTTTTAATACACAAATACAAATTTAAATATTTTTTACCTCTCTCTACACTAGACAAGATGGTAGTACATATGTGTAAGTTTATACATACATACATTAATTATATACATATATACATGCATATATAAATACATATATGTAAGTATGTATCTAACAAGTCTAGATTTTTTTTTATTTTTTTTGGTAGTGTTCTTGGATATTTTCAATCATCTCTACAAGTATAATATTATATATATAGTGATAATATATTTCCACAATCCATGAAGAATCACTATATATATAATACCAATCACTATATATATTTATCCCTTTTTTCTCTTTTTGTTTTTCCTTGTTTGGTTTATATATCTATATATATATATTTCTTGTAGTTCTTTGCTTTCATTAAATAGGTTTTATTCTAAATTTGGTTCCTTCTTGTTATTCCCTTGTTTTGTCTTCCAATTTCTTTGGTCAAGTTGAACCACCCCTTCTCCTTTCTCCTTGACTCTTGTGCCATCCCCTCCCCCCCTCCTCTCTTCTTTTTATTATTTTCTTGGTCTGCAGCTTTCATTTCATCCTTATGCTCTTTTCTATCTTGATGATAAATCACAGAGTGTGATTCGAAACATTGATGCATTTTTTTTAACACAATCTAATCTAGAAACTTGCTGCAATAACTTCATTATCTTTTAAAATATATTTTAATACTTCAATAAAAACCAATCCATCTTGTTTTTTACTTGTCATTCTGTATAAAAAACCAAACAAATAATATTAACAAATAAACACAGTAACTCACTACTACTAAAAAAAAAACACAAATAAAGCAATAGTACCTTAAAAAGGGCAATGCTCACCTATACAATAGATGGCATTTCAAAGACTCACTATTGGAACTAGTCATCAAATCATAAATACATATTTTTAATCTTTTAGACTTTATTCTAATTCCCAAACTCTTCTTATTATTAGTTCTTAGGAAAGAATACTAATACTAATGTAATCATCTTTAATTGTCAACAAATGAATGAATGAGATGATAGAATTAAAATAGTTTGACCAAATTTTCTAATGTATATTTTTTCAATTTTTTTTAAAATACTTTAAACTAATTTGTCTATCATTCTATTGGATAATAGTTGTGAATAGTAATATTAGTGTGATGTAAGTTATGGAATCTTTTCACTATTTAATTTTGAAGTGAAAATGTATATTCATGTCACTTTCAAATTTTATTTATTGTCTTGTTTGATAAATGACATTATTTTTTATTTAGAAGATTGCGAGCCAATGAATAGAAAAAGTTAATCATATTTGAGACAATTTTAATTTATTGAAAAGGTGAAATAGAGAAAATATGAGAGATTGTGATTAAAATAATTAATAATAATATAAATAAAATTTATATGTATTAATTTAAAATATTTTAAAAATTAATAATAAAAAATAATGAATAATTATATTTTTTGATCTATTTTATATTTATTTGTTTCATAGTTTACTCAAAAAACACTATATATGCAAATTCTAACATCTTTTATCAATTTAAAGATAAATGCATTCATTTAAATGTAATTATGAAATTACATCATATTTAGAGCTTTAATTCTCATTTGGCATTGCCTCTCTTTGATTAGCATTTGCAACATAATTCTAAGTTTTGTTGAATTAGGATCTTTTTAAGTTTTAATCATCATTTAAAAGATTTTTTTTTTTGAAAGTAATTCAACAAATTTCATTTTATTAGTAGTGTTAGCAAATTAATTATTCTACCAACAATACTTTAAATCAACTACTATATTACACATCTTATGGCAGACACGTCACTTGTTCTTTACTACTTTCAAAAGAACATATTAAGCAAAAATATAAGAATTCAAGGTCCTTTTAAGTAGAGGTCAAGTTGGAAAATATCATTTTTGAAAATAGAATGAAAATTTATAATATTTATGTATGCATGATGTGATAAGAGATGCTACTTTAGCTCTTTATAATAAGAAGTCTTAAATTAAAATTACTAAAAATTTTATTACTTTTTAATTATAAAAATTATGTATTGATTAAGAGTAATTTTAAAATCTATATATTTATTTTGTTGAATAATATTTTTTTAAAAAATGGATGTTTTTATTTAATTAATATAATAAAATTAAAAGATTATAATTTAATTGTGTGAGTTAATTTATTAGAATGATAGTGTGTTTCTTGATTACATCGTCTATTAATTGAATTAGATTTGATTCTTAGATGATTTTGATGGACTAGATTTCTCTTCTCATCATAATTTAGATGAAAGATGGCTTCTATTTAAATATATGTTTTGTATTATAATATGATATCAAATTAGATCCTCTATAATAATTTAAATAAAATATAACTTCCAATTTGAATATACTCTCTCTCATAATATTATTAAAAAAATCTACAAATAATTTGTAATAAAGAAGATGATATATTTGATTAAAAAAAAGGGGGCCTCAATCATAACTCCATCATATCTTTACAAGTCAATTTATGAATCTAGTAGTCGTTGAAGTTTAGACAGCTGGGTAAGACAAAAAGTATTAAAGACATGAATGGAACAGCTTTCCATTACGTGGATTTTCAACACTAACCAAATCTTTGTTGGAATTCTCAGCGGAGTTCCATGTGGAGAAGAAATTTAGCATAATGACATTTATTGACTTTATAATATTATGTCTACATTTGTCTGATGTGGAACTACATACATATTCACACTTAGTATATTAAAAAATTGTGAGATTCATTGTCTTTTTTCTCAAGTGAAGTCTTAGATTAGGCTTACCATTAAATACCTCCTTTTACTTAGATCTAATTTAATATAATTAATTTACTATTAAGTAATGGTTTGGATAAATGAATAGAGTTGAGATTAATAAACTCAAATGAATATAAAAGTTTTTTTTAAGATCGATTTTGATATGTTTATATGTTATAATTATGTTAATATGTTGTGATCGATGATTATAATTAAAAAATTGGATTATGGATATATGATTTAAATCTTATGGTAAATTTAGATTGTAAATTGACTAATATGCGATCATTAGGTCTAGTATGGAACACTTTATGTCCCACAATCCATTCATTTTGTTGCATATCTATTTGTTACTGATGCAAAATATAAAATCATGCTCAATTAATAAATAATTTTTTAAAATAAATTTTAAAATGTGGATGTATTGAAAACACAATTGTTGCCATGAGGTGCCACCTTTTCTCTTCACTATTTATCTAAAATAGAAAAACAATTATACCATCTTATTTAGTACATTATATTTTTTTACTTTTTTAATAAATTTATATTTATTTGATAAGATAATCAACCTTAAATTTTGGTGTTGATAACTTACTTTTAATAAAAATGAAATATAAAATATAAACATAAATTAAAATATTAAAAATTGTTATATTTTTGAAAACTACACTTATAGATATATAAAAGAGTATTTTTATATATTTTAAAAAATATTATTTACATGAATAGGAGTTGTTAAAACATCAAATTATATATATATATATCAAAGGATGTTGTTAAAACATCAAATTAAGATATATATATATATATATATAAATTTGAAAGTGTGACACTACTTTGCACTTTTACACTTGAATATTGCAATGATTCAATTATGCCAATAATCAAAGTGGTATAAAAGTGTAGTTTATATACACTTTTACCCTTTTGGTCTTCTCCCCACTTTGGTGTGTGTGAAACTATATGAATCATGCATACCAAAGAAAGATATATAGTAGATGAAATAATAGATATCAAAGATAATTTTTTGGACTTTGCCTCACAATTCTTCATTACTACCAAAGTGACATCTTGTATACCTACACACACAATTCATTAGTTGTACTTGAAAAACAACATTAGTGGCACACATTTTTATTAAATATTATATTTATGAGGAATCTTAGAATCAAGTAAAATGTAAAGTGATAAGGTATATCCCATGGTACATGAGACAATGTGGAATTATGATTGAATTGAGCCCATGTGGTATATATGCATGGAATGAAGTGTGGAAAAGGGATCATCACACATGAGGTAATTGTGGAGATATGAACAATTTTCCCCACACAATGCATGCAAGTAGGAAAACTTTTGAAATGTGTACATGCAAATAGAAAATTGATGTATGCATAAATTATAAAGTTGTAACTAGTTTGGACCTCTTGACATATACATGTATGGAGATGTAAAATTGAGATAAAATAGAATTATGTTTGTTTAAGGTAATTATGGAGATATGTTTGAGTTGACAATTGTTATATACAAAAGTATAAGAGCATATAAATGTGATAATGTAATCATGATGTATATGAAAATCATGTAGTTGTGACCAAGTTAGTCCCCATGGAGTTGTGACCAAGTTGGTCCCCATGATGTGTATATGCATGAGGCCATGCAAATTTAGATAGAGAAAAAATATATAATCCCTCTCTAATTGAGTGGATAACATCATTGTGGATTCAATTTGAGGAGATAAGGAAAGATAGATGTAATTGGAAAACTTTGTAATGATATGACCATAGATCTAAATATAATGTGAGAATTACAAAGAATGTAAAAATGGGCCATTGTTGCCTCCAACATTGCCCCTTCCATGTAAGGACAAGTGTTGGTTTCAAGGAGATGGTTGTGTGGCAAATGATGTAAGATTAATGTAAGTAGTGTTGTGTGAGATATGATCATGTAAGCATAGTATAATGATTCCATACATAAGATGTGTTTGTCTAAGAATTCCATGCAAAAAACTTATGTAGAATCACATCATGAAAGCACCATAAGGTAAATGCCATGTGAAATAATATAATCCTATGAACTTAATAGAAAAAATATTCCCTATAAAATTATACCATGTGAGAGCTATGGCATGATATGAGATGTATATTTTTTTTTCTTCAACTGGAGATGATGGATTCTATAGCTTGTATGATAATGGTCAAATGAATGCCCAAAAATGGAGAATTCAATCAATAGTATGGGAATACATTTAAAAGTGTAAAAGAGAAATAATTTAAGTGACAAAGATTGAAGTTGTAAATATTATAGGAGAAAAAGCAAACAAGTCATAATAAAAATCCCAAGAAAGTTATGTGGGATATAACATAAATATGTGCTCCACTTTTTAACCTAAGTGGGATGCTCAAATAATAATTTTCCAACATTTTTCAATTTGTGTCAATCATATCAAACAAAATGTAAAGAATTTAATGATGACATTTACTAATGAGCCGTGAAATTTTCTATGTAGATTCAATTTATAATTTTAAAAAAATATTTTTATTTTTTAAAATTTTTATTTGTTTCTTATTTTTGTTGAGTGAACAAGACAACTGAGAGGGCATGGATGAATCAGTTGTATCTTATAAAAAAAAACAAAACCCTCATTAACATTTAGATCGACAAGCATTCATTAAACCCTTAATCTGTTATGAAGTTTTAACATGAAAAGTAGATAACAAAAACTTAAACAAATCAAAACCAAACAAAAGAGAACACAATATTTATTTGGAAAACCCAATGAGGGAAACACCACGCTAAGGATTAGCTCACAATATAAGTAATTGCAAAATCGGTTACAATAGCTCATTGCAAGAATAGGACACACTATCTAGAAAGGCTCACTATTGGAGTGCACAAAAAAGATAGAGAAGAAATGTTACATAGAGAACATGATCTAAATGCAATAAAGATTCCATCACAATAGCTCCAACACCTTCATAGTCTATTTGAATGATTGTAGACACCTTATGCTCACTACATCTAGTAATCCAACATTTGAAAGTTCACAATACTCTACTCAATTTTGCATCACTCATGGAATACACTTCACAGATTCATCTATCTTGCATCTATCTTAACCTACAACAATTCAACTCATACTTATACCATCCTCAACTTTGAAACCCTCTCTAAGGTCAACAATGCACCTCAAATGTGCAAATTTAAATTAGGTCAGTGCCAAAACACTTCTGTGGTGGATATCTAAGTGAATGTGGAACACATCAAACCTTAATTAGGACCCAAATCAACAAAACCACTTAACCACATACTACAAAAAACAATATTTATCCTTCACATGTAGTGTAAACACCAAGTTGGCCATTACCCATGAAAACACTATTTATCAATTAAGTACACACTTCATCAAACTCATATATGACTTGCAAACCACACTCCATGCTTGAACACAATTTAGAATATTCCTCCAACACCTTGAAATAGATCAAACTCCTTCGCAACAACTTCCACCTAAAGAATGTATAAACCTAGTTCACTCAAACAACTCTGCCAAACATTGTTACTTGAAAACTTATCTTTTGAAGCACCAAACCTCAAATCCTCTTGACTAAGGTAAAATACCAACATCATCAACACACCTTCAAAATCGTAAGACTTGAAGCATAAATATGGAGAAATGCAGAGCCGAATATTTCTCCTAGACATATCTACAATACTTAGTCACACACTAGTTAACACACCTACTATACAACAACTCAACATACCATCTCTTAATGTAGCATCTCTAAACATCTCTCACCAACATATCTAAACTACACAAGCATAACATCAACACAAAAGAAACACAAAGAACATCTCAAAGCACATTTTGAACCATTGAACACACCTTCATCACACTGTTTTCTCTTTTCTTCAAATTTTCTCAAAAGCGCCTAGAAACCAAGAATTAGAGACATCATCTCTACTTATCTCAACATTTCACATCATCTCCAAACTCTTCATCATAAAGATAGCTCCATATAATCACAACACTTCCTCAATATCTCAACTATACATGCACACCTAGACAATTTAATTAATACCTCTTCCATCAACCAGTTGACATAAATGACAACACATGTGGTTGACATTAATGACAACAAAAACTTCTCCAAACTTGTAACAATCTCCCTCTTTGTCATTTATGACAACACAAGATGTGAAAAACCATCAAAGAAACATGAAAACTTTCCCTTTAACAACAATGATTAGAAAACATACACACTCTCCCTCCTTATGGATAAACATTTTTCACATGATTATCTCTCCCCCTTTGACATCAATGGAAAAGGACATAATGTTTTTCATTATTCTCCCCCTTTGAAATTATACACAACTGACTGCAACAATATGCAACTTGAATTCACTCTTTCCACCTCTAAAACTAGTTCACCTGCTCAACAACACTGCTCCCCTTGATTGTAACAACCAACTATTCTGCATCAATTTTTTCTTTTATGCTTTGAGTATTTTCCCTTAGGAGCACACACCAATTAGTCTCAAATAAGGATAGATCTTGAGACCCATTGGAATGATGCATCTCCTTATACATCTAGTTTAGAGGAGGGGAAATAACCCCCAAATTCTCCTAGAGATACTCAAAAGTATCCTTAGGAAGAGCTTTAGTGAATATGTCAACAATCTAATCCTTTGTAGGTACATATTCAAGCTTCACTTCATTCTCCACAATCTTCTCTCTTAGAAAGTGATATTTGATTGAAATATGTTTTGTCCTTGAATGCATCAATGGGTTCTTTCAAATGTTTATTACACTTGTATTATCACAAAAGATAGAAATAGGCTCATCATACACCACTCTAATATCCTTTAATATTTTCCTCATCCACAATACTTGTGTGCAACAAGATGCTACTGCAATATACTCAACCTTTATAGTAGATAAAGAAATAGAATCTATTTTCTTAGCCATGGCACCAATATACATCCAAGAAAGAATGCACCACCACTTGTACCTTTTTAGTCATCCATACAACCAACCCAATCTACATCTGTCTAAGCACTCAATGTGAAATTAGTATCTTTTGGATACCATAAGCCATGATCAAGGGTGCCCTTTAGGTATCTAAATATCCTCTACACTATTGCAACATTTGACTCTCCAGGATCTTCTTTAAATCTAGCCATAAGAAAAAGTGCATTCATGATATCCAATCTAGTAGCAATTAGATATAGCAATCCACGAATCATAGATCTGTATTTTCTCTGATCAGCCTTAGGGGATTCACCATTCTTGCTCAATTTGCAACCAATAACCATAGGAGTACATACTAGTTTGGAGTCTTCCATTTCAAACTTCTTCAACATCTCTTTGACATACTTTGACTATGAAATGAATATGTCTTTACCTATCTAATTGATTTGTAGGCCACGAAAGAAGTTAATTTCCTCAAACATAGACATCTTAAATTCTTTATGCATCTCTTCTGCAAGATTCTTACACATAGCTTCATTGCCTCCAAAAATTATGTCATCAACATACACAACTACAATCAAAATTATCCTTTTTCAACCTTAAAGTAAAGATTACTATCTGTGGTGCCCTTATTGCATCCTTGTTGTATCAAATTCTTATCTAACCTTGCATAGCAAGCTCTAGGAGCTTGCTTCAATCCATACAATTCCTTCTTTAATCTGCAAACCATATTAGTTTTATTTGATAATTGAAATCCTTTTGGTTGTTCCATGTATACTTCTTCTTCTAGCTCTCCATTCAAGAAAGTAGACTTCACTTCCATCTGATAAACTTTAAAATCCTTATGTGTTGCAAAAGCCAAAAACATCTTGATTGCTTCTATTATAGCTAATGGAGAAAATGTCTCCTCAAAGTCTATTCCTTCAACTTGTGCATAGCCTTTACACACAAACCTTGCCTTGTTTCTCACCACTTCTCCATTCTCATTCAATTTGTTTCTGAACACCCAATTAGATCCAATTATATTTTTGTTTGTTGGTCTTGGGAAAAGTTCCCAAGTTTGATTCTTCTCAATCTACATAAGTTATTCTTCCATGGATTTCATCCAATGCTCATCCTTGCATGCCTCAATCACTATTTTAGGTTCAAATTTAGAAAGTACTCATAAATTTACCTCTTCCTCAATAGCTTTCCTTCTTGTCAACACACCTTTTATTTTTTCTCCAATGATCTATTCTCCATAATTATTTCTCTTCACATACTTAGGGGTTTTAGGGGTCTTTTCTAGAGCTTCTTCCTCTTCATCTTGTGCTTCTTGTTCCTTAGCTTTTTCTTCTCTAAAGCAGGTTTATCTAATTCATATCCATCTATCACCATTGAATTATACAAAATCTCATCTACGTTGACACTTGCATTCTTAAAAATATTTCTCAATCTTTTATTGTAACATTTGTAAGCTTTGATTTTAGTAGAATATCCAAGGAAGATCCCTTCATCATACCTTTTATCAAACTTTCCTAAGTTTTCTTCATCTCTTTTGATATAGCATTTGCTTCCAAACACTGTAAAGTACTTGACAATAGGGATCCTTCCATACCAGAACTCATAGGGAGTCTTTGTGTTGTTTTATTTTGCTTGAACTCTGTTAAGTATGTAAACATAAATATGAATTGCTTCTCTCCAATAGACTTTCAATAGGTTAGCTTCTTTCATCATAGTCCTTGCAACTTCTTGAACAGTCTTGCTTTTCCTTTCAACCACTCCATTTTGTTAAGGAGTTCTAGGGGAAAATAAATGCCTCTTTATGCCATGATTCTCACAAAACACATTAAATTCATTGGAGGTAAATTCTCCACCTCTGTTAGACCTCAAAAATTTGATCTTCAAATCCATTTTATTCTCAACCATAACTTTAAATGCTTTGAATCTATCTAGGGCTTCAAATTTTTCTCTAAGAAAATTAATCCATGTCATTCTAGAATAATCATCAATCAAAAGCATGAAGTACCTGTCACCTTGAATAATTCTCACTCTTTTAGGACCACAAAGGTCTTTATGCACCAATTCCAATAATCTAATAGAAGATTTTTCTTTACCCTTGAATTTTTTTCCTTTTTGCTTTCCAATCTGACACTCCTTGTGGACAACATTGAAAGGATTTGTAATCCTTGGAAAATATCTCACTGTTTGAACTAAACTAATTCTACCCAAGTTATCAAAATTTATTTGACACATCCTCCTGTGCCATAATCAGCTTTCATTTATTCGAGTCATAAAATAGTGACCATAAACACCCTTGAGCTGATAAATATTTCCACCTATCCTCTTTCCAACAATAATCACATTTTTTAACCCTTTTCTGATCTAATATCCATCATCCTGAAACATAATATTATATTTTTTTTTACAATTTTTTCCAACACTCAAAAGGTTATGCCTTAAACCCTTGACATAGTAAATATCATCAATATCATGCTTTCCATCAAAACTAATTGAACCTATTCCACATATCTTAGCACCTGAATCATTTTCAAATTTAATAAGTCTTCCATCATATTTTTCAAGTTTAACAAACTCACTCTTGTCTCCAGTCATATGATTTAAGCATCCACTATCAATGATCCAATAGTTCTTATCTTGTCTAACATGAAAATTAGATACCATACCTTTAGCCTTAACCTGTCTCCTTTGTATCCTTTGTCTTCAGAGTACTTTCCTTCACACATTTTTCAGAGTTAGCATAAATAGATTCATCTTTTAAAGAAAATAACAAGCATTCATCATCATTAGGATCTCCATAATCAGATTCATCATCAAAAATACTAGCACCTTCTCTAGCATAATAGATTTTCTTAACTTTCTTACCTTTATTCTCCTTGTTTTTGTTATTCACAGCTCTACTTGGGCATCTTGAAGCATAGTGACCTATTTTTCCACAACTGAAACATTTGAAAGGTAATTTACCTTTATACTTACCAGTACCTCTTCTTATCCTTCTCACAAATTTAGCCTCCACATTATCAATATCTTCCTAAACTAGTTCTTTAGTCTTTTCTATTTTAGCAACCTTAAAAGCAGTCCCAATCTTTGCACCATTGTTAGTACCAAACTCTCTCATCTCAAATGCAATTAAAGAGCCATACAATTGATCTCTAAAATAGTAATTTAGATTTTGAGATTCTTCAATAGCACCCTAACTTCCCTTCCCTATCTTCACAAAACATCTACTCTTGGCCCCAACCAAAGGGGCCCTTTTCAATTCCAAATCAGTATGCGAGCAATTAGACCAGGAAGGGGAAACTTCCTTTATATCTCATTTCATGTATTGATTCTTTAGAGGGGAAAATAATTCCTCAAATGAACCCAACTCACCTTCCCCTTAAAATCATCAAAATATGCACATATATCATAATCAGAAGGAACATCCTTAGATTTATGGGATTTGTTCACTCTAGGGGCTTCAATCATATATCTTGCCTTAATATGTTCAGTAATTAAGAGCATAAGCTCCTCATGCAAAAAAGGGTTATTAGAGTTCCTTTTATAATCCAAGATGCCATTTTCCAAGGATAAGAGAAAGTAAAACAAAAACAACACCAACTTACCATGATGAAAATAGTTGAGTAGCATAAAGTGGTAGCCATAGATGCTAGAGAATCTCCCATCTAGAGTGAAGTATTGCATTAATGCCACTGCCACCTTCCCCAAAATGGGTATATGGAATGCCAGTCATAACCACCACACCCAAGACTCTTGATCTTCGCTCTTTCCTTATCATGCAGGAAGAGAGCCCTCACCAATTTAGCCACCCCCTTCTCCCTATAGAATTTACTACCTCGAGTGGAAAGGTCAGTGACCTCTACTATGAACTCCTCAATTAAATTAATCTCAACCCCAAAAATCGTTAGAACTCTATTGTGCCAACTGTTAAACTCTTGAGAGATTTGAGAGTCATTACCATGGAGCTTCAATATGAATGGAATGAACCCACCCTTATCAAGGGTATCCTAGACCAAACCATTAGTCTTTGTATCCTCACATGTCACAGGATCAACCTTTCATCTCTCACCCCCGATTATCAATAGCTTAGTTGAGCCCATAGTCCTCTTCCTAAAATGGAAAAGTGACCATAAAAAGTGAAGACACAAGAAAGAAAGGAGGAAAATAACACCCCAAAAGTGTGTTAATCTAATAATCTAGGTGCCAAGATACATTATTTCCACTTCTCTTAGGAAAAATCACCGCTCTAAACCATGATTTCCAAGATACATGAAGCACGCCATAAGTATAATCAATACAAATAAAAAATTATGAGGCCATCCTTTGATACCTCTAAATCTTATTATGACCTCTAGCATAAGAAACATGTGATATTTTATCATTATTAACAATTTATTCGAGTTCTATGGGCATGTGGTCATTAGATTCCCAATACCTAGACAAGGAGACTCCCAAATTAGCAAGGAAATTCACTACACCATTATCTTCCCTATACACATGGGAAATGTAAGAATCTTGAAAGGTATTTAAAATAGCAATAGAGTCTTATATAATGTGTTCAATTGACCAAGAGGAAGGATTAAACCTTTTTAGATAGTTAATAATGTTCATAGAATCCCCCTCCAACTAAACTTTTCTCACACCCTTCTCCTAAGATAGTTTTAAACCATGATAGGTTGTAACAACTTCTTCATAGTGTTTTGTCTAGTTTCCCAAAGGGAGTGCTACTAAAGAAACAAGCCCACCATTATCATCATGTAACACTCCCCTGCAACCTATAGGTCCTAGATTTCCTTTAGTAGAACCACCAAAATTAACTTTAAACCAATCATGGGGAAGGAATTTCCACACAACACCCTCTCCAGAAGGCTTAACCTTCTGCAATGGTTGAGAAATATAAAAAATTAAGATTTCATCGATCATCCACCCATAGATCATAATTAGAAAAATGAACCTTCCTAGAGTGATTAGAAACAATCATTTCATAGATAAAATTCTCCTTAATAGCAACACAAATCTTGTAGGACAACCTAGTAGGGGGAAGAGAAATATCATAGAAAATTCTATCATTTCTCTCCTGCCAAAGACCCCACGCCATATGCATAAAAATAAGGGACCAAAGCAAGGCCAAAGAGGGGTTGGACATAAGAGTAGACCATTGGAACCATAGGTTAACCATAGAAGAAGGGAATACGCTATTAAGATTCCAGAGCTGAAGCACATGAGCCCAAACCTCCAAAGAAAACCTACAACCAATAATCAAGTGAAAATAATCCTTTGCAGCCTCCCCACAAAGATAACACCTATTTGGCATCATAGACCCCCTTTTCCAAAGATTATTAATAGTTAGGATTTTATCTTGGCACAACAATAAAAAAAAATGGTAACCTTAGGAATTAACTTCGAGAACCACACCTTCACCCAAGGAGGAGAAGGGCCAACATTAGTCTAATAATGAAAGGTTGAGGCCACTAAAAACAAACCATTCAGATCCATATGCTACACCACCTTGTGAAATTGAGAAGAGGTTAGGATGTGGATCAAGAATAATATTTAAAAATAATAATCTCCAACTCCTTATGCACCTCATGAATCCTCTTCCATTTGCCAGTAGCAATATAATTAGCGACAAACACTCCAAAGGAATGAACACAAAGGTCCCAAAACGGAGCAACCCATCATCCCAAAAAAGAATAGACCTTCCTTTACCCAAAGACCAACACAACGTATAAGAGACAATCACCCTGGCTTTAATCATATCATTCCATAAAGCAAACCTCAAAGGAGGAGAGAATTCATCCATTAAAAAGTATCTAAATTTACCAACACCACAAAGATATTTATTAGCTAAAATCTCATACCATTCCTTACCCCCAAGAAGAAGGTTCCATAATTTCTTATCCAAGAGAGAAAAATTGAATTATTTTTCCTTAACCTTAGACCCCCTTGCTTTTTGGATCTGCAAAATTCATCACAAGAAACAAGATACAATCTCCTTTTGTCCTCCACCCCTGACCATAAGAAGCACTTCTGAATACACTCAAATTTCTCCTAAATTTTTCTCGACATTTGAAGGAGACTCAAAGCATAAACTAAGAGGTTCTAAAGAGTGGATTTGATCAACTGAAGCTTACTAGATTGGCTAAGAAACACTCCTTTCCATCTAGCTAGTTTGGAATTAAATTTATCAATCACACCACTCCAAAAAGAATCAGGAACAACATTAGTACAAAGAGGAAAGACCAGATAAATAAAATGGAACTGCCTAATGGCACACTACAAAATACAAGAAATTCTTTGAATTTCGCACTCAAGAGTATTCATGAAGAAAATAGTACTCTTAGGAAGATTAACCAACTACCTAGAAGGTGATTCATATTTTTGCAAAATCAAATGAATAGCTTTGGCTTCCACAACAGATGCCTCCCTAAGGATGATTGTATCATCCATAAGCTATTGATGAGAGAAAGACTGATTAGAAGAAGATGGTCAAAGACCCCTGATATCACCATCAAAGGTAACCTTTTGAAGAAACCTACCAAGAGATTCCACCAAAATAATAAACAGGAAAGAAGAAATAGAATCACCCTGCCTTAAGCCACATGAATGACCAAAAAAACCAAAGGGAAAACTGTTAACAAGCAAAAAAAAAGGGTGTAGAGATCAACTTCCCAATTAGCTTTAAAAATATATTTGAAAATCCAAAAGCCTCTAACACCTTTAGTAAAAACTGTCAGTTCACACTATCATATGCCTTAACAAGATCCAACTTCAACAGGAAACCATCCTTCTTATTAATCATCAATGAGTGGATATAGGTGTAAATTTTGTTAATAGAAAGGTTTATTAGATTATTTACATATTTTAGTGTTGGAATAGAGCACAATGACTTATGGTTTTCAATATTACAATGTGAAAATGCTAAAATGAACTTAGGAATAATTAAATTAGTGCTTAAAATGAATTTAGAGGTCACATTTCACAATTGGGCAACCTAGTGCTACATTAGGGTGTCCTACTTAGCTCAAGAGTCCCCAAAATCAGTTGAAATGTTTCTAAGTGTGTTTGGGGGGGCTTTTCATCATTGGGGCAGCCTGGTACCATACTGGGGTGGCTTGTTCTTGGTAGGCCCAAAAACTACAAATTTTGACTTTGTTGGGGTCACCTAGTTTTGTGTTGGGGGTGGCCTTGTTACCATATAAAAATAGAATGTAAACCCTCTTAAACATGGATAGAATATGGTTTTATAATCCTAATTCCATTTTCAAATAATTTTTATGCCCTTGTTTCTACCCATGGCAATCATTTTTGTCAACTAGGTCTTCAAAAACCTAGTCAAATTTTCTCTCCTTTCGATCTTGTTAGTCCCTCTCAATTTGAAGACCTTGGATGGGTAAATCATGAAAAAAAAGTTGTTCACCATAGTCCTAGGGTCCTATTAGTGCTTTTAATTAGTTCCCAAGTGTTAGAATTGAGGACTTATGTCATCTCTTGTATCGTTTTGTTTGTAACTTTCTAAAATGACCCAGTTGTCAAACCTAGGGTCAGGGAGATTGTTCTTCCAGTCTTATGAAGTATTGTAAAGGTTATAATCCTTCACAATTCATATTGTAATATTAATCAAAAATCCTCATATGTCATGGGGTGTTGTGGAGTAGTTTCTTCCCTTGGGTGATGTCGCTTTGCAACGAGATGTCTTGGGAAGCATGAGGTTGTTTGGAAGTGACTTGTTGTAATTCCAATTTGTGGTGAGTTGTGCCTCTTGGTTAGGTAACATATTGTGAAGGTTTTCCTTTGTGTTTAGAGTGTTCTAGTGCATTTGGATGTGAATTAGAGGTTGATGAATCTCTCATCCTATCCTAGTGTGTTTTTTGCGAGAGAATGTGATCATGGTTTAATAACCAATTGTTGTGAGGTTATTGTTCACTCTCTCTCACATATATTCATCATGGTGTATTATCCCATGAGTGGTTAGTCTTTTGAGCACACCAAAATACTAAGAGGGTGGGTGTTTTTAGTATGCTTTAAAAATAATCTCAATTAACTACTACTGGAGTTAAGTTATGTCAATTAAGCATGCATCCACTGAACCAAAACAAAAATGAAGACAATCACTGTTGGTGTAATTAATTATTAATTACACTTAGCATAAGTTTACTTAGGATTTATTTAATTCCTAAGATATAGGATCTTATCTGTAACTTATCGAGCTATCTTGTTGCTCAAGATAAGATTAGGTTTAGGCATCTTTGCTTTTATAAAACAAATTATCTCTTGTAATTATTGGTCTTTTCAAATATATCAAATTGCATGTTTTTATGCAATCTTTGCTTTTTCGTTTTCCTCTTCTGTGGAAGGTATATTCAGGTTTGCAATTAGATCTTGGCTATTCTCTCAAATTTGAATATTTTTCATTATGGAGGCAGATGTGAACATTGGTTTGTGCATGTCATTTTTGTTTTCATGCACTAGGTTTGCATTTTCTCTATAGTTTATGCATGTTTTGCATTATCTCCTTTTAAAATCATTGGGTTATTGTAATAAATGAACTGAGATAAAGTTCCATTAAGGGGGGTTATTGCATCCATCTTTCATAATTGGTGACAACTCGCATGAGTTTGTCTGGTTTCTTGTTGTCTCCTTTTAGCTTCTTTCTTGCTTAGCTGGACACATCGTTGGTTTGTTTCGGTTCACACTTCACATTGGAATTTTATAGTTCTTGTTCCGCATTGGTTCAGATCTTTCTCATTTGAAGGCCATGGTTTTATGGTTAATGTTCCAGAATCTTGATGGTACTTGTCCTATGGGCAGTTTTAGTTTCAGTTTGGCATTGGCTTCGAGACACAACTTCCAGATTTGTCACTATTATGGGTCCATTCATCCTAATGTTGTTCACAGATTCCAGAGTTGATTCAGTATGTGAGTTTCCAGTGTTCCTTGGCATCGATTCTTCTATTGCATTTGTGATTCCAATTGGTATTTTGCAAACAAAAGTATCTTTCCTTGCTTGCCAGATTTGGGGTTCCAGTGTTGCTTCATCAGAGTTCTTCCAGTGTTTCTTCGTAGTAGTTCATCTCACTAAGGGGGTTTTATCTCTCTTTGCATTTTTACATGAGTACCTGATCAGGCCTTGTTTTCGAGACTCATATTTGCATAATAATCTGCTTCTCCCTAAGTTGCACTTATGGGGGGGTGTTGGTGTAATTAATTATTAATTACACTTAGCATAAGTTTACTTAGGATTTATTTAATTCCTAAGATATAAGATCTTATCTTTATCTTATCGAGCTATCTTGTTGCTCAAGATAAGATTAGGTTTAGGCATCTTTGCTTTTATAAAACAAATTATCTCTTGTAATTATTGGTCTTTTCGATTATATCAAATTGCATGTTTTTATGCAATCTCTGCTTTTTCGTTTTCCTCTTCTATGGAAGGTATATTTAGGTTTGCAATCAGATCTTGGATATTCTAACAATCACACACACAGGAACAAAGATAGCATCAAATTTACATGAAAAATACCTCAGGGGAAAACCACAGTGATAAATGCTGCTAGGAGCTACTATCCTAATCTAGAATCACAAGTAAAAATAGTTTACAACTTTGTTTTTGGGCTACAACCCAAGGAAGCAACTACTCCCTAACTTTATTTTAGGGGCTTTCACCCAAGGAAGCTAGTACTCCCTAATATGAAAAAGAATAACTAAGATATGATTGGGTTATGGCTTCAATTGCTAATAGTCAACAATTGTGCTCATTAGGTTTGTAGCATATATTTTCATGCTCTACTCATTCACTCAGACATCTTTGCACTTCTCCATCTTCATATCCACAACTTTGATCTTCAATGTTTATCATTTTCATGCTTTTCAATTATAAATTCAATCAGCCATGACAAGAAATGATGAAACTTGTAACATGTCAGCCTACATCTTCATTGACAGTATACACAAATGATTAAAAATTATTTACATTTCACCTAGATGAGTCGACATGACTCATACAACATCTACAAACACTCCTTGAACTGTAACCAATCATAAACTTGTTGCATACAACAATAATATACCTTAGTCTGCCTCAACAACATCACATCAAAAATTACCTTGAAATAACTCTGTAGTACTAGAAACAAGAAAAAATTGCATGCGCTTCAAACCTAAGATACTTTGATGTATGCATAATGTCCACACAAACCCATACAACTTATTTGTATAATATTTTGTTGGTCCAAGTACTCAAAATTATGTTTTGATAAAGAATAGGCATCTGGAACCAACTACAACACACTGCCACTTGAAATTTGAACTTGTAGACCATCAAATCACTTGATACTGCAACATAGCATGTATAGGACATCATTGAATATATCCAAAAAACCACATGGATAAAACTTCACATCCAAAGGAATGTGGGGAATTCCAATAGGACTTCATCATTACTTTACTCTGCCAAAGCACAAACTAGAACTCTGACACTTCCATCTTTCACTGTAGAAGGTGTAATGACTTAAAATATTGGATATAACACATTCACATCTCTATCTAATTATATTATAAACCAAAATACTAAATATTTCTCTACATAAGGATGTGGACCAAAATGTTATCATTACCTTAGAGAATGTATTGTGAATTCCTTAGGCACATCTTCTGCAACCTTTCAAAAAGTGTGGTACACCAAACTAAAAACATGTTAGAACATGTGTACCCACCTTTGCATCACAAAAAGCTAACCAACTAATACATATACTGCAATGTTGAATTTCACCAATTGATATCTCTATATCAACTATCTCCATAACATAAGCAATATTCAACACACATTTGACATCAATGAAAACCAATCTTATCAAGATGCAACAATGTCCTCTTTTATCATTGATGTTAAAACCAAAAAGATGTGGAAAAACATACTCCCCTTAGGTGAAAATTTCTCTCTCTCCCCCTTTGACATCAAGGGAAAAGGGAAACAAAAGCAAAAAATTGTACAAACAAAACTCTACAATCTCCCCCTTAATCTATACAAATTTTTCTCCTTCTGGGATGTAAAATAAAATATCTTCATATCTACTTCCACATATGTACACAACAACAACAAGAAAGATATCTTACATGAAAAACAATTATAGCTCACTTTAGTGATGGGAAATTTCCTTTTAAATGTTCTTGAGTTGAATCATGTTGCTATCCTATTGCTTCTTAGTAGTGGTCAATGTCTGAACCTAACAGGAAAACAATACAAATGTAACTTTTTCATCTTCCAAAGAAGATGACACCTTGTACTTTTGAACTACCCCATTTGCATATGCCAAGAGACCTGTGAGTGAGGCTAATTGGAGGCTCACTACTTCTCTCAACTATTTCACCTAACTTTTAAATTACTCACTTTGATCTCGCAATTATTGTACCTACGTGTGAAGACTTTCTACTTGTGCCCTGATGGCACCATCATTGTCTTGAACTAGATTATATGTTGCAGCCACATTGGTGATTTTCACTTCAATTGCACTTATTTGATCCTTAATGCTTTTTTTTGTTGATGTCCATTTCAAATAGAAAACATTCAAAACCTTGGCTTCCTCCAAGCACTTTTGAATATCCTTAATGTAGGATTGTAACTTGGTAAGTGTATTGTCACACTTCCTAAAGGCATCATTCATTCTCTTTTGATTCATTTTTTCTCTATCTTCTTCTCCAGATGAGAAGAACGAGTCACAAAAGACCCCATTAATTGTTTCATTTTTTTTGTGGGGGACAATGAGGAATCCCTTTTTGCTTCTAGTAGCTTCTCTTCTAACAATTTTAAAAACCAAAGAAAGAGCCTTGAAAAATATGCACCTCGTATCAATAGGTATAGAATAAAGAATTGTGCATCCATAGTCATTTTCCCTTAACAAGAAACTAAATCTAGAATCCAAAAGCTAATAAAAGAGATATCTTCTTGAGAAAGGGTAGTAGATCAAAAAAATGGAAAGAGAAAATAAAAAATTAACTATGTACATGATGTACAACATCTTAATATTTTTCATAAATGAAAAGGTTATCTACAAAAATATGCTTATAGGTAGAGATAAGTAGCTACCTTTTCTAGTTATAAAAGATTTAAAATGAGTTTTAAGGTCCATTAAAAGTCTAAAAGTATCACCTAAAAAACATTAAATATACTTAAATATTCTTGTTGTACTTCATGCTCTACTTGTGTGGATTTCCCAAATTTTAAATACCATTCAAATTTTAAGTAGTGGGGATAATAAAAATTTAAGTAGGTTTACCTTTGGAGGGATAGAAAAAAGAGGAAAGTTATAAAATTAACCTCCTTCAACTTATATTCACATGATAGTGGAAGGGAACCAAATTTGAATAGATTAAACTATACACAGGTTCTCAATACCATCAAATACCTCCCAAGTGGAAGGGTTATATTAAAGCTCTTATCACTATAACTTTTAGGTGATCAATTTTGAACATGGTTTTTAGAGGTGCTATATTCAACAAAATTATATCTCATCAATGTCATTTGAACTACATCTAAGAAAGGATAAGAGTCTTCAACATCAACAAATGATCCAGTAGTAGGTTCATCAAAAAACTACTTTGAGCAGGGTACCTCTTCATACAAAATGACTAAACAGGCTTTGAAGGGGCAAAATAAGACTATATTTTAGTTCTTCAATGTATAGAGCAATAACTTTCATTTCTTCCATATGTCTTTGATTTCATTGTTGTGATTCATATGCTTGCTTCCGTTGTATCAATTTTTTCATGTTTAACCTTTATAAATTTAGAAGTTTCATCATGTTATGTTGCCTCGAGGTGTCCTTATCAAAATATATGGCCTCATTATTCCATTCCAAAGCATTTCTCAAATCATGTACTTTATCAAGTTAGGCCTCATGCTCTTAACTTATTTTTGTCTCATCCATCCTTTTTTTTATTTTTTACATTTTAGTAAGCATTTTAAGTTGGGATATTTTAATGCTCTATTTTTCCTTAGCCTTCTTAATGATGCACTATTTTTCTGAATACCATTTTTTACACTATTTATAAAATGCATGGAAGCAAATATATAATCAATTTTTTTGTCAAACATGATAGCATGCATATGGGCATTGATAGTGTATGTGGCTATTGAATAAGACCACAATAGGAGGGGATATGCAAGTAAAAACTAAATCATTATCATGCACATATATGCAAGATATTAAAAATAAAGTAAACCACCTATTTCATACTTTGGGTTCAATAATAGGGTTGTTAATAAAAATTAATCCAATAGAAAAGATAAATATTCTTTCTTCACTAAAAAT
Source organism: Sequoia sempervirens (assembly GCA_007258455.2). NCBI lineage: Eukaryota > Viridiplantae > Streptophyta > Pinopsida > Cupressales > Cupressaceae > Sequoia > Sequoia sempervirens. Next base: position 457,450,754 of record VDFB02000003.1, read on the forward strand.
CATAGGATGAGTGTAGTCAGTGTCAGGCTTTGCTTCCAAAAGTAGATCCCTCAAGATTTTCACCCAAAATATTATGCTATTGTAAATATATTCAAGATTTTTTTTCAAAGAGATGACCCCAACAATAAAAATATTTGTGAGAGTTTCAACAATTAATTCCATGAGGCATGCAAAAAAAATGTTGGTTGCTTCAAATGAAAATCCAATGGTTAGGGAGGCTAGAGATGCAATAATGGGTTACAATGGATTTTTTAATGCTTACACATAGATCTCAAATGTGCAATAAACTTACAAAGAATCTTGAATTCCTATCTAAAATAAAACTAGGATAAATCTTGCAAGGAAAAGAACTAGAGGGAGACATAGGGCCTAGAAAAAGAGATATGGCTTAGGGAAATGACATGAAAATGGTGGGAAAAAGGTTGCAAAATAAAGAGATAATTTCACCCTCCCTTCAACACAAAACTATCCATAATCTATGAATATAAAAATATTGTTGGAAAACGTGCCTCAATCTTATTGGCATGAAACTCCTATAAGAGCAAAGTCAGTGTGACATTCTTACTATCTGGCCAACTAGCAGTTGTGTAACCTTGTGAAATGCTCATGTCGCTAAGACATTGTTGTTGTCTTGTCGATTGTTGTTATTGCTATGACATTTCCATCGCTGTGAGTTTCCCATCTCCTTCCACCCGAGCAGATCTCTTGCCAACGGTTTGGTGTTAAATGGTTACCGGGGAGACTCGTGGAAAAAAAAGTCATTGGGGAGAGACTTGATCATTCAGAATGACTCATCCCGACAAGATATGTCTCACTGACAACATTACACTCAAAGTCATCGGGGAGAGGCATGGAGGCTCGGTAAGAACTCTTGGCGATAGATGTAAGTCTCACCGATGGGTATGAACATTGGTATGACCTCTTGGCAATTGATTTTCTCTCACCGATGGGTATATTGCTTCGGTGTGACCTCTTGGCGAAAGTGGTAGTCTCTCCGACTGTTATGTGTTTGGTATGATGTCTTACCGATAGTGGCAGTCTTGCCGATAGCGCTACATGTGTTTATTATTGGTATGAAGTATTAGTGATATGGCTTGTCTCACTGACAGCTTTGCTCGATGAATATTGGTATGACATAAAGATCTATGGGACTCTTGGTGATAGGATAACTCTTGCTGACAGAGCTTCACAAGATGTATTTGCGTTCAGTATGACCTCTCGCCGATAGTGATGGTCTGGCTGATGCTTCTACAATGGATATCAGTATGATGTATTAGCGACAAGGGTGAGTCTGAGCGACAACTTGAATACTGTTTGAATGATTTTGATTGATTGGAAGACTATCCTACGTGGTGTGTCTTTGACTAATCAGAGAAGCAGAATGGGAACTATTGGAAGTTAGACTGTTGTGGCCATTCTTGTGAGGAAGATCAACAAATCATGGATGACATGGATGTACTCAGGAGTTGAAAATGATGATCGGTTCGATGAATAATTCGATGGGTGATCAATGTGTATGAATTTAATTCAGAGTGTCTTATAAATGGAATGTTCTATACAAGGTTGATCATTTGATTATGTTGCTATAAATTGACATCAAAGAGTGAAGCCCATACTCTGTATGTAATTTGTTTATTGTAATACAAGGGGTTTTTCTTGGTGTGGTGGGTTTTTCTCCCATAAAGGTTTTCCCACGTAAATCTGGTGTTCATCTGTGTATGTTTATTTATCTGTTTCTGTTATTTCTTTCAAGTGTATCTTAATTGGACTGTAATTGAAAATTTAAAGTCACCTCTACATTCTTCCCTGAGGTTTTGACATTAGGAGAGTTAGTTCGACACCTTAGCTTTCCTTACAAATATATATGATGATGTTGCATCAAATTACATTATTTGAACTTTCGCATGTATACTATAGTATTAATTAGCATCTATATGACTAGTAGACATTCAAATTCACAAAGACAATCCATTTCTATTTGGGGGAATTATTAGACAAACATAAAGCACATTTATAAATTATACTAGAAGGAACTCTCCAAGATGGGATGTGAAGAAAAAAGTGCAATTTTTTTTTTTGATAATTAAAGGATAAAAATCAATGATTATTTTACTTTTTTCACAAGAGGGAATGCAAAATTGAACTACAAGGGAAACAAAAAATATCTACAATGATGAAAAACCATGTACATAAAGATTACCAAATGGAAGAAATATTAGCCATAGATGAAAATGGTTAATTCAAGGGACCAAAATGATTTGTATGTTTTACTTAAAAATAAACAACACTCATTTAGGTTAGCTTGCCTCACACCTTAGAAAGAAGGAAGGAAATTTACATTAAATATTAAGGGAGTCACAATAGATTGTAATTTAAATAACATGTATAACTCCAAAATGATTTCAATATCGTAGAATATTTTATTAAAATCCAAATGTAGCGAGAGAATCACTACATGGTCCAAATAGATGCCTTTTTGGAGGTGATTTTTGGTATTGACCCATATGTAATTTTAAATAAATTATATAATTTGGTATATTTTTCTCTTAAATTTTATAATTAACTATATTAACCCATTATAATGATATTGATGAAAAAAAATGTATTTATTATAAAAAATTAAGGTCAAACAATGCAACCCACACTTCATCACAATTTTCTATGGGCCTGGCAAATCTCCTCATGTATAATTGAAATAAATTACTAAATATATTATTTGTCAATTATTTTTAATATCATAATGATTTGATTAGGATCTAGACTAATTATGAATCTGAATGCTTAATTATAACAACTTAATGGAAACACAATTCATGCATACATTATTGAAACTTATGCATTAAAGTCTTAAAACTTAAGGTGAAAATCAGAACTTGAGAGAGAAGGAGAGAAAAAGTTCAAACAATCTGATAATGGAGTTCGCCACAATCATGACTACGTCTCTGGGTCTGCTCCAATAGAGTGAGACCAATCCAATTAATCTCCAAAAAAGATTACAAATGCACCAAGACCATTCCTTCTAGCACTTCGGCAGCATAACAATACTCTGTCGCACGAAAATGGCTCAAAAAACTCCACAAGAAAATCTCCTTGTTTCTCCAACACCTAGTCTTGAAAAATCTCCATGAATAAAACTCTCACACCTAAAACCCCTTTTATACATAAATTTTGCATATGGGGTTAAAACCACCATATTAAATAAAATAACAATTTAACCCCCCTCCTTTGGCTTTTATAATTATAAGCCTTACAAAAAAACACTACCCGTTTATATAAAACCAATAACTTCCCCATTAAAAATAAAAACATTAAACAACCCCTTAATAAAACATTTGGAATTTGTTTTTTAATCCCTTGTCTTATTATATTCACGGGCTATTTGAGTTTATTCATTTATCAAAGGGGTTAATATTTGTTTTGTTTTATGAGATTTTGTTTTAATCCCACCAAATCCACTAATCCCACAAAATACGATCCCACCAAATCCTTTTGGGATCCCACAAAATCCGATGGATTTTTTGTGAGATAAAATAAGCCTCCACACTTTATTTTCAAAAATAAAGAATGGTATGTGAATTTTTTTGTGAGATTTTTCCACATCACCTGAAATTCCATGTCACCATCTAGTCAACTGCCATGTCACATGTTGACATCATGCTGATGTCACCAATTGTACCACCAAGTCAACTGAACTTTGACTACCGATATCTCGAGCATACAGTGTTAGATTTTGATGAAATGAACATTTCCGGAATCATCTCGACGAGCCCTTCAACTTGATGCCACTTCTGTCAATTTTTGAGATGATCATTTTTTCACCTTTTGGACAACCCTTGGTACCAATTTGACCCAAAGTTTGACTGTTGTAACTTGAGCAAACAAACTCCTTTTCGCTTTGTTCAAGTTGTGCTGGAATCAGGACATCGAGATCTTTCTAATGGTGCTATGATTTGGAGTATCAAAGGCACTTTAATTTTCACTGAAAAATATCCCCCGGATCACATAATGTTGATCTTAAAATCATAATTTGATATTGAAGATGTGGATGTTGGACCTTCCACATCTACGCATGTTGGTGGACCTACACACATGAAAAGAGGGGTAAAGGTTGTGTTGTATAATATTTTTCCTTAGTCAAACCCCAATTTTAGTGTTTCCACCTCCAAATAGCAAATGATGATGGTATAAATCATGTGCCCTAGGTCGGGTAGAGGCAAAGTAAAAATAAATGATTGTAATAAATAAATAACAATTGGTAATGTTACCTTAGGTATGAAACCCTTGTAAAAGTGATGTCACACCATAAGTTTCCACAAAGAGATGATATTAATATCAACTCTAATGGATGATTGAATTTAATTGAAGACCTGCAAGAGGTTAGTCTACATAACATGATAGATTGATTTAGCTAGCATGTAGATAAGAGGTTTCATATATCTTCACAATTAGAATTTTTAATAATGTCTAGATACTCAAACAAGAGGAAAATATTGTTTACATATACATCCCAATTGATTTTCTTTGACATAGGCCAACTTGGGGTCATTTTACAACACTCAAGACTGAGACTCAAAATGATAATATTAAAATATGATACCTTTAGGACTAGCGCACCCTTACCCCTGTCCAAGTGATTTTAGCCCAAAATTTTTTTGATGTTAGGGATTTTATTGTATTTTCCCAATTTGGTTCTAAAATGAACAAATTATTAACATAATTAATTCTATAGGAAAAATAGGGTGTCAATATAGTGTGAAATTTTCAAGGGTAACAATTTTATGACACTACAAAGGAGTCATATCTTTGGAATCCTTATCTATTACAAGAGTTGTTATTTCTACAATCATTTCATTATTTTCATTCATTTGGATTGTCAAGAGAACTTTAGGACTCTTTTGGTTTTTTTCATTATTAACAATAGTTGTGACTATTTCTAAGTACAATGGTTTTATTTCAACATTCTTCCTCCATGCATTAAAATACAACTTCAAGAAAGTTGGGCCAGTGGAACACTCTACATAGTTATATTTGTTAGAGTAAAGGTTTTAACTTAATTATGTTAATTAAGTTACCTTTATTCCTCTCTTAAGATTTCACTTTAGTTTTCATATTGTGACATTTAATAATTATATTAATTATTAAATGTCTACCTATTAGGGTTACTTTTAGGTTTTGCATGATCTCCTTTTAAGGATTGATCTTTGTAATTATTTCAATTCAGATAATGCAATCTCTCTTGAAGCTTATAGAGCACCCTTGATTTTTTGTCTCCATCTCTTCCTTTCTGTGACAGGTTATTTGCATGCAGGTGATCTTTGGGGTCTGTGAAGTTGGCTTTCTCAACTTCTACATGGTATCAGAGCTCTAGACCTGCTGCTTCCATTTTGTGTTTTGAAGGATTTTTTTGAGCTTCAAGGGTTTGGGGTTTTCCTTTTTTGATCCAAAGAGGTGGGAATATTTAGTGCATCCAAGGTCAAATCAGATCTCTCCATTGAATCCAGAGCTGCCGGAATAGTCAAGATCAACCTTTGTTTCATCAAAATTGGCTTTTGTTTATCAGATCTGTGAGGGTTTGAAGAAAGGGATTTTTTTGCCAGATCTAGGGGTGCTCAATTTTTTGGAGCATTTTGAGCCCAAATGAGCCTCACCATTGCGTTTGGAGTAGCCAAAAACTTAAAGATCGACTATAAACTCGCCTATATTCGGCGTTAGTTGTTCGTGAGGCAATTTTTTTAATCCATATGACCCTGTTCATCGTTTGCATGCAGTTCGAGGTGATTTAAAAGAAAAAAAACAAATAAAATCATTTGATTTTTTTCTGCAATTTTTTTTTTAAAAAAATCATTCAAAAAGGTTTTTAGAAAAACTTTTAAAATATTGCAATTTTTGGTTAAAAAAAAAGTTTTTGTTTTACCCAAAAAAAGAAGAAGAAAGAAGTACATGGAGGTACGTACCTACACAGGGTACTGTGCAGGTATTGACCTGCGTAGACATGTGTAGGTGTACCTTCCCATGGGTACCTTTTCTTTATGATTTTTTTTTTAAATCAATGTTTTTATATATATATTTTTCAACAAAAAAATATAATTTGTGAAGTTTTTATTGTTTTTTTTTTTAAAAACATTTTTTTTAAAAAACATTTTTTTTCAAATAAGTCCATTTATTCAAATCTGCCGATGCGCATTTGGCTATCAAATTTAGGCCTGGATTTTTGCTGCGACGACCATATGACCGCCAAATTTAATCCAACATTGGTTTTTTTCCCCTTTCGAGCTGTTTTCTTTCAGAGGCCATAACTTGGGCATACGATATTGTTTTTTGGAAAACAAGATATTGTCGAAAAGTTGCTTCCATCAACTGTCTAGTGGTGTGGGTCTCATCACTTCATTTTTCTGTTAGTGCATTCTATAGCCAGTTGAAGTCAAAGGAGATGTTTTTAGTCCCGAGCTCGTAACTTTTGACTAGTTTCTCCATTTTTTACGATCTCAGCGGCGTTGGAACCATATTTTAGAGCTCTTCAGTTCCATCAATGCAAGTTTTCCATATTTCATTCTTGGTATATTTTATTCAGTTTTCTATGTTTTCACACTTTGGTGAATTACCTAGACATATTAGCTCCTGGGAACTTCTTGTTTGCATGGGATACTTCGTTTTTGGCTGTTATTCATGTATTTCCAGCCTTGTGTCTTTTCATGACATTTTGAGTATCATTTGTAAGCAATATTCTATGTAAACACACTGAGATAACGTGACACACTATTGTACATGTAGTTTGGGGATTTTGGACATAAGGTTGTGCCATATTTTGTACTCGCACTGTATTATAAAGTGCCATGGGGGGTTGTGTAGTTCCTTTTTTTTTTCCATCACACCTTTGTTCGGTGAGTGTCCCTCCATGACAACAATGGATCCATATGATTCCAGCCTCATGCATCTGTGCTTTGTTTTGCACACCACTTTTTCAGTTGCAGGTGCTTTCTTGTGCACTTTTAGATGTTGTTTCTTCTCCTTCATGCACTCTAGGGTGTTACACAATATTTCAATGGATCTATCAGGCTCTCCCAATCAACATTATGGGGGGGTATTATACTATTTGTGCTAATGCTTCCTTGGTTTCACCTTGGAAGGAATCTTCCATTCTCAGTTAATCAGTGTTCTTTAGACTATTGGTACTTGTGCCATTTGTATCTTCGTTCCAAGTGTTTGCCTTTGTTTTCCATCTGATTTGAGTAGTGTCATTGGGGGCACTCATGTAGATTGTTGTCTTCTTGATCCTGATCATCCTATCTTTAGAGGAGGTTCTTCAACACCATAGCAATCATCTTTTGACAATTGTTTACAACTTCTTCCTGCTTCAGTGATGTTCTTCATGTCTTTCATCTCTTTTTGGAGTAGAGTTTTTCCCATGAGGTTTTCTCTATTTCTCCACTTTATAGAGATTTGGTTGTATTCGGGTACTTCATCGAGCCTAGTTGTCGGGACCCTTGTTTACTTTCATGCATTGTAGTTACCTTTGCGTTCTTGCACATGTTTGTAGTTGTACTCTTGTTCATCTTAAGGGGGGGTTAGAGTAAATGCTTTAACTTAATTATGTTAATTAAGTTACCTTTATTCATCTCTTAATATTTCACTTTAATTTGCATATTGTGATATTTAATAATTATATTAATTATTAAATGTCTACCTATTAGGGTTACTTTTAGGTTTTGCATGATCTCCTTTTAAGGATTGATCTTTGTAATTATTTCAATTCAGCTAATGCAATCTCTTTGGAAGCTTGCAGAGCACCCTTGCTTTTTTGTCTCCATCTCTTCCTTTCTATGATAGGTTATTTGCATGCAAGTGATCTTTGGGGTTTGTGAAGTTGGCTTTCTCAACTTCTACAATATTAGTGGTAGATTGTTGTTATTTTTGTGATTGACTAGGAGGAGGTTTACACATTATTGAATAGGAGGAATATGAGAGGGAGAATACATTTTTTGTTGATCCTAAGGTGTCTCTAAATATTTTCCATGTTTATCAATTTGTCTTTTTGACCAAATTTATCAATATCATCCTATATATCCTCACCTAAATAATCTAATTTTGAGACTTAATTCTACTCAAAGGAGATTGTGGGGTTTGCAATATGTCATCTCCCCTCTTCAACTATTCTTCTACTTTATTCATTACTTCATTAGTTCTATGTTTATTTTCATCATCTTTATGATTCTATGATGGTTATGGTGTTGTAGAAGTTGGTTTTCCTAGAGGTGTCTTTGAAGGAGTAAGAGGAGTCCTCACAAAAGGAGGATGTACCAAATTAATTTCTCCTAGGATTATTAGCATACGGTGAAGGAGTTGAAAGAATAACCTCTTGTTTTTTGGGGGTGAGTTTGTTGCAGAGGTGCAAACCCAAATCCTCCCATCACCCTTGCCTCAACATATTCCTTCATTCTCTTATATTTATCAAAATATCTTAATTTTTTCTCAATAAGATTTGTTTTTTTAGTCTTACCTCTCTTTTATACTAGAGGAGGATCACTTTTCTTTACCTCCCTTTTCCTTTTCCATATTAATTTTCATGGCATATAAATAACCCAAGCTATAGTTTGCAACCCTTTAATTGACTAAATTTATATTAATATCTTTTTCTATCATCTAGCTAACCATGGGTAGAGGCATCATCCATATTTTACAATTCATATGTTGAGTTTACAAATTTTCTATCATCAATCAATTCCTTTCAGATAGTTTCATAAATATTCATATCATTCATTTGTTTTATTGATAATCTACAAAAACTTATTTTCCTAATGTTAAAATTATTATGGAAATCTTCCCAAAACTCTTTCATGGTTTCTCTATGCTTTTATTCATCACCTAAAAATCTCTCAACCTTGCCATCAAGTTCATATCATGTTTTTGATTGCTTAACCTTAGATTAATAAAACATAACTCTTCATCAAAGGCTATTGCACATAATATATTAGGATAGGAGTAGTAATCTAGAACAAATGGGAATGTAAACCTAGCTTGTGCTTCTCAATAAACTTCTTCTAAATTTCCAAAATATTCCTTGTGAACTCTAACAAGACTACCTTGATGCTCCAAAACCTAGGAAGCAAGAAAGGTGATCAAGACAATCTTCAAATTTTGGTGTATGTAGACTTGGGTAATTTGATGAACCAATGTCCCCACTTGGATACTATTTTTTGTGTCTCATCAATGATTCTAATTGTATAATTTATAGACAATTTATTAATTATGGGCTAGACAAGTCCGTCATTCACCCTTTTGTAATATTTTTTAGATTATTTGAACTCCAATTGGGTATAGTACTCCACTAACTCATTTGACTGCAAAATCTGATGAAAATTTCTGATGAAATATGTATAATTTGATGTATTGTCAGGAGCTTGTAAAATTGGATGTGTAATTTTCAATTTTTAAAAAGTTTATCCCCGACTTTCATCAAAATTTTGATGAACCTGGGTTTTGTCAAAATTTTGACTAGTAGTTTCATTGAAATTTCGACAAACATGAAAAAAAATAAAAAAATCAAATTGTGGCCGACATAAAGAAAAGTGAGTTCGCTGATTTATTGTGACAATGTTTCACTATACTTGCAAATTTTCTCTACTTGAGACAGTTTGTGGAGAACTAAAGACAATTTTCTTGGGAAAAATTAGAAAAAATTCAAGAAGATATCGCCAGGTTGAGGGTAGTCATTGTCTTTTTGCATAATTTAGTTGTGAAATCAGATTTGTAGTTCCAAGTTTGAAAATCATATTTTAAAGCAACATGTCATCAGATTTCATTTTTAGAGGTTTAGGGTTTTGAGAATTTCATGTCCAGATTTTGTTGTGTGGAATCACCATAAGATCACAACCAAGGAAAAAATTCTTGTGACTGTAATTATGTGATCCATAACTCTATTGGTCATGTGGCACAGTTGTGCTATAACAAATACATGATGCATTCATGTGTGACCCAAGTTTAATGTGGCTATGTTATGATAGAAATGGAGGCACTCATATAATGTAGTTAATTCAGGTTGTATAATGTAAGTGTCAATCATCATTGGGTGCATTCAGGTTGTATCAAGTTTAACAAGTTACGATGTAATTATAACATGATCCAATAGTGATTACCTCTTGCTGCAATAAAGAGCCTATAACTCTGGTTGATATGCAAAGTGGTTGTGTTATATTAATTATGTAGTGCATTCAAGCACAACCCATGTTTAATGGGCTATTCTAGAGAGTGATCAATATTTTCTAAACCTTATGAATGTTACTTAAAAATGTATAGCTTAAACTACAAACCAAGTTTGTTACATACTTGAATGCAATCTTGGGTTACTGCAAACTATAATAATGTGATATGCTAATAACCACTATGGAAAGTATTAAAGCAAGACCCATGCTATATAGGATACATTTCCTTGATCAGGTTTACATACCTTAATGATCAAACACAAGCTTCCCACACACTCTAGGATACAATCAAAGATCATACAACCCTGTCAAGACAACTAATTTTCTGACCCAAGATTTAAGGTTGTTTTTAAATACCAATAGAATCATTAGTAAGAGCATGATTAGGGTACAAACCCTAGGCCTCCGTAGAAACATAAACAATAACTTTAGGGGATTAGTGAGGTTGCAATACTAGAAAGATTGAGACATTGTAGCTAATAACAAAATCTTGCAATCTAAAGATTGTAGCCAATAACAAACACACTATGTAGCTTAGTGACATTTGTAAATGTAATGTACGGTAAGAAGAATGATAGCCACTTGAGATGTGATAGTAAAAAAGAGGTTGAGCAGTGACAATATAAGAAAGCTCAAACCTTGCATAGTAAAGTGGAGATTTTAATAGTGAGTTTCCTTACCCCCTTGCTAACCTTAAGGGTTGTTCAAATGCAATTAGGGAATGACTATCCAAATGAAGTAACAGTGATAATCATAGGTTCAATGTTTCTTCTTAGCCATTAATGTATAATAGAGGTAGTGGATTGCATGTTTGAGTAGTGTTTTGGGACTCATCAAAGATGGGAGAATAGTGAATAATACTTTGTGGACTGTGAAGTAGTGTCAATAAGGTTGAAGGATCTTAAGATCTACAATACCATGAAACAATGAGTCCCTTGTAGTAAGTAGGTAGTCTATAGGGAATAGTTTGATTTTATAGAAGGATGCTCATGAAAGGAATCTTCAAATGCTAGTGAGTGAGCTATTTGAGATTGCAGTTGAGGGTGCAATACCCAGTCTTAAAGGAAGTTATCAAAGTAGTAAATGTGCAAGAAAATCAAATTGTACACAACAAACAATTCACAATGTTATCTTGCATAATGCCTTGAGTTTGAAGACAAAAATATCATTGTATCTTGATGAAAGTGGTGACCTTAATGGTCAATCACTGGCAACCATGATTTCAAAACATGCTATTGTGCTTATGGAGGCAACATTTTAAGCAAGGCAATGAGTGGTGGTTTGGAACAATGGAAAGTATGATGGACTTGCTTTATATGCATACTATGCAGTCTAGCTTAAGACAACATTCTTAGAAGAGATTGAAGGTGGATTATGGAACTCAAGGGTTACCATGAAAAGGATTAAAGCAAAGACTGAGATCTATTTAAAAGCCACAATCATGAATATATTAAAGATGTCACATGCAAAACCCTAGTAGTTGGAGTAATGAATACAGTGCCAAAGAGGATAGTGTGCTGGGGCAGATTTAGGAGATCTCCACATTATCTAATTACAGAGAAATACACCATTTTTTTTAATTAAAAGAAATAATTCTAATCCCTATATAGGATACATTGATACTTCAAAATCCTCTAAAGGAATTTGAGATTATGCAAATATATGTCGAGTAAATACCTAGATTACAAATAGTAGCGGGAACAATGTAAGATTTGTTGAGAAGAGCAGGAATAAGATAAGCAACAATGAATCCTATGCCTCCTTTCATGCACATCTCCTCACTGTTCTCTATCATTCTTTATTGAAACACTTCTCCATTTTGGCAGTCTATGCTTGAAAACAATGTTTTGACGAAGGTTTTAGAGTATGTTTATTAAAATGAAAACTCCATTCTGGTGGGCTATGCCTGAAAATAAGATTTTGACAAAAAATTTAGGGTATGTTTATTAAAGTTTTATAGTATTTTGGTGGGCTATATTCTTGATTCCTTAAATTATTTATTCAAATGGATTGTGAGTAAATAAATAACTAACTATTTAGTCATTTTTATTTGTGTGACTAAATAATTTTTAATCAATGACCAAACTAGTAATTTATTTACTCATTTATAGCTAAGTTGCAAAAAATGAGAAGAATTTAGTCATTTTTAGTTGTTGTGACTAAACGTTTTAGTCACCTAGTCATTTATGTGCCAAATTCTACTAGTGTGTGCTTCCTTGTGCGATTAGGGCTATCTCAATGTTGAGGGCCCTAGGGGTAAACTCGTCATAAGAAGTGACACATTGCATCTTTAACTAAAAGGATAAATCCATATTGACATTAGTAATGATGATTCCGACATGTTGCTCCTTAGGAATGGGTCACTTGCTCTTACTAGCTCGCTACCTCCATCGTTCTAGGAAGTTTGCGATCAAGTTCAATATTATGATTTTAGGACTCTAACGGTTGGAAATCATAGTAAAATCAGAATTTAATAAATTTTAGAATTAGCATTTTAAAGTGTTTTTTAGGGTCATTAACTTCAAACTATCTTCTCTTTTGCAAGGGTGGTTGCATGCCAAATTTTTTTGGTGTAAAATATCAAAATTATTAGATTTTGTTACCTGTCTATGAATAAAAATTATTGGAGTGTGAGTTTGATATTTTTTGAAGATCTAAATAGTCAAGCTTGGTAAAGAAAAATCATGTCAGATAATATTAGTCCAGAAAAAAATGGAGAGACACTTGATAGGTTGTGGGCTAGATTGAAAAGAAAGGGTGATGGGAAATGTTATTGTCTTTGCAATAATTGCAAGGGCTTAAAAGCGAGATGACTTTTAATCACAACAACTGAGAAACATTGTAGGCATCACACTCACATTGAAGGGGGGCATGATTATCATCCATTGGTAAGTTGTTAATTATATGTTTTTATATTGATTGAATTTGTAAATTTTTATATCATTTTAACATTATATATATATATAAATCACTTGATCATGATCATGGTTTATTTGTGTTTATCATTATTATAAAGGTGGGGTGCCCTAGGGCACATGAAATGGATTATCATAGCGTGGAGAATGTGGTTTTGCAAGCGGACAAACATGGAGCTGTGAATATCGAAGATGAAGTTAATGATCCTATAGAAGAAGATGATCATGCACTGGAAAACACAGTTGAAGATGGTGGTACAAATACATTGATCCATGACACTTTTAGTGGTAGAGCTGATCATGATGATCGAGATGACTTTGATAATGTTCACGATTTACTTATACTTGAGAAGGTATATGAGCCCCTTTATGAAGGCTCTAAACAACTCTTCTCACTACTATATTGTTGCTGTTGAATTTCAAGGTTATGAATGGTTTATCAAACATAACAATCTCACGGATGTTAAGGTATGTCATATATGTCACCTTTTTTCATCTATTTTAATTGATGTTAGTTCATCACTAGTAAATAAAGGATGAAATATGTACCATTATTATTCTTTATATTAACAAATTATTTTTTGTTATAGATTGATTGGTGAATTTTTATTACCACCATCAAATATTTTACCTCACTTATACCAAGATTTATCTGGAAATATGAAAGATATCGGAATGGAGTATCAAGTAATATATGCATGTCCCAATGATCATATTATATATCATAAACAACATGAATTTGCAACAGAATGCCTAGCATTTTATATCAGTAGATATCAAACAAATCAACTAACAAAAAAGGTGTCTCACAAGGTTTTTCGTTATATTCCCATTATTCCACATATGCAACGATTATTTAGGTGTGAAAGCTTAGCGCAATTTTTGGATTACCATACATGGAATAAAAGTGGAAATGACATTCTTCAAATGCATGGGGATGGTTCCGCATTTAGGGACATGGAGGAAAAATGGCCACATTTTAAAAAAGAACCTCGTAATCTCAAACTTTCATTGGGAGCGAACTCCATGGATGTCAATAAAGAAGGAGCACATAATGTTGTCAATGATTATTCTAGGTATTTGTTTACATCAATTTTTTTTAATGTAGTAGCATCTCAATTGTCTTTTTTTTTTTATAATGACTTATTTTTTTTCATTCAATAGTCATGTACATTAATTTATATATATTGCAGTAAAATAGTTATAATAATTATTTAATGTTTATATTCATTCAACTAGGTAAGTGCCAAGTTAAAGATATGAATGTATATATTGAGCCTCTTATCGACAAGTTACTAAAGTTATGGAATGGCGTCACTATGTATGACGCCTCTAGACCAATAGGACAAAGACAATTTCAATTCCATGCAATGCTTGTATGGACAATTCATAATGCCCCAAGGCTAACACATTTTTGTTGTATGTTATAACATTCGACTGCACTTTAACAATATTTAATTTTATGAAGTAGATATCATGCATGTTTTTAAAATAATCTATGCATTATATATAATTATAAAAAATTGACATATTTAATCCAATTATACATGATCTTGTAGGTCTTCAAACAAAGGGAAAATTTGCATGTCCAATTTGTGGTCCAAAGATGAAATCTCGTTGTTCAACAAGTTTAAGAAAGCAGACCTTGTTTGATGAGTATAGGCACTTCCTCCATAGAAATTATAAGTATAGAACTACCGAAAAACATATTTTCAATGGGAAAGAAGAGACTACATCAAAACCATGAAGAATGACACCTCACCTATGGAAGTTGGAATATAATAGAATTAATCGTCAAGGTTATACATTAGATCAAATTTTTTATCTATCATATATGATATGTTTTGAATTTATATTTTTATATTGTGTTGTGTTTACTCATGCTGTAATTAAAAATGATTGTTGTTAATTTTTTTAACTTATATGCTTCATGAAGGTTGTCAAGGCATTAATGGCCAGCTTCCATAGGGATTGAAAAGTTATCCCAGACAATTTAGTAGGTTGCCCTACTATGAGCAGCTACAAATTGTGCATTTTTTTGATACAATGCATATCAAAAAGAATATAATAGAAACGTTATGAAACATATTGGATGGAAGGCATGACAAAGAAAAAATTGTCAAAATTTGTAGTGACATTCAGGAAGCCAATCATGCAATGAAAAATTTCATTCAATTAAATAGCGATGAAGACCAAATTAATATAATTGCCCTTCCTTGATATTAATGGAGCAGCAAAGCAATGCTATAAAAGAAGTCATATGAAAAATTCGATTTCCCACAAAATTTGTTGTGAACATACACAATATAATAAAAAAGAAAGGTGAATTTGGGTCAGGGATGAAAATGCATGATTGGCATACCTTCATTAAGGTAATTATTTTGGTATATTATATACACTTGTATAATGCATGTAATTTTTAGTGTATTATGTTTACTACTTTCGGAAAAATAATGAAAGTATCATTTTATAATTGTTGCAGTACATTCTACCTCTATCTTTCCTAGACAACTTCGACAACGATGTCAAACAAGTTATATATGATCTTGAAAAATACATGAGGTAAGTAGCGATATTTGTTCAATTTGTTGTATACATCTTATAATTTCCATTTGTTTTACTTGTTATGTAATATACTGTATATTTTTGTTAAATCTCATTAATATATTTTTGCCTTGAATCACTTGTAGACGACTGTCATCTAAAGAAATCTATAAAGAAGATATAAATTATTGGAAGAGAAAAATTCCTTGTCTAATGTGTGAAATAAAAAAGTGTCTACCTTTGACATTTTTCAATGCACAAGAACACTATCTCATACACCAAGTTGAGGAGATTGAATTGTGTGGACCTGTACACACAAGGTCAATGTGGATGGTTGAGAGGCACTTGAAATTTTTGAAGGCTTTGGTTAGACAAAAAACACATCTTGAGGGTTCTATGGTGGAGGGATATATGGTATATCAGATCATGGTGTACATTCATGAATATCTTCCTAAGTTTGTAGGAAAGATCCATGTAGATCACATTTGGGATCCCAACTCCATTAACAAATTCGAAGGGGAGTACCTGATGGGGAAAGGTAGATTGAGGAAAGTGAGAGGTAATTATAAGATGGTCATGTAGATTAATTGGAATACATTTTACATATGGTTTTTATGTATATTGTACTTATTTAATTTTTAATCTTCAATATACATCAATTATAAATTAAGGTTGTTTATTGTGGTATTTAACTAATTATACGTGATTTGTGAATTTCAATTTTTTTTGATACAGTTGGTTGAGAGTGGGATGCACTACATTTGTACATCACAAACAATCTTGATTGGATGACGGTATGGATTGAACGATGTCAACAATCTGATCGCGCATTAACATGGGAAGGTGTGGCTTCATTGGTTAAAGAAGCTCATCGTAATGGAGATTCCAATGTTACACAAAGAGAAATTGATTTAGCATATGGTTTAAGAGATAAACAAGTACGTATAAATATATTAATCACCCATATTATTTAATTATTTTCAATTATATTGATGTATATATATGTTGAGATTGTTTTCTTTGCATACATTTAGCCAAGAATAAATATGTTTATCAACTGGCGATATTGTAATATTTTTTACATGTTTGACATATTGTAGGTGAAACACCATAAGGCTATGTGGCGCAATGGTCATAAATTTCAAATCAAAATGTTGGATGACATGAGGAAAACTTGTGATTCTCATATAACTGTAGTCTTTCAGGTGACTAATGTTTCATCTAGAAGCGACATACATCCAGAAGTCTCAGAAATTTGATACTATGGGATTTTGGATGATATACTTGAGTGTGACTTTAAGTCCTTCAGATTAATTTTGTTCGTCATCCTATGATACAAGCTATGATAGAATGAAAATTATCTTGAGAGAACTGTTATTGAACATGATAATGGATTTACCATGGTTAATACAAGGTTGATTGAGTGAGCTAGAAATGAGCTCTATGTTCTTCCAAGCCAATGTGAATAGGTATTTTACTCAGAGGTTCCAGGTAAACCGGGTTGGTCATTTTTTGTTAATGTTCATTAAGATGATATCTATGTGGATGATTACATTATCAAAACTAATATCAATGATGATGATGATGATGATATGACCAATCCTTACAATGTTGAATCTGGATCAGATGATACAGACAAAGAGTTGGATGAAGAAGGAGATCAATGACATTGAAATGTATGAGTTATGCGATTATATTATTTATTTGATATTAATTTATTGATAAAATTATATTTAAATTATGTGGTTACATAATTAATTCATGATGTTTTTAATTTTTATGCCATTACATAATTAATTTAATGATGTACTTTTTAATATTTGAAAGGTCAAAAAATTAAAACATTTCAATAGTGATGTTAACAACCTTGAAATTAGTGTGTTTTATGTTTCATGTGATCATAAAAGATTAAAAATTCAGTTGTAGAGGTGGTTGTTCAATGGTTGATGTGTAAAGGCCTTTAAAGGCATAAAGTAATCATTGTAATGGTTGTTGATGGTTGAGGATTTAAAATACAAGCTCTTGACATTCGAAAATCTGTGTTTTTCTTCAAAATTTATGTATTTTTCCTGTTATGCAGTACTGCATGGTCACATGCAACCATATTTTGATGTGAAATCGATTCTAGGTTGTGAAGATATATGTTAGCTTTGATTTTGAATCTGATTTGAGGGCTTAAGGTGTTGATTTGAGTTAGAAAGCTTCATTTCTTTGCATACAGCCCGATTACACTATTTTTAAGGGTTTTGTAGTCCAAACATGATATAAAGGGGCTCTTACACTTTTTGTGATTACTGTAGCTTGTGTAAGAGGCCCCATGGATACTGTTGTAATTGTAGGATGCATGAATAGGGCATAGGATGAGAAATAAAGAAGGTATAGCTGTTGTCCTCAAGAGTTTTGTGAAGAAAAGCATGTGAAATGAGAGGTTCAAGCCTAAGTTTCAACAAAATATGTATGTGAGATTTAATTTTATGAATTTTTATCCATGTGCAGACCTAATGGGTTGTTTCTAAACACTGAATACAAATGATACGCACACACACACACACATATATGTATGTATGTATGTATGTATGTATGTATGTATGCATATGCATTTTTAAATGTAAATATAAATGCAATTACTGGATGCTCTCCTAGAAAAATAAATGCAACATATCATTAAAGAAATCTATATCTATGTATATAAATGTGTATTTCTAAATACAAATGTAAATGCAAAGAGCATATGGTTTTGTAGTGTTATAGATACAACATATCCATAAATTAATGTAATTGAAATTCTAAAGTCTTCAACACATAATATGAAATTGATCAAACTATTAAACTACATGAGAAATAATTGAAAACAGTAAATGCATATGTATGTGTATATGTAAATGTAAGTGTAAAATAAATAAGAATAATGAAAATTATAAAAGAATACAAGGGGAGACCAGTGCCTTACTAGGTATATGGAGTCTAATGAATATCTGTAAATGTGGATTTCAATAATGGCAATAATTCAAACTTTCAGGCACATAAATTGTTTACAACTTGTGTAAATGTGCAAGTGAATAATTGACAAACTCTTCTTGAGATAGAATGGAAATTCTAGTTATGTGATTCTTCTTATTAATCCAAGTAACACTTCCCAATTGTTGTGATTGATTAAAATATTTTAATCCCTAATTTAGAGAACCAAATAACTAGATCACACATATATAGCAAAAGTACCATGATAAATTAAGTATAAACTTGTTATATCAATTTAAACAATAGAGAAGCATCAGAATGGAGACAATCAAATGTCTACATAAATTTAACAAACAACTGATACCAAAATCTTAATCTGCAACTTAGATATCTTCATTTACTCCATCAAAATACATACATTTGAGTCTCTGTATATCAAAATTAATTGTCTGTTACAAATGACCTATATGCCATCTGTCTGGTATCTATATCTTGGCTCTCTTCAACACTTAGTTCTCTAGGAGGGCAGCTGTAATATGTAGTTTTTAGTTCTCTAGGAGGGGTAAACAGAAATATGAAATTACATAATAGAACCTTGTAATCCTATTTGATGCAGATTCTAATACTAGCCATCGATCCTTCACTTTGGTCAGATGATCGAACGACTACCTTCAAAACAAACTGACACAATCTCCATCATGGCAATAAGGGCCCACCATACTATGCATTGCCAAGGAAATCCACGTGGCGCTCACCCATGATATTGTGACCTCGCAACTTTTGATCACACTATGGTGGGAAACCGTGGATCTCAACCATCAGTAATCCTGTTTGTTCAACATAGTCACCAACTGTGTCATTAACCATCAAGCACCTTTCCTACTAAGATTATAACATCTTAGTTGATTTGAAACACGCGCATCTCATAAATGATTTAGTAACCCGCTACATAATGTATTCAAACCAAATAAATGTATCAAAGTATTTCTATCATCTCTTCGACTTCATTAAATGAGACACGTGGCGCTCGCCCATGATATCGTGATCAACCAAAATAGTGTGGTGGGGTCATCATGGGATGGTGGGGAATGACTAAGATCAAATGATAATTGATCTACAGTCACACAAACTTGTCCCTTTGCAAAATATAAAACATTTATTAAAAGAACGAGGGGACATCACTAGGCCGATGATAAACACATTTGACATAAGAAGTTGTTTAAACGAGGGAGCACATGACCATCCAAGACTTAGGAAATAATAAAGTCAGGCGAAGGAAATAAAATGATAAATCAAAAGGGGCCCAACCTAGATGAAGCGATGGGGCTTAAGTTGTTTTAAAACCCTCCCCAAAAAGTAACAGCCCAAAAGATCCCACCCAAGGCATAAGATAATGATCCGTATAGCGGAAGGGATCTATGACAAATGTTGCTTTAGTGATTATGAACAAAGGCGTAAAGACATCAACAATGAAGTAATAGGAACATTAATCATAGAGAGAATTCAAAACATAGCACCAAGAGAGAGATAAGAAGACACCGATTTGATTACGGAGTTCATCCGAGTGGACTACATCTCCAGGTCGAGCTCAATTGAGTGACCAATCTATTGAAATGTTCTGAAACACAGTACAATCTCCACGAGCCTCTTGTAACACTGCTTTACAATATCTTGTAGCCTTTCCACAAAGTTATACAAAAGTCTCTCACTCACACCCCTCTCAAAAGCTCTCCAAGGCTAGGGATGGCTAACAAAGAGCAAGGAACTAACTTTTCCTAATAGGATCTACTACAAGACTCAGAACATCAATACATCACAACTCAAATATTCTCCTAATTCCCTCTAAGAAATTCTCTCACAAAAAGCCTCTCAAAGACCAAGAGAAAGGGATACAATGGAGAATGATCAACTGATGGATCAACTTAGGAAGTGATGATCAACTAATGGATGATTGATGAAAAACACTCCAAGACTCCTCCCTTTTATACTTGAAGTTTACCCGATATGGTAGAAAACCATATGATTATAAAATCCCCCTTATTTGGAAAAATAAAAACAATTCCCCTAATAATCTTTCAAAATTATTTAGAGCCCTTCCTTTAATTTATTTTCGGGCTTTTAGTTGAGGGGTTTGTTTTTAATTCAGGTTTGTTTTGAATAAATAACCAATATTTGGTTATTTTGTTTTAGGCATTCGGGCCTAATAACCATCATATAAAACCGGTGCTATCATATAGCAAAGACCATTCGGTGGCCCAATGGCCACTTAACCTTTTAGGAGCCCGAGCTTCGCGGGTTCAACTCCCGCCGGGCATTTTTTTTAAAACGAACTCGCCATAAAATCATAACAAAAAGAACGGCTCCCCACGTGTAGTTAAGCCCGAAGCTGTAGGCAAGCTGGTCGGCGGCCTAAGCGGAATTTGGGAGGTTCGGGGTTCAAACCGCCCGAACTACTTATTTTTCCAAACAGACTGCCTCGTGCCGGTGAGGAGGAAACGAAGGCCACGTGTCAAGCTCACATGAGGCCACGCGTCACGAAACTACTGGCTGAAGAATCCAAGTAATCTGTCCAGTCAACTTCCTATATGCCAACTCATTGCCACATTGTCCTGCCACTTGGATGCCATGGAACCTACCACTAACTGCCACATGTCAATCATTGATTCACCGGAAGAACACAGTCAACTGCCACGTCATCGAGTAGACATCTGTCCACACCTGATTCATCCACATCATCCGCTGTGCACGAGTGGAACTGATGACATCATCATAGTACGGACTGCCATGTGTCAAGACCCCATTGGTCCACGTCATCATCTGTATAATGACCTGTCTGCCAAGTCAGCAAGATGACGTCATGCTGACGTCAACAACCATACCATTTGTACCTCGGTCAACCACAAACTTTGACTGGCTCTAACTCGCACACACGACGTCCGATTTGCATGAAACGAACACCGTTGGAATCATGACGACGAGCTCTTCGAAATGACACCAACTTTGACCAATTTGGTGATGATGAATTTTCCACCTTTTTCTTCGTCCCCGATCGCTGAGTTGACCAACCTTTGACCGGGCTTTGACTGGCGATATCTCGGACATACGGACTCAAAATTTGACGAAACGAACTTCGTTGTGATCGTGTCGATGAGCCCTCTGAACTGACACCGCTTTTAGCTGATTCTGAGTCCATCAACTTTTCACCTCCTGACAGCCTCCTAGTCCAAGGGTTGACCAACTTTGAATGCGCGTAACTTGAGCAAACAGACTCCTTTTTTGCCTGTTCAAGTTGCGCCGGATTCAAAAGTCTGTGCTTTATGTGATGACACTGCTTCCGAGAGAAACTAGAACACTTCAATTTTTAGGTTCTGAAGATCCACTTAGATCAAACCTCCCCACTGAAGAACTTTTGGTCCTCCTAAAGTGTATAGTTCCTTGAAAAACATCTCGCATTCAGCATCCTGCCACTCGCCATGATCTGAATCACCAGAACACACTGCCACATCTGCCTGCTGGGGTCTTACACTTCGGTAATGTAGGAATTCACAACTCCTCAAGATGTAGTTCAAAATGGAACATAAAATACCCAAAGCAAGAAGAGAAATTGAGTATGATAAACCTGTCCCTCAGTGCTTCTTACAGGTAGTTCGCATTCTGCATCTCTTGCCATTCTTTCTGGTATGCTTTTGTTGCTCCTCCAACTACTCGAGCACGGATTTGTGCCTCAACCTAGAATATTTCTTCACCTTTGTACTTTGGAACAACTGATTTAAGGCTCCACCACAGCTCGGGTCCAGCAACAAGGTCATCGATAAATCCTTCAAGAACTCCATTTGAGTTCAGACTTATCCTCCAAATGACCATCACTGAGTCGTCAAGTTGAGAACATACAAGGTCATTGTTGACCGTTCTCAACAACTCTGTCTGAAAAAGTGCTCTTCAACTGAAGCTTCACACTCAAGAAACGGCAAGAAACTATCAACAACAAATTGCTATCCTGCAGTAAGAAGTTATAAAGTATTCTCTTTCCAGATTACAAGACATGGCTTCCAAGAGCCTTACAAATTCTCAATCTCTAGAGAAATACAACTTCATAAAAATTATTACAAACAAGTTTATTTAGAGCTCACAAAACAATACTAGCTTATCAACATATTTATCACACTACAAAAGATGTAATAAACACACACAAGCTGATATACTAGTTTGATGAGCGTTGTTCCCAACTCCTACGAAGTTGTTCAAAGGAACTCTCTTTCATAGGTTGCTCAAGCTGTGGTTGAATTTCTCCTGGGATTGCCTCAGAAGTGGTAGCTACTACTGGCTCCGCTTTCGTCTCCTCAACTTGCTGGTGGTTGGGTCTCTCAGTAGACCTGGATTGACAACAAAGCTCTAGATGCAGCTTCCAACATTTTTCCTCCCAATGTCCACTGATGCCACAGTGGTTGCAGAAATTCTGAACTCTAGAGGATTGTCCATCTCCTCCACTGAATCCCAATCCTTGGTGCCATGGTCGCTTCTTTTCCTTGATCGGATTGGTGATGCCTTGCTCAGAAATACCAAAGCCTTTCCCTTTGAAGCCCATCTTCCCAAGTAGCTTCGATCCTATGCCTCTTGTGTGCTTCTCAAAGTGTGCAAAAGAGTCTTGCTCGTCCTCCGTTGACTTCTTTTGTTTGATGGAAGAAGAGGCTTCAAGATAATTACTATCACTATCAGGCAGATTTAGAGTCTGAAGGTACTCCATCTGTCGACAGTAAGCACACTCTACTGCACTAGGAGAGTTAGCCCAATCAAGGCCACAAGCAAATCTAGCCATGGGTCTCATCGCTGAAGAAGCTCCCGTACTATCAAGCGGGGTGAGTGGGGAGTATGAGGATGATGTATCCTCAGAATGCAGACAGAAACCACATATGTGTGCACTTCCAGATTCAAGAGGACTTCTCCTGTTTCGCTCCTCTAAGGTGTCCTACAACAACATTTGCAGTCTTTCCTTCTCCATGTTGGATTCCTCCAACAACTGCTGAAGTTTTGCATTCTCTCTCTGCAGGCGTTGATTGGCTTCTTCCAACTCTTGTATCCTATCAACCTTCTCTCGATGGTCTCGATAGAGTTCTTCAACCATGCCTTTCATTGACAAAAAATCATCCACCATGGATGGGGTCAATGTCAGCTTGGAAGATTCACCCTTTTCTAATGCCATCTCTGCTCCAAACTCCAAATGTCCACCAATAGAAAAATGACTCACAATCACTCCTACAAACTAGCCAAACAAAGCTCTGATACCACTTGATCCGTATAGCGGAAGGGATCTATGACAAACGTTGCTTTAGTGATTATGAACAAAGGCATAAAGACATCAACAATGAAGTAATCAGAACATTAATCATAGAGAGAATTCAAAACATAGCACCAAGAGAGAGATAAGAAGACACCGATTTGATTACAGAGTTCGTCCGAGTGGACTACGTCTCCGGGTCGAGCTCAATCGAGTGACCAATCTATTGAAATGTTCTGAAACATAGTACAATCTCCATGAGCCTCTTGTAACACTGCTTTACAATATCTTGTAGCCTTTCCACAAAGTTATACAAAAGTCTCTCACTCACACCCCTCTCAAAAGCTCTCCAAGGCTAGGGATGACTAACAAAGAGCAAGAAACTAACTTTTCCTAATAGGATCTACTACAAGACTCAGAACATCAATACATCACAACTCAAATATTCTCCTAATTCCCTCTAAGAAATTCTCTCACAAAAAGCCTCTCAAAGACCAAGAGAAAGGGATACAATGGAGAATGATCAACTGATGGATCAACTTAGGAAGTGATGATCAACTAATGGATGATTGATGAAAAACACTCCAAGACTCCTCCCTTTTATACTTGAAGTTTACCCGATATGGTAGAAAACCATATGATTATAAAATCCCCCTTATTTGGAAAAATAAAAACAATTCCCCTAATAATCTTTCAAAATTATTTAGAGCCCTTCCTTTAATTTATTTTCGGGCTTTTAGTTGAGGGGTTTGTTTTTAATTCGGGTTTGTTTTGAACAAATAACCAATATTTGGTTATTTTGTTTTAGGCATTCGGGCCTAATAACCATCATATAAAACCGGTGCTATCATATAGCAAAGACCATTCGGTGGCCCAACGGCCACTTACCTTTTAGGAGCCCGAGCTTCGCGGGTTCAACTCCTGCCAGGCATTTTTTTAAAAACGAACTCGCCATAAAATCATAACAAAAAGAACGGCTCCCCACGTGTAGTTAAGCCCGAAGTTGTAGGTGAGTTGGTCGGCGGCCTAAGTGGAATTTGGGAGGTTCGGGGTTCAAACCGCCTGAACTACTTTTTTTTCCAAACAGACTGCCCCGCGTCGGTGAGGAGGAAACGAAGGCCACGTGTCAAGCTCATAGGAGGCCACGCGTCATGAAACTACTTGCTGAAGAATCCAAGTCATCTGTCCAGTTAGCTTCCTATATGCCAACTCATTGCCACATTGTCCTGCCACTTGGCTGCCACGGAACCTGCCACTAACTGCCACATGTCAATCATTGATTCACCGAAAGAACACAGTCAACTGCCACGTCATCGAGTGGACATCTATCCACACCTGATTCGTCCACATCATCCGCTGTGCACGAGTGGAACTAATGACATCATCATAGTATGGACTACCACGTGTCAAGACTCCATTGGTCCACATCATCATCTGTATGATGACCTGTCTACCAAGTCAGCAAGATGACGTCATGCTGACATCAGCAACCATACCACCTGTACCTCGGTCAACCACAAAATTTGACTGGCTCTAACTCGCACACACGACGTCCGATTTGCACGAAACAAACACCGTTGGAATCGTGACAACGAGCTCTTCATGATGACACCCGCTTTGACCAATTTAGTGATGATGAATTTTCCACCTTTTTCTTCATCCCTGATCACTAAGTTGACCAACCTTTGACTGGGCTTTGACTGGCGATATCTCGGACAAACGGACTCAAAATTTGACAAAACGAACTTCATTGTGATCGTGTCGACGAGCCCTCCAAACTGACACCACTTTCAACTGATTATGAGTCCATCAACTTTTCACCTCCTGACAGCCTCCTGGTCCAAGGGTTGACCCAACTTTGACTGCGCGTAACTTGAGCAAACAGACTCCTTTTTCGCCTGTTCAAGTTGTGCCGGATTCAAAATTCTATGCTCTACGCGATGACACTACTTCTAAGAGAAACTGGAACACTTCAATTTTTAGGTTCTGAAGATCCACTTGGATCAGATAAACACTAGGGTTTTACATGAAGACAAAGGTAAAACCCTAACCTTAGGCCTTTCCCAAACACCATAGATGACCAGAGACATAAGGCGAGATAAAAATTGAACACAAAGAGAATTTTTTTGAAGTTCCATCACAAGGAAAGGTCTCCCCCCTTCTTGGTAGTGATAACCTCCACACACAACCCTTAAAAATTATGAATAGAGGAATATAATCTTTGAAGAACTCAAAGTTGATTCTCTCCTGCCTGATGCAATTAGTCATTTTATCCTTACAAACATTTATAGTGATTACTAGAGGCACATAGACCAATTCTTCATAATAGAAGAATTTGATCATACTTTTCCAATGATGGCATTATGAGAAAACCTTAGGTTAAATGAATAATTCCTAGCTAAGTTCTTTAAATCATGTCCAACCATATAAGAGAAGACTACTGCTATGTGTACTTGGATACCATGGAGAAAGGATCTTTGGGATCTTTCATCAATCATCCTACATTAAAACATACCAAAATTCTCAAAGCAATTAGACATAGGAAGATTTAAGATGACTTTAAAAAAATTTATTGCCAAAGCATAAACTTATGATGACTTAACTAGGCCTAGTACACACTCCCTCCCCATTAACCACTTAGACATATGGAAATTAAATGTAAATTTGCTGCTATTTTTAGTTATGTAGGTGTCCAATAAACCACTTGGTGGTGTTTCCCTTCAAGTTTATTTACTTGAATGAAGAGAAAAAGTCCTCTGATTACAATTAGAGAATACATTTGAGGCCTTGGTTGTGTAACTCGTGGACCATAGTCACATTTAACACTTGTTACAAATTTTAGGAGTTAAAATGTTAAGTAGATTTGATTTGTGATGGAAACATTTGGATAATAGTAACAATAACTTGCAATCTATCAAGACTTGATTACCTTATAACTTGTGAAATTCTAGCGATGAAATGATAGATTAATTATAATGTCACCTTTGGATCACATCACCATGAAAGAACTTCATCCAACATCCTTATGAGTGCAGGTACCACCAAATAGGTATTTTTCAGATCTGTCTTCCTCAAGCGAGGGAAATTCAAGAAGAGAAGAGGAAAGTGAGACATGTAGTATGCCTAAAAGAGGGAGATCAACTAGAGGTCAAAATATTAGAAGAAAATTCTATAAATGCATGGAATTTTTTCTTGATAAAGGGGGGTCATGTTCTTACGATGATGAGAGCATAGGCGACGTCAAGGTTCCCTTGAGGTACAAACATCTACTAAAACAATGGGTACCCAAGGAACTTCCTCCAATAAACATTAATTTTTGTGTCAACAAGAGGATATATCTCATAACACCATTGCCATTACATGGTTTGGGCCATTTTTTCATGGACGACATAAATGCTTGTTACGACAAAGTTATTGAATTGATGGAGTATGTTGGACCCTATTACAGTTACAAATATTGGATGCAACTGGTTCGATATACACGAAGTATGTGTAGGTATGCATTGTTAGCAAATTATATACAACTAAAAGATAAGGATCAAAATAAAGGAGTGGCTATGTACATTGACGGAAGGCCAAAAGCATCAGGGAGTATTACAGGGTTTATAAACAATACATGACCTAGGTCAATAAATAAGTAACCCAATTGCATATTCGAGGTGCGCGATGGAAACCGTGTATTCGTATGTACGATAAAATCAATAACTACAGGGGAAGAGTTGCTAATCAATTACAATTTGAATCACTTAGTTACAAACATAGTTACTATGGGGGTGGTACGTACTATGTACCATTGTACCCATCCTTCAATTAATGACTCCAATATACCATTTTATTCTTATATTTTTTTTGTAAGTCCATTGGTTTCATTTCGGTAATATTTTTTTATATTTAATTTTTGTCACAGCAGGACATTGATCATACAAAGAAGGCTCTGGCCTAAAGCACAAATCATAATGTATCTTCAGGCACTTATACCCTATAGTTTTACCTCATTGTAATTGTGCAAATTAGATACAAGCAATTTTTTTATTATTATGTTTTTTTCATAAGTTTATTGGGTTAATTTCAATAATATTTTTTAATATTCTTGTTGTAGTTGACTGATTGGGGAAAGGAACCTGCAGTAAATGAGAGCATCCATAGGGAGGTGTAGTCAATATTATGTGATGATGACATCACTTATTCAACAAACCCTCTCGATATGATAATGAAGACCCAAAAAAAATGCAATGAAGAAATCCTTAAGTTGTTATTCATAGTGCCTCAAACAGATGAGATAAGAGAGAGGGTTAAAATATTGACTGAGAGATCACAAAACTTGCAAGTAATTTGTCATGAGGTCTTTAATTATAACATAATTTCATTCATGGTTTTATATTTTGTACTCTTTTATGTCATGAACTAAAATATGTGTTGTTTTTACAATATTTTTTGCATCCTCATGATGCTCCTGGCCATGTTCAGGGTACTACAAGTGTTTCCTGAGGAGTAGCGGTTGGTACAAGTGTCCATGTTGATCTTCCTGTGCATACATCACATCATTTGACCCCATCATTTGTGCCTATATTGTCATCTGAAATGTCAGCAACACATACCATGCAGCCATCCGTTAGTGCAGCCTTTGGCAGTGAATACATGCCAAAACATGCGTCAAGACATGTACCTAGGGATGTAGAGGCCACTAGTATTGATGATATTTTAGTAGCATTTCTTGGATCTTCTCATTTTACTAGTACAGGAACATTATCAGTCACATTTGTGGTGATTGAGGATTTCGTTCCCATAAAGATAGAGAAGGTCCCAAGTACTTTAAAATATTTTAATTATTATTATATATAATCTAATTGAAATTTACTTATTGATTGCTCTTTTTAGACTATTGATCCCATGATCATTTTGTAGGAAATGAAGTTTTTTATAAACATCTAGGTGATATTACATTGGAGCTCTTCAGGCCCACCATACGTACATGGTGGAATGCCCAAAATCAATATTTAAAAGATGAGCTCATTAACCATTTAGTTGTGATATTCGGTGATAAAAATTTCAACCGAACCAAGGTCCTTAAGAAAGCTAGTACCTATCTAAAGTATGTGAGGGACCAATATAGGTCACATTTAGAGAAGAAAAAAAAGTATGAGTGTCCCCCCATGATTTTAGAGAGGTAGTGGAAGGACCTGGTGTCGGATGGAAAGAAGAAGGATGAAAATAAAAAAGGAAAGACACCACTAGGCCAAGGAAGGTATGTGATACTATCAACAATGTAATTATATACTGATTACTCTTTCTTTTTACATAATCTAACGTATTTCAAACTTTTCATAGGCTACCCGACACATCGACGACAAAAAAGGAAAGACTAGAAAAACATGAGCAACACAAACATGGCTCTAGTGGTTATATGAAATTAGCCACACAAATTATAAGTATCAATAAATGAAATATTGTATCCAAATAATAAATTGAATTTTGGTTTTATCACACCATAGAAGCAAAATTAATGATCTTATGCAAAAGTGTAGGGATCTAAATTCAACAGAGTTCCCATAAGAGGAACCGGAGATTTCCTTCCAGCAAGGCTATGGTTCTGTGGCTAAACGCCTAAGATTATTGACTGGGCAAACACAATCTTTCACTGAATCTGACACACAGGTAAATGGACTCAATAAATTTTATTTAAAATTGAATACTTGTGCAATATATTCAATATTAATTTCCACCATAAAGTAATTACATGCCTATTTGTTTTAAACATTCAAGTAATGATAATACTACACATGACATTGGAATGCAGCCTGGTGAGGGTGGAGCACAACCTGTAGATGAAGGTCATGGTGTGCATCCCCTACTTTAGAGCATGTAGAGCATGATCAACATGTTGAGCATGATCAGACTAGAGAAGATTAGGAACATGATGTGGCCCCATCAGGTAAAGAGGACCACTCTAAAGTTATTTTAAACATATTTAATTGCAATTAGTGTATTAATTAATGTAACCTTTTGTGTTTCAACTTTAGAGCATGTAGAGCATGATCAACATGTTGAGCATGATCAGGCTAGAGAAGATCAGGAACATGATGTGGCCCCATCAGGTAAAGACGACCACTCTAATTTTCTTTTAAACATATTTAATTTCAATTGGTGTATTAATTAATGTAACCTTTCGTGTTTCAAATGAGATTAGGATTTAGAGGGTGTTCAACATGTTGAGCATGAGTCTATAACAGAAGTTCAAGAATATGATGTGGACCCATCAGGTAAAGAGAACCACTCTAATGTTCTCTTAATTAATGAAATACTTGTAACAATAATAATAAAACATATCAGTTTAACATTTCTTTGTTATTGTAGCAAACTCCCCTTGCACTGGCATCCATGTTGTGAGAAGATGACTAGGCATACATTAAGATCACAAGCAGAGGGAAGAACAACTAAAGGGGGGAAAAATGATTTAGAAAACAATACTCCACTTCATATTTTTTTAGCTTTAAAAAAGAAACAAAAAAAAGTGATTGTAATCATATCATGACAACCATACTTTTGATAATATGTAAAAATTGAAAGAAATAATATTATATGTTAATGAATGAATGTGAATATGTTAATTAATGAATGTTATATGTTAATGAATGAATGTTATATGTTATTAATGGATGAATGAATGAATAATGTTATATGATTGGGTATGGGGAATTGAGAGTTATGTGAGGGGGGGGGAAATGAGCTTCCATCGTCATGTGGTTGGCCCTGTTAAGTAGAGAATATTAAACTATTATCGAAACAAAGAGAAGCTCAATAAGGTAATACACCTTTCAATATAAGAAATGCATCTTTTGAAGTATCAAACCAATATGCAAAGATGAAAGAAAGTGCTAACTTTTCACTACAGTAGCAGAAAAATGATTCTTTATACCCTGAATCTATGCTCTACATCATAATTTGAAGTTGTTTCCATTCCAATGTTTTGATTTTAGTTTGTTTGTATGGATTTGTATGAATACCACATTGTTTTGTGTGTGGATTTGGTTTCAAAGCTCTGTTTCTTATGTTTTTAGTGGTGACCTAACTCTAAAATTTGACTTTTGTGCATAACAGGTTAGTGGAAAAATTGACAGCTCTGAAGGGTTTAGAGGCTCAATTGAGATAGATACATAGATATTTGGATCTTGTTGTTGATGGGAGGCTTCCACTTAACCATGAAATTTTGTACCATCTATAGGTATGCAAAAGTTTCTCTACTTGCATTCATTCTTGATCATAAATGTTCTAAATGATATTAATGCTTCAAACTTAAGATTCATTTCATTGTTATAATGATCAAAATGTTATACTTTGCTATACATTCAAGCATTCTCTTGCCCCCTACCATTTTCTCTCTCCCCCCTCCTTTTAAGAATTTTCTTTATCAGAAAAGATTCACATTTTTGTTTCATTTACACAAATTTATCTAAAGCGTTGGGAGTGAATAAAGATATGTAAAAGATGATGGATTATGTCTAAACAACAAATTTCCATCTTATAGCTAATTAAATCCTTAATATTTGAATAGTTTAGAGCTCGAATAATGCTTGCATATGCATGTGTAGAAATAAGGGAGCCTATGCGAAGATTGAAATTTAAAACATCACTTTGGTATTTTTCCTTAGGAAATGAAATGATATTTTGAGTTATACAAACCTACACACACATTGATATTTTTTGGCATTGCATTGAGGAATTTTTTTTCTCTTATACCTACCCTTAGCTAGACATGGAGGTATATAATATTGGTTTCTGGGTTTTTTCTATAGGTAGTTAATTTCATAGAGGAAGACTAAAATCTTCTTAATGTCTTGTCAGGTGTGATAGCATATGAATCACTTGCTGAAGGAACCATTTTGTATTCATCCAAAAATTGATTTGTTCTTTTTTTTTTATGTTTCTTGCATGTTTTTTTTTTAGGCTCTAGAGATGTAGCTCAACTCTTTCCTTTGCACTTTTCATCTATTTTGATGATTACAGTAGATTGTCCTCATAATTTTTATGTAGATCTGTTTGTAAGCTTATTTTCTACCAATCAATTTGCAAACCAGTCACATATTAAGGACCATTTCACTAACTTGTAGTCATCCATTAATTCATATGTTGCAAGTTGTGTCTGTGTGCCAATAAATCCTGATGATTGCGAAAAATTTAATCCTACAAGTGTACTCAATCTTTCTCAAGTAAAAGTCTTACCTTATTTTATAGTACTTTAAATGGTTAATTGAAGGTGCTTCTTTAGATCTGAGATAGTTGAACTCTAGATTAAAATATGGTATTAGATGGGAATTATAATAATAAAAGTGAGGTCCATTGAACACAAATTATGAACATAATTTATTGGACTATGAATAGTGTTACAATTATAATTATTTCTCCTTTACCTACCTCTGCATTAATGAAGAAGATAGCAAATATTGGAAGTTCATTACATGTCTCATGTATGTGTTAGTATTTTAATTTTGTTTAAGTTGTTCAAGAGCTTGATTAGGTCAAGAATATGTTCTACAAGCTCTGTTCTCTTGACACTGCTCAACATTTTCCGTACACATTTTCTCTTCAATCCAGACGTTTCTTAACTCCTTCCCTTGTTAGCTCTTGGTTGTTCTCAAGTGTAATGATTTTTCTATGCATCTTGCAGTTTGTATGTATGATCAATCATCTCTTATGAATCATGGATAACCTTTCATGTAATTGTTGTTGTGATTAGACAATTTCCATTGTGAGAATAATCATTTAATTTGTATGGAAGTAAGTCTTTTTCATATTATTTGACTTGGTATTGTAAACTTGTCTTTGAAAGATTCTCTAGGGGGGAACAATAGAACTGTGATGATAGGTAGAGTTGTACAACACCATGAATCATTTGGAATTATCAATATATTGCTTATAGAATACTCTGTGCAAGTAAAATGGAATGTGCAATGACAATTGGTCTCGAATTCAAATATGAATATAAGTACATTATACACAAGAATATGGTATCTATTCTATGATTTAAAGAACCCCAAAATAAGAAAATTAATAGGTTCCATCTGTTTACTTTCTCTTAGACACTTGTTTAATCGGTGAGACCCTCAGAATATCTTGCTGATAACCAGTAGTGTTCAAAACTCATAAAGAGGTCAGATCGGTGTGACATTGGATCTGTCTTGTCGACGGAAGTCATCGAGAAGACATGGACTATTAGAGTGAGTTTTATATCCTATGCCAATGATTGATCTCTCACCGATGGGTTGGCTTCGGTGGTCATCGCCAAGAGTCTCCGCGATGACATATTGGTGTAGGTCTATTTAAAACTCCTAAAGAGGTCATATCGGTGTGACATTGGGTTTGTCTTACTGATAAAAGTCATCGGCAAGACATGGAATATCATAGTGAGTTTTCTATCCTATGTCCATGATTGATCTCTCACCGATGGGTTCGCTTCAGTGGTCATCACCAAGAGTCTTCGTGATGGTACATTTCAACGAATATTTTTTTAAAAAAAATTGCATTGTTTCGTCGCAATTTCGACGAAGGCCATTGACGAATCACTAAAAAGGTTAGACGAAGTTGCTATAGCTGCAACAAAGGCTTCATCATAACTCCTTTCCCATTTCATTGAAATGGCAATGAACTTTTGGTGTTGTTTCAACGCTTCAGAAGAGCCATTGCAATTGCATTTTGGTTATAATTCATCGGTGGATACATGAAGTTGTCATCGATATTCCAACAAACATCTGAGTCATTTTATGATGCCGACAACTGATGGATCTGCGTTGTTATTTCGATGTTTAATTCTTCGTCGAAATTTTTATGAAAAAATGGCAATGAAAATTCTTTCATCAATTCGTCGATTGTCCGACAAATGTTTGTCAAACGACTGACGAACATTTTTGTCAGAAAATGGAGTCAAATTCAGTAGTGCTCCTAGACCTTTTGTTGAGAAACTCCTTCCCATAAATTTCTCTTTGTGGTTAATCTGAGGAATTTAGCTTGCATTGCAAGAAAATAAATTACATAAGATGTCATTGTAAACTTTTTGGTGGCTTGAATAATGGTCAATTATTGATGTAGATTATTACTTACCAACTAGGCCAAGTCAATATACTTTGCATCCTTCAAAATATTATAGATGAACTAATTCATCCAAGTATGGTATGTCCTATATTTTGGTTTATCCATTACTTTATTCAATATATTGATTATGTCCCCAATCTCCCCCTAAAAATATACTTTGGTGAAGGTTTTTTGAATCTTGGTTATTTCATTCTTGGCCTTTGTCAACCAATAATTATTGAGGTTTCTAACATTATGCTCCTAAATAGCTTCAAATAATTCTTGGGCCTTCTCTTCTATCAAGGTTTTCAAGGATCCCTTGAATGGTAAGAAAAATACATGGGATATAAGTTTAAGGTTAATTTTTAGAACATTCCCATTTAGGTTCCTTGATGTTCTTGTATCTCGGCCATAGTGCATAGCATAGGCCAATATAGATTTTTGGCTATACATAAAGGTTAAGAATCAAGCAATGTGTCCATTCAAAATTTTACAAATGATTGTGGATCTTGGAGTGGCCACATCCCCAAATTTCCTCTACCAAAAATCCTGGAGTTCAATGTGTCCTAATTTGATGCTTGTGATGTCTCAAATAGTGGAGGTAATTTTAGAAACCCCGGGGACTCCCTAGAACTCATACTTCATTATGGTAGGGATCTTGTCCAAATTTTTAGTCTTATCAGTCTATGTATATA
The DNA here is from genome assembly GCA_007258455.2 of Sequoia sempervirens. Lineage (NCBI taxonomy): Eukaryota > Viridiplantae > Streptophyta > Pinopsida > Cupressales > Cupressaceae > Sequoia > Sequoia sempervirens. The sequence goes on from VDFB02000003.1 coordinate 457,485,405, forward strand.
GGAAAAATAAAATAATAAATTTCTAATATTTACATTTCTAAAACACTACTTAGGGTTTTATGGGTGAGTTATTTCAAGGAGTTATTATTGGGCCTATAAAATATCTTAAATGAATCTATTTAAGGATCTTGGTAGTCACATTTTTTCACTAGAAAATTTAAGTCCTTTACTATTCTAGTCAAGCTCAAGAGTTTGGTCAAAACATGGACCTAGAACCTAAGTTTTATTACTAATGGGATTTAAGTCAAATGCTAAACTATGAACTTGGAAAATAAGTTTTATTACTAGGGAGCTTCGAGTTGCATGCTGAACTAGGAACTTGGAACCTAGTTTCAGGTTCTTATCAAGCTTTAAGATTCAATTAGACACAACATAAAAAATATAATGAAATGAGAAGTAGATGGTGGATCATGGGAGGAACCATGAACCTAGAAGTTAGGTTCCAAGTCCTCATTGGATTCTGAAATCTGGTGGAAAAATTATGAGGGAAATTTTAGTATGAGACAGAGTGGTTTATGGGTTATAGGAGGAACCAAGACCTAGAACTCAAGTTCCAAGTCCTTAGTGTATCTTGACATCGATGGTCCACAACAAGACTTTAAAATAATGTGTTATGTGGGGACTAGGTGATGGGGTGGTCCAATAAATTAGAACATGGTTCCAATTTTTGATTGAGACTCGATTGGAAATGGTGTGAAATGGAAAATTGGATGATGAATAAAGGGAAAAATTTATTTAAAGGGAACATGGGTGTAGAAGCTAAATAAAAATATGGACTTAGAAACTCAATCCAAGGTTCATAGTTCCCCTTCAATCTCGATGTACACAAATTCCAATGAAAGGTATTATGGGTGTGGGATCTCAAAAGGAAGACACACTTGAAGGTCGCAAGTTTCACACCTTGTAAATCCAAGTAAAAGAAATCCTTAAAATCACTCTTACTCAAAACCAAAACATCTTAAAACTACACCTAAAATAAAAAAAAACTAAACCAAAACAAGATTAGAATTCTTAAATACCACATTCAAAATAGGAAATAAAAATATAGGGCACATATACCGCCACCAAACCCTAATTCTCATGTAGACATAACAAAAATAACCAACGGGAAATATGAAAAATTCAAGGAAAAAAATGGAAGGATAAGAGAAGACGTTCAATGAAGAGGAAAAACCTAGAGATTGGAAAAGGAGGAGAGAACCAAAGGTTGTCAACTAGGAGAGCACAATGGTGAGATAGATAACAACACAAAATGGATCAATTTAAATTATTGGTCAAAAAAATCATAATCACAAACTCACACGGTCGCACAAGGATTACAAGGAGGCTAGAAGCACTAGAAAGACTTGAAAAGAAAGAATGATTACAAAAAATGAGAAAATAAAATAATAGAGCCACAAGTCTTACATGCATGTAAGATCCATAATCATGTGTCATGGGATGAATGAAGAACTTGGAACTAGGTTCCAATTTATTGTTGAAGCTTGCCACTTGAAGTAGACATAACTGGTCCAAGAAATTGGGAAAGAATTGGGTTCGGGGTGAATTAGGAACTTGGATCCTAGGTTCCAAGTTCTTGTTGTTGCACTATGTTGTCATCAATATTTTCATTGATGTAAAAATTTGGTATGGATATTATGAGATGGTGTGTATGGTGTTGAGAATATGTTGTAGATGCAACAGGGTCACTTGGGTTCCAACTGCTTTTGAGAAAAAAATGCATAAAGGCTATACAAGGTGACAAGGAAGTGTTATATATTTTGCTCTAAATTTCTTCATTCTTGAATATGGGCTTGTGCAATTTGAAAGTGACGATCAAAAGTATTTGAAGGTTTTATTTCTAGAGTTTCAATTTTTGGATCATGGGATAGTAGAAGTTGTGTTGGAATATTTTTAGACTTTGAAGAAGGATATTTGGGAGAAATGGAACCACTCCACATTTCTCCTTGCTGAAGTTTCTTATCTTGGAGATTTAGGAATGTGCTAATATTTCTTTTACCTACCTTCCCTTGGTTTTTTTAGTTTTCAACTATTTTGCAAGCTTGGTTCATGAATTTGTATCTCAGTGGTAGTTTGACTGGTTGCACAACATGATAGTATTCTTAGTTTCATGTGTTTGTGCTAGTGTCTTTGAATATTTTGTTGATGTTGTCATATTCCAGGGTGTTATGTAATGTTGCTACATGTTCTACAAGATGTTTTTGTCCTTGGTGGAGTTTGAATTTGGTTGCTTGATTGTGTTAATGTTATTTTGGCCAACCTACTATGTTAACATTGTTTGTGGACGTGCTTTGTGGTTTGTGGAAGTCTATTGTAGCATGTAGGTGCAAATTTAGGTCCTAGTTAACCATTGATGTGGTTTTCCTTCACTTCTTTCCACCGTGGAAGTGTTTAGTGCTGACCCATTGGGTGGTTGCACGTTTGAGGTGCATAGATTTCATTGAAGCCAATGTACATGGTTATTCAATGTTGTAGAAGATATAAATGCAAGGTCAAATCTTTGGAGATATGTTTGGTAAGGAATAATGAATGTATGATTGTGTGTTGATATTTGAGTGTGAGCAAGGACACCTAAGACTATTGGAAGTAGTGAGTAGAAGGTGTCTATAGTTTAGTGTGCCAAAAGTCACTGGAGGTAGTGAGTTAAAGGTTGTAGATGGTAAAGATACATTGTGGTGGTTTCTCTAGTTGCTCTAAGGTAGCGAACCTCCTTGTAATTAGAAAGAAGTTATATTCCTAGGCAATGAGCCCTTGGTAGTGAGCCTCTTGTAATCGGTTTTGGTTTTCATATAGTGAGTTAATCCTCACCAAAAATTTTCCCTTATAGGGTTTTCCATGTAAAAATATTGTGTTCTATTGTGAATGATTTTTGATGTGTTTTTTTTTTCATTTGTTTACTTTCATGATAATACTTAATGAGGTTTTGAAGGTTTTAATGTATAATTGATTTACCCCCTCTCAATTTTCCTATGTGTCTAAAAATTGGTATTAGAGTAGAGGTTCCTTGGAAGAAGCTTAACCAATTGAGGTAGATCTAGATGGCACACAGGAATGGTGTAAAAAATACTCTATTCTATGCGATAAATTATGCCTTTTGGAAAGCCAAGATAGAGGGATTTCTCATTGCATTAGGGTTTGGCATATGGAAATCAATAAAAAAAGGATATACTATGCCTAATACTCCTTCGAAAAGTGAAGGTGAGATCAAGGAGTATGAGAACAAGGGCAAAGAGAGGAATACTATTTTGAGTGGGATTTCAAATTTAGAACTTGTGAGGGTGATAAGCTAAAAACTTGCTAAAGAGGTCTAGGAGAAGTTTAAAAAAAATTATGAAGGAGATGATAAGGTTAGGAAAGAAAAGATGCAAAATTTTAAGGCCATTTTTGAAACCCTAAGGACATATGAGGATGAAGATATTGCAGGCTACATGCATAACGTGGATGAAATTGTCAACTCCATCAATGCTCTTGGAGGAAAGCTAGAGGAAAATGAAGTTGTGAAAAAGGTATTGAGAAATATTTCTAAATCCTATAGTGCTAGATTTTATGCTCTTGAGGAAGCTTAGAATTTGGATCAATATTCTAGAGATCAATTGTTAGGTGCTTTAACTACTTTTGAATTAAGAAAGTTTGACAAAGATGCTCTACGAAGAGAAACAACTTTTAAAGTTATCAAGAAAGAGAGTGATGATGAATCTGATCTAGATGATTTTTATGAAGTGGAAGAAAATTTTGTAAGAAGGTTGAAAAGGGGAACTAGTAGATACAAAGGTAAGTTACCTTTCCAGTGTTTCAATTGTGGAAAGATAGGTCACTATGCTTCAAAATTTCTAAATAAAATTTCAAATGACAAACATAAAGATCATAAAGGTAAATCCTCGAAGAAGAGTTAATATGTTAAAGAAGATAGTGATGACAAGGAATCATACTACCTAGATAATGAAAGTGATGAATTCTTGTTCATGTCGTTGAATGTTGTAACTAATTATACTAACCTTGAGAGATGCGTGAAGGAAATTTCCCCAAAAAGAGGTCACAATATTGAAGGAACTATGTTGACTACCTTTCATGCAAGAGAGGACATAAACTACTAGATAATTGACAATAGATGTTCAAATCATATGAAAGGTGATAAGAGTAAGTTTGTTAATATTCAAAAATATGATGGTGGTTGTGTTAGGTTTGGTGATGACACATCTTCTAAGATCTGTGGAAAAGGTTCAATTAGTTTTTATGTAAAACATAAGATAGATGATATTCTATATGTCAAGGGTCTCTGGAATAATCTTCTCAGTGTAGGACAAATGTGTAGTAGAGGATACAATCTAGTGTTTCAGGATGATGGTTGTGAAATCAGAAAAAGAAGATCTGAAATCTTGGTTGTAGCAGGAACAAGGATAAAAGGGAATGTTTATCATCTCAAATAAATGAAAGTTTGTTGTGACAAAAAATAATGGGTCATATAAATTTTGATAGCCTAATGAAAATCAACTCTACTCATGTTATGAGAGACTTGCTAAGAATTAAAAAGCCTATCAATGCAATTTGCAAAGAGTGTCAGTTTGAAAAAAAACAAGGAATGGGTTCAAAACTAAGGAACATTCTACTACAATACCTTTAGAGTCAATGCATACGAACCTATGTAGACCTACTGAAACAAGAATCCCTCAAGGTGACAGGTATTTTATGTTGTGAATAGATGATTACTCTAGAATGACTTGGGTGATATTTTTCAAAGAAAATTAGAAGCTCTGGATAAGTTTAAATCATTTAAATCTATGGTTGAGAATGAAAAGGATTTGAAAGTCAAGTGCTTAAGATATAATAGAGGTGGATTGTTCACCTCAAATGAATTTAATAGTTTCTATGAAGATCATGGGATAAAAATACATTTCTCAACTCCTAGGAATGTACAGAAAAATGGGGTTGTCAAGAGGAAGAACATGGTAGTTCAATAGGTAGAATGAACCATGTTAAAGGAAGAAAATCTATCGGATGTATATTGGAGAGAAGCTATTCATACCACAATTTAAATTATCCACAAAGGACAAGCAATAGTGAATAGTTCGAAGACCCCCTATAAGCTATGGTATGTAAAATCCCCTACTATGAAATATCTCAGAGTGTTTGGTAGTAAATGTTATATCATGAGTTATGATGAAAAATTTGGAAAGTTTTTTCTAACATGCCCATTGTTCTACCCAGTAATTTTACTATGTTTTACCCACAAGTGAATAGTTTATGCTACCAACATTATGAGAAATAAAAATTTTCTTTTCTTTTGAATAACTAATGCACATTTGAAACAAAATATTCTAAACTTTCTCATTGCATAATCAAAGAATCATATCATTAATAAAAGTAATGATTTCACATTACATAATTTCAAGGAAATATTTCATATTTAAAATTTTCAATAGAGATGGATGCAAGATTACATACATAGCTTCAACGAGCTTACTGAAATAGAAAATACAAATGTCCAGAATATCCTCCTCAAATCTTGGCCACCAATTGCATGAGGAGAAGGATCACTCAACACTTTTTTGCAAACCACAGACTTACTACATTCCCCCACACATCTACCAAATTGGTAAGATGGCCCTACCCTTAGAACAAAGACATTGGTTTGGTAATGATGCAATACAGAGGAAGAAAAACAACTTATCCCAATTTCATTTGACTAAACTCAAAAACATCTTAGTTTGATTACTCATCACAACTACATTTTTCCTTTCACAAAATACTTGATTCAATATACCAAAACACAACTCAGGGTACCAATGCTTCATCAAACCCTTAAAGACTTCTCAAAACACTTTACACATCATCAATATAACTGGCCCACATCCCTTTCACCAACAAAACTAAGAACTTCTAAAAATGACTGTCCAAATTCACAAGAAACCTTTACTCAAACAATGGCTCAACATAGCACCATTTAGATTTTTGACTCTTTAGGCCCAAAAAAGACTTATCTAACATTTTTTTACCTGTAATAATCTTGACTAAATCAAAACAAACAACCAATAGAGTCTGCTCTTTTATAAACTCACCTTTCCTTTATGGACTGTCCTATCTCTAGCAACACTCCTAATATATACTGTTAGAAATAACTTACAGTGTAGACCTCTATTCAAGACTATAATTAGGATTTTGAATACTCCTTTCAATATTTAAAAAAATATCTAAATGACATCATGAGTTACTTTGGAAAATAATGAATGATTTATGATTGATAGCGTGCAAATTAAGCCTATTAGGCCCTGCTCCAACTAGGCTTATTGTTTCTATTAACTCCAAACACAAATTCTCTGCTCCAATTCTTAAAAAACCTTTATTTAGACCTGAACAAGCTTATTCAATTATTAAAATCCCTTTACCATTTGTGTTTTGACAAACCCTAAGTGATATCCTTCTTACACTCTGCTTTTACTAGTCTATACACATATTTCAGTCATAAACTTCAATTCTTCATGCCTTAGTCTTTAATCATTTAGATAAAACTTCAAGAATATGAAATAATATGGAACCAATATTATTTCCACCAAATTTTAGCAAATTCCACAAGATAAAACAAGAGAAACACAATATTTACAAGCCACTGGTTACCCTAATAAGGGTTTTAGCAGTTTATGACAAAATTCAAACAACTTACACAAAAAATGATCAATTTGCATGAAACAAGAAACATGTAGAAGGTGATTGATTAGTGAACCACTTACAAACATTCAAATTTGATTCCATGCTCATGCAGGGCTATACACAACCAAGAAACATAAAATTTCTAAAGATTTATACTTAAAAATAGAGCTTTCATTATTCTAGTTTCTTTATTCAATCACCCACGCCTCAAAAATGGTGTACAAAGCCTTTATAAAGGCATTCAAACTAAAATTTGAATTTCTAACTAATTCCTAACCACCTATCAATGCCTACCACTAAAGTGACATTTCCTATTCCATATGCAACTTTTTAATTTTTACATATTTGTGACAATTTAAAATAATGAAAACCTTTCAAAATGGACATAGGACTTAAACCTTAAACCTTATTATGACCTAAACATAGGAAAAAATGACTTATAAGACCTCCTTACAATGTGGAGACAATAAAATTGAATCAAATTTCAAGATTTGTTCATGGAAGCATAAGGTTGTCAAGGTGCTCCTACACCAGGTAACCTCATAATCCTAGCCTTTCTAAGAATGGTGTTGTGTTCTACATATCTAGAGCTTCCATACAGTAGCTACAACCTACATGTATGACTATCCCTGCCTAGTATGTAAACCTGGATCATAGTGGATTGACAATGTAAACAATGGCTACTTACACTACCTTGGCTAAAGTATTCATCACCCAAAATTTAGAGTGGATGTCACACCCTCACCCACCTTCCTAGCTTGATTTTATTTTTGACCATTCATATTCTATACATAGGTTACCCCCTTTTCCCATAGATTAATCTAACCCGGGAATAACCAAACTAATGACTCGTGATTAAATGATATTGCTACTAAAGTAAATCAAGCAACTTCTTATCTCAAGCTACATATGAATAGAATTGAAAAATTACATATAGTATAAATAGATCACATTCATATAAATTCCAATATATGATATATATCTATATAAGTATAAACAAAATTGAAAGGTTTCACAAATTTAAGAAGAAACCCAGAAACATGCAAGCATATCCAAGCATTATAACACACATTTAAATCATTCCTTTCCAAACATGGAAAACATGGATAAATAACCTTTCCAACATAAATAAAAAAGGAATATAAATCAACATACTTGTATAAAAGCTCCACTAATAATTCCTCCTAGCTTAATCCCTCAAGCCCGCTTGCTACTTCCTCTAAGATGAACCCAATTCCCACTTCTAGCCTCTTACCAATTCTCTCAACAAATAAAAATTCAAAATAACAAGGGAACTCACTAAATCTCAGTATCTCAACTCACTTGCACACAAAATACATCAAAGTAACAAAAAAGTAACTAGAATGAAAAGTGTAACAAATGGTAGGGAGATCACCTCTATATATACTAAAATTTTAGCAACCAAATGCTACAAACAAGCAAATAATTCTACCACCTTTCTACTCCCATGCAATGACTCAACTAATTAACTCTCATATTTGCAACACATGATAGTCCTCACATTTCCAATGGTTGAGTTGAATTGATTCAAGAGACAACATGAATCTTTTACTGAGTCAAGGGACACCAATACCTTTCAGTAGGTTTCCTACTTGGTTTGCAAGTTGACTACCCTCTTACATTGCTACCAAATTTACATTGATTGGGTTTATCCATATCTAATGGTTTAAGAATTCTTATTTTATTCCAAATTCTATATATTTTATGCCACATGCTCATGTTTTAGTGCCCCAAATAATAGCACAGTAAAAGACTTATTCCAATCATTCAAATCTGCATTCATTCTCTTTCCAACATAAAAATTGTTTGCCTACTATCTTGCATGGCTTAGTAAGTCTTTGCTGACTTATTCCAAGCTTTTTTTATGTGCAATTATAAAATTAGCAATGCATATGAGGCAATTCTATAATGCACATAAGCATTATTTGAAATGCTTTATACATATCAACTTTTGTGCTATTACAATGCGCTTTGTATATTTCAAACACTTAACACATTATATATATATATATATATATATATATATAACATATGCTTAATATTTATTAATATATATTTATTTTCTCAAGATTATCAAATGCATTAATTTCCAATTAATAAATCTATAAATGTATATAAAAATAACAATCATATATATACACAAATATATAAGCATATTTTTATATATTCCCATGCATATGGGTATTCCATCCATGAGCATGCGTAGATACATCTACCTACGTATAATTATGCATAGATTTAATCATATGTGTGATTTTATCACAGACATGTGCATAACATATATATATATATATATATATATATATATATATGTCTTTGATATATATATGAACACACAAGGAAGGACTTTCACTCGATATAAAGACTTAATCACATTCCTGAATCAAAACATTCATAGAACAAGATCATAACCCAATATAAACATTCACAACCAAAACTAAAGATTACTTTCCATTTACCCGAGCTGACTTGGCTCAATCTTAGACCGACTAGGGTGTGTGTGTGTATTCTCAATTAGGCTCATTAAGGGTTACTAGACTAATTTCTTCTCTTGAGTGATACTTCCCCTCTTTTCTGGAGGTTTGAACTTGTTCCTACATTCAACTTAGTACATCATAACAATAGTTAGCTAATAACAATATACTCATATGTTCCATTAACATAATCATTATAAAAAATCAAATTGAATCAAACAGTCATTCATCATATTACCATCAAGATTCATAAAACACATTCATATATTAAATCATTTTAACCAAACAAGGTAATAGTAAATAGGTAATAAAACATGGGGTGTAACATATTCCCCCCTTGTCAATAATAATCCCTAATGATTATTAAGTATCAAACATGGAAATAACATAAAACATTAAACATTATTGCTTTTCTAGATTTTTCAAAAATTAGCAAGACTTGTGGAAATTTTTTCTTCATCTCAGCATAGTCTTCCCAAGTGGAAAAATATTCTATATACTGATCCCACTGGACCTTGCACTGCAAAACCTCTTTGTTACACAAATGAAGTTTATGTGTTTTAAGCACCTTGAGAGGCTCAATTGTTACCACTCCCAGATCCTATACCTATAAATCATTCCAATCAATAACATGGTTATCCCTTGGTATATACTTTTTAAGATACAAGACATGAAAGACATTATGCATCCTGGCAAGAGTTGGTGACAAATAAATCTTATATGCAATAGGTTTGACTTCTTCAAGAACCTCAAAAGGACCTACATAGGGTGAAGCTAGTTTGGATGACTTTCCAAACTTTATAGAACTCTTGTGAGGTTTGACTCTCAACAAAACCTTCTCTCCTACTAAGAAATTTTTGGGTACTCGTTCAAAATTTGCATAGCTTTTCTACCTATCAGTAGCTTATGCTAGCATTTGCTTGATAATTCCAACTTTCTCCTCCATTTCCCATAATATTTCTATCCCAAGGATTATCCTATCCTCTAGCTTATCCCAACTTGTATGAGTTTGACACTTCCTACCATACAATGCTTCAAATATAGCCATCTTGATTGCAAAATGATAAGAGTTATTATATGCAAACTCAACCAAAGGTAGATAATCCTACCATTTGTATTGTTGATCCATTCAATACATCCTCAGTAGATCCTCTAACACTTGGTTGACCCTTTCAATTTTTCCATCCATTTTTGGATGATATACTGAACTTATGTTCTGTTGAGTCCCAAGTGAAGAAAACAAGGTTTTCCAAAATTTAGATGTCGTCCAAACATCCCTATTAGAAATAATCTTTTCAGGAATCCCATGCAATATAAATATCTCTTGCATAAACATTTGAGCTATTGCAGGAGCTCCATAAATCAAATTCTCTAGTATAAAGTGAGCCACCTTTGTAAGCTTATCCACCACTACTAGAATGGCATTGTGCTTATTCCTTGACATTGGAAGACCTTGCATAAAATCCATGCAAATGACTTGCCACTTACTTTCTGGAACTTCATGAGGATACAAAAGACCTATAAGGTGATGATGCTCTGCCTTTACTCTTTGAAATTCTAAGAAACTTGCTACAAATCTCGCAGCATCCCCTTTCATTCCCTTCCAAAAGTATAATGGTTTAACATCAACCAAAAACTTCATTACACTAAGATGTCTTGAATATGGTGCATTACGAACTTCTTTCCATACCAATTTCCTTAATTCCCTATATTTAAGTACATAAATATTTCCTTTAAACCTCAGTAAACCATAAGGTTCTATAGAATGCTTTGCCTAAACCTACTAAAACATGGACAAACAAACAAACATTAGTCCTTAAACAAGTTCAAACTAAACATTCCCTATGAAATTCATTGAAAAAAAAAGAACAAGAAAACAAGATGAAATATCAAATAAAAACTAATGAAATCTTATTCAAAATGCTCAAACTAGCATCCCATGTGGGAATTGGTGCTGCTTTGATGTGGAAAGTAGCGCTTTTCCAATTCCTTGATAAGCTTGATGATGATTGATTGATCCTTGATGCAAATTGCCAACATCCTTGCTATGAATGATGAAACCTTATGCTAATATGGATGACATGTGGATGAAAATGGATACTTTGAATTCAAAATGACTATAATAACATTGCATAAACTTGTGAATGATTGTGGATTCAAATGAGCATAATGATCTTACATGGATCGTGGATGCCAACTCAATAGAGAAGGTCTCTATTTATAATGAAGAAGAGTTGAAGAATGAGGAATAGGATGAATGTGGGATTAACATTTGAAAAAATGACATTGTGCCACTTGCCAACATGCTAATGAAGGAGAGTGGAGCACATTTTGAACAATGTGCATGTTAAATGCATGTAGGTGGAATTTGAATTTGAAGAAGTGACTTGCACAAGAGGGGATCTAGTGCCTTTAATGCCAAGTTGGCTCAAGGAGATGACATGTAAGAGCCTTTAATTCCAAGTTGGAGGACAAAAGTCCTTTGGGAGGGAGAATTCAAATAAGTGGAATATTCCAAGAATATGCCACATTTGAATGAAAATAGGAGGAATTAATAAATCAAATAAATTGATTTACATGTGCAACTTGAAAAAGCTAGAGGAATGGAGGATTAGTGTTAGGAGTTAATTGGGTTTAATTAACTTAGATGAAGTTAGTTCGATTTGACATTTAATTTAGATATTTAGATTTATTTAAATCAAATGAGAGTATGGTTGGGAGATAAATTTAATTAAACAAAATGATTTATTCAATTAAATGAATAACATTGGGATTAAATAAAGTTGATTTATTTAATCCAAGGAGGAACATTAGGACTTAATTAAATAAAGTTGATTTATTTAATCAAAGAGGAATTTTGATGAAATAATCTGATGAAGCGTTTATCTAATTAAGGAGGAAATTAAACTAATTAAATAAATATAATTCAATTAATTGGTTAGTGTGGACGTGATAAAGGAAGAATTGAAATTAGTGAATCAGAATCGAGTGCATGATATCAATCAAGATAATTTGCATGTCTACATTTTTCCCCTTTTTGAAGCAATGTGCTTGTTGCGTTGGTTCAAAGAATAACCTTGCCAAGATCAAAATTCAAAAAAATTCTCATTTTTTCGGATGCCCCAATGCTACCCCAGTGAGAAGAATTACGTTGGTATATTGCTTCCTCGAGAGATCAGATGAAAATTTGAATTTTTTGGGTGATTTCTCAAAAACAAAAAGACGACAAGCTGCCTGACAGGTCCAAAAAGGCTCCAAGATACTGAAAATATGCCAAGATGTGAAACAAGCTTTGGTTGGGAAAAAATGGTGCTGGGGGTGCAAACCATAGTTTGATAGCTAAATTAGGGAAAAAAACCCTAATTTCCATGCTTAAATAGGCTTGGAGGGGTCACTTTCGATTCATTTTTGCATTCACACTTTGAAAGTTCTAGCTTTTTTGTGATTTGACCCTCCTATAGAATGGCACAAAGAGTGCTTCCCCGACACATTTTCGAGCAAGTCCATGTGTACCAAAGACCCCCAGGCGCAGGACCACCAGTATGTGATCCAAACCCAACTTTGAAAATTTCCTTTTAAGTGCATTTATTATTCTTTGAAGTGTCAGAACCCCCAACATCGCTATATAGTGACACTCCAAGTGCAAAATCAGTGACATTGAAGCTTAAATAGAGCCACTTGTGTAAATAGTGATGGTTTGCGATTTCATATTAGGGTTCCAAATTTGAAATAGCACCACCTGTGTAAATGGTGACGCTTAGCTCAATTTAGGATTAGGGTTTAGTAGTCAAATGGCAACGCCTGTGTTCATGGTGATGCTGAGGTCGATTTGGAATTTTCAAATAGTCTAGCATTGTTGTTTGGAGTTTGAAAAATAGCAACGCCTTTGCAAACTGTGACACATTCGTGGTTTCAAGGTTGAAAACTCTAAACAAGGTCAATTTTTTTTACAAATTTTGGCACTATGGCTTTATGGGTGCATGAGATGATCTAACCTATGCATTCATGCGAGCATCAACCCTCAGTCCTGCGTAGATTGGGAAATCTATCAGAGTTGTGATAGGATCACTTGGGCGAGATTGGCCTATGGTATGTTTCCTATGCGCTCGTTGTTCGGACTCATCTAGCGATGATGACTACGTTGGTGGAGAGGTGGCATAGCGAGACCTCGTCATTTCATCTTCCCACTGGTGAGGTGACCATTACTTTGGAGGATGTTTGGTGCATCCTATGGTTGTTGATTCATGATGACCATGTGATTTATGATGTAGATGTTGGCTTTGACACATGCTTTGAGGTTATGGGGGTTGAGGAGCTTGCACTTTTTGAGGGCCAGATGACGTAGATTATTACAGACGTCGGGTGCCAACTTTTAGGTTGATTGTCATTACCATTATATCAAGGTTAGTAGCTCTTGATCGATGAGGTAGACAATTTAGTTTGGGATGACGCTTGGCCTGGGAGAGGATGATTTTTTTGGAGGACATGGTATGCCTAGGGACTAGTGATGTTGGCCTCACTATATCATGACTTGCATGATTTTGCATACTATGACAGCTGGGCGATTGGTTCTAGAGTGACACTACTACACATCTGGGCCTAGGAGCATATTGTTGCACTTCGATTGATTGTAACCTTGGTGAATAAAGAGCCAGATGATCCTATGATTTGGCAATATAGGGGGCGATCACTTTGAGGCATACAAGATAGCTGGGTCTTCCTCACTGGCATCATGTTTTGGATGAGATGACAATATTTTGTTGTGTCCATGGTTATAGATGTTTGCATGGTATGACAACATTCAACAACTACTCTATGCTCTACAAGACTGACTAATGTAGGGTAGGGAGCATACCATTATTGAGCAGTATCTTCCAAATAGGGTGGTCCATCAGTTCAGAGATGTTCAGGATCAACCAGATGATTAGTACACAACCATCCTTGCTAGGTCCTCTTGAGAGACTGCATGGGGACAAACAATTCCAACGTCTAATGTTGTTGATAGCTTTCAACAATTGGTTGTGAGGCCATGGGCCTATGCTCAGGGACCAACAAATCTAGGAATGACTCATGCATATGATGATTGGTTCAGACCTTCGTGCCAGCTTACAGATCCAAGAGTGACACTTCCATGGGGGAGACCTCAGGGGAGGAGTGCTCGATGAGCACAGGCAGGTCACAACATATAGGATCCTAGGGAACCACCCAGAGATGTGTCACCTCCATGATAGCTGGACTAGCAACTAGACTAGTAGCCGCACCAACAACCACAACAACGATATTTGAGGGATGACCAGATCCAACAGCTACAAGCACAGGTTTAGGGATTATAGGAACAATTGCAGATAGTTACAGTAGAGAGGGATCAAGCCAGACAATAATTCCACACCCTTACTACCGAGAGGGATCATGAGTGGAAATAGAGGTAGGCTATAGAGTTATAGTTGGTTGGAGGCAGTAATTAGAGAGCATGGATGTTGCATCCCACTAGAGGACCATGCCAACATGGATGTACTGTGAGGCCGTCAGAGAGGCAGAGTATTATAGGCTTCCTAATTGGCAGGTTGTACCTATAGCTACTCGAGTTCCAGACTATTCCCAATAGACAGGGCTTTGACAAACATGAATGAGTCGAGAGACAAGCAAGCGAGGGGAGCATCCACCAGGGCTAACAACATATAGTTTTTTTTATCAAAGATTGACTCTTTTTTGAGACAGACTCACATGCTTCATTTTTGATAGCCCTATGGGCATTGTACCTTGATTGATATACATACACATGATTCAAAGACATTGATTATTTTTTGATATATATGATATGAGTTTGATTGATTCATGATGTGATGTGTTTACTTTATTTATGCATTTATGGATGGATGCATTTGATATTCTATATGTGATGTGATTCTATATGATTTGATGTGATGTATTATTATGCAAATGTTCACAGATGTTATGGATTCATTTCTTTTTTGTATTATTTTTATGCACTTTTATGATTATGATGTTTGTAGTATGGATGTATGGATGAAAATGATTCTAAAATGCTTAGAATATCACATCTATATTATGCCCCTAATGGTAATGGATGATGTAATACATTATGCTTATGAGATGTTATGACATGTTATGGTATGCTCTTTTTCTTTTTCAATATCTTTTCTATGATAATGCATGTATGGATGTTATGATGATATATATATGATTATGCAATGGATGCAAATGTATGGTTTATGAGATGATTAGAATAACCAATCTATATTATGGTGCAAATGATGGAAATACAATGCATGTGAAATGATCAATGTTTCATATTATGTATGATATGGATGATATGCGGTATGCTGACGGTTTGTGGATGCAAGATGGATGCATTGGTGATGTTTGATTGACTGTCATGGTACCATGTTAGCACAATGAGAAGAAAGAAGAAAAGAGGATCTAAAAAGTCCATGATCTGCGAGACTTTATTAGAGATAATTATGAGATATTGACGATGATGTATTTCTTATCAAACATTGGGATTTTAAAAGGCTTACTTACCTTATGTTTGATAACACACATAGGCACAATGCATCAAGGTATAAAGAACTAGGATGAAATTGTACCTAGTGTGATGGAATTTGACTTGAAAATTAGATAGGAGTATCCATGTTCACACTTGGCATATGAAACCTTATTTAAAATGCAGTTCAGGTATTTCAAACATCTCAGACCAAAACATAGAAAAGAAAGCCTTCCTATGTGGTGAACAAGACACCTAAAACACCCTCCCTATAGACCAAACAAAGTAAGCATGACCAAGGTTATATTATAAGAGTATCCAACAAGCACAAAAAACAAAAGATAATGATAGTTTCCCCATTCCCTTCTCTCTAAATCATTTTATTTAGACATCATTGAGAGGTCATTGGAATGAGCACAATAAGACAAGTCAACAAAACAAAGATCAAGTAAAAAAACAAGCCAATGTTCTTCATACCGCTAGCCAAAACTAAACTACGGTGATGCCTAATGTTGATGTCCATTGTAGGAAGGATGCATCTTAGGACATCATGATATCAGATGATTATGAGATTGATTGGATGATAGGTTATTGATACAAAGAGTTGACCAACTTGTTTACCTACTCACCTAGAATTGACACCCTGCTATTTTGAGTTTTCACTTGTAACCTGCTAGGCGTGTTTCCGATTGTCGTACCAAAGGGTGAAGGTGACGATCGATTTATTGTGAGTGGAAGTTTATTAGAGGTGAAAGAAAAATGGGATGGATGATTTTTTGGGTTTTTTGAATGTTTTTGATATTTTTGAGATGTTTTGAGGTTATTTTTGGTATTTTCAAGATGTTTTACAAATGTTTTGATTTTCAAATTTTCTAATGTTTTTGTGTTTTCTGAGATTTTGACCAAGAACCTAACCTAAAGACCTATCCTAGGGGCCTTGGGGGTTAATCAAAGATTAGACTTGCCTACATTATACATGCAAAGACCACATAGTTTGACTGACATAGACTCAGTTATTGACGAGATATGAACAAATAGATTGCCAATTTATTATGACAGACTCCAAAAGGACGGACCTAAGGTGTCTCAAGGGATGATCGAAGATCAACCTTGCCTATGTTTAGAGATCTTTCCTATGTTTAGAGCTCAAAGACCTGTAGTTTGACAAGACAACTTTTATTTTTTGAATTTTTTTGACTTTTTCACTTATTTTTGGATTTTTGACATGTTTTGAATGTTTTTGGTTTTTTTTATTTTATGAATTTTTTTGGATTTTTTAATTTTATGAACATTTTTAAGATTTTATGATTTTAAGGGAGAATTCAAGAATATAGACAAATCCAATCCAATGTAGGTATAAGAACATGCCCCCAGAGTGATGCAAAAGATTACTCTGATATAGGTAGGACAAACTGACCTTATGAATGGGTTGAGTAGTACTAGGAGGGATCATGATACGAACACAAGATCAAGCTATGATGTGGATGCAAATGGGTAATGGATGGAGATATGGAAGTGTGATGTATGAATGATGTAGAACAAGCTATAGAGATCATGGTGGATGGAAAGTGTTTATTTACATAAGGCACCCATTTTTTAGGTTTTCACCAAGGTACTTTCCCAAAGCACTATTAAAGTGGTTTTCACTAGAGGATAATTTTTTTTTACTGTTTTTAGTCCTTTTTCTTTTTTTTTTTGGATTTATATATATATATATATATTGGATTTTTGGATTTATACCTTGCAAGTTTAGGCATAAAACTTTTTGAGATGGAAGCTATTGATAGGCTCCTATAGAGGCTCGCCTTCTGGTGTAGATAGCTGATATGCTCCTAATTTGTAGCTCGCCATGAAGATGAAGGGTCCCAACTAATTAGGTTCAAACTTTCCCTTGCTATTTGGATTTGGTACATTTTTTTTATTCTCCTTCAATATGAGCTCTCCAAATTGAAAGGTTTGATTCCTAATTTTCTTGTCATAGCTTCTCTTGAGACAGTTTTGGTAGACTTACAAACAATTCAAAGCATCTATGCGCCACTCATCCAATAGTTCCAACTCGTTCAACCATGACACCTAATATTTTTCATTTGTAATGAGGTTTTGCAATGATACTCTCATGGATGGGAGCTCACTCTCAATGGGAAGGATGGCTTCTGATCCGTAGACTAGGGAGAAAGGGGTTACACTTGTAGGTGTACAAATACTCGTTCGGTAGGCCCATAAGGAAGGATTTAGTTGTAAGTGCTAGTCACAACCAGTGTCATTGACTATTTTCTTTAGGATTTTCAAGATGGTTTTATTGGTAGCTTCAACTTGGCCGTTTTCTTGGGGGTAGTATGGAGTAGAAAAGTGATGTTAGATATTACACTTTTGGGATAGGTCCCAAACATCCTAGTTTTTGAAAGGTGTCTCATTATTTGAGATAATGGCTTGAGGAACACATAGCAGAAAATTAGATAGTTCAGGATGAACTTGGAAATTTTCTTTCCTATAATATAGGTCATGGGAATGGCCTCTACCCACTTCGTGAAGTACCCATTGGCGGTGATAATGAACTTATGTCCACTAGGTGAGGTGGGGGTGATTTTACCAATGAGATTGAGCCCCTATTGTGAAAAGGGCCAAGTTGTAATGATTGGGTGGAGCTCCTGAGTTGGTGCATGGATGAGATCCCCCTGTTGTTGAAACTACACACATCTTTAGACATAGTCATGAGCCTCCCTCTCCATTGTAGGCCAATATTACCCAATCCTTAGTAGTTTCTTAGTCAAAGTCATACCACTCGAATGTAAACCATAAATGCCATTGTGTACCTTAGTTAAAGCAGTAAAAGCTTCCTCAACGTTTAGGTATCATAAAAGGGTTCCTTTGATACTCCTACAGTATATGGTGTTTCCTAAGATAACAAAGCAGGATGACTTCTTGAAAAAATTTCTTTTAAGGCTTGAGGTGATGTCAGTGCAGAGGAATCCTATTCTCAAGTAGGTGTATATATCATGATACCAAGGATCACTGGGACTAACAATTTTACACATGAATTTAGACTTTGGTACCTCAAATGTTGGTACGATAAGTTTCTCTACAAAGAATTCTTGATTTGGAACATTGTGTGGGATATCTAGTAGTGATCCAATTGTTGCCATAGCATCTATTGCTCTGTTATTTTCCTTGGCTATTTACTTAAACGTGACGTTGATGAATAACTTATTGAGGCTTTCCACTAGTTTCTTGTATGGAGTCAATTTTTCATCCTTTGTTTGGTAGTCGTCATTGACCTGGTTGATCATAAGTTGTGAGTATCCATAGGCCTTGAGTGTCATGATCTACCATTGTACTATAATTCTGAGTCCTATGACAAGAGCCTCATACTTTGGAATGTTATTTGTGTAGGAAAAGACATCTTATATGACTTGGGTATGCAACCTCCTTGTGGTGTAATGAAGAAGACTCCAACTCCTAACCCATGTTGTGTGTAGGATCCATCAAAATATACTTTCCAGTGATCTTCTATGCTTATATTAAAGATGGACTCATCAGGGATCTCTGATACAAGTGGTTTCTCTAAATACATTGGTGCTTCTACCAACTGATCTGCAATTACTTTTCCTTTAATGGCCTTCCATGCTACATAATCAATGTTGTGTTCTGTTAGGATCATGACCCATTTAGCTATTCGCCCTATGAGCATTTCTTTTGAAAGTAGATACTTGAGAGGATCTATTTTTGCAATGAGTTTTATCTGATGTGCCAACATATAGTGTTTGAATTTTTGTGCAGTGAACACGACTACAAAGAAAGCCTTCTCAATGGATGTATAATTCAACTCATTTCCTACCATAGTTCTACTAATGTAGTAAATATCTCTCTCTTTCCCATTTTCATCATGTTGTGCTAAGAGAGCGTCAAGGGCTGCTGTTGTTCCTGATATATACAGGATCAATGGCTTGCTTGGAATTGGTGGCATGAGAACTAGTGGTGTGAGTAAGTACTCCTTGATTTTATTGAAATCCTGGTCACATTTCTCATCCCATTTGTATGCTAACCCCTTTTAGAGTAGATGAGAATATGGGATAGTCTTATCTACTAACTAGGCTATAAAATGATGAATGGATTGGAGCCTTCCCTGCAAACCCCTCAACTGCTTCAAAGTTATTGGTGCCTCCATCTCTAGAATTGCTTTGACTTTGGTGGGGTCTATCTCAATTCCTCTCATAGATATAATGTACCCTAGTAACTTGCTTGATTGTACCCTGAAGAAACACTTTTTGGATTGAGTCTGACCTTGTATTCTTCTAGCTTGTTAAAGATGGAGTTTAATGCCGCTATGTGATCCTAACATTTCTTCGATTTGGTCAATATGTCATCCACATATTCTTCATAGTTTTGTGAATAATGTCATGGAAGAGTAGCATCATAGCTCTCTGGTAGGTAGCTCCTGTGTTCTTCAAACCAAATGGCATCATGTTCCAACAATATGTCCCCCATGGACAAGTGAAAGTTGTCTTGTGTTGGTCATCCTTAGCTATCATGATATGATTGTACCTTGAGAATCCATCCATTAATGACAACATTTCATGTCCCACTGTTTGATCCACAACCATGTCGATCTTTGGGAGAGGGAAAGCATCCTTGGGACATGGTCTATTTAGATCTCTAAAGTCCATGCAGATGCAGATTCCCCCAGTGGGCTTTGAAACAAGTACAATATTTGAAACCCACTCTAGATAATAAATTGGATGTATGAATCAAGCATCAAGGAGCTTCTATAGTTCAAGTTTGATTAGTAATGCTATTTTTGGATGCATCTTTGTCAGTTTTTGTCTTACTAGTTTTTCTTCTGGATAGACAGCTAGATGGTGAACCACAAATTTTGGGTCAAGACCAGGCATGTCAGCATAGGTCCATGCGAATTTTACCTTTCTTTCCCTTAGAAAAGCAACTAGGAGTTCTTGTTCTTCTATCAAAAGTGATTCTGCATAGAAGGTTATGTGTGGTGTTTCTTTTGTTCCCAAGTTGACCAGATTGCACTTTTTTGCTAAGACTACTGACTTCTCCTAATGAATAGCACTAAGGGGAAGATTGAATCCCTTATCCTCTAGTGCCTCAGAGAGGTTTTCACCATTGTATGCATCATTTTTTTTTACTATTTTTGGGTTAGAGAGTGCCACAGTGTGGTTTTCACTCAAAGACCTAGACACTACTCTTAAATTTTCACTTTTGCGAATGAGGGATTCAATCATTTCTCCATAGTAGGCATGTGTGTCCAGCTCAATGTTGAATCTTGCTTTATGATCTCTACATGGTATTGTATCTTGCAGTCCCATGGATTTTGAGAGAGCCTCATCATTTTTGAATGTCTAAAATTGGTGGTCCTCATTGGTCATAATCGATGAGTTAGGGATAGACAAGTTTTAACTTAGTAGTTAGGTCATCTAGTTTGAAAGATAGGGTACTAATCATGAGAAGGGAGGAATCCTTGAATATCATAGGTAGGTTAGTGAGGCAGTCTTCAAAAGGGTAATTAATCGATACTAGAACTGAGGGGGAAGCTTTGAATTTTCTAATCGGGGCACCTTGGCCAAGTATGGTTAATTTTGGAGGAGTACATCCAAGGCCAAGATTCCTTATACGCTTCTTAGGAATGATAGGTTCTAGAAGACCATTTCCATTTTTCCCAAGTTTCTTGTTTTTGTTGTAGCCCCACCCTTTCATTATTTGTAGTCCTTTGTTATTATCATCCATGGGAAGATCAGGCACATGCCAAGTTCATCTTGGTATAGCAGACTTGATATGTCCTTTTTGTCCACCACTTCTTGACTTAGGTCCCCCCAACATCTGAATCTAGAGGGGTCTACTTTAAAGGTTTGGGTTGATGTGTCAATTAGTTGAGACTTCCCATGAGTTCTAGGAGATTGAGGCAACTCTCCTATTACAAAGGCACTCTTCTTCATTTTATAATCCCCACACCCGTTGTCTTGGATAATGACCTTGATATTAGAGATGTCAAGAATGGTAGGTTTCTTTGTCTCAGAAGTGGAGGCTAAGGTACATGGGTCTACATATGGAGTCATAGGGCCTTCATCATTCTTTCGGACTTGAGGAATCTTGTAGTAATTTTCTTCCAAATTCTTGCAATAATAAAATGGCTCGGGATCACCATGGATTGTGACCTCTTGATTTTGATAGGTAAAATTGACACATTGATAAAAGGTAGAGGTGACAACTTGCATTCCATGGATCCATGGGCACACCAAGAGGATATTATAAGGTAATTCAAGATCAAGGACTTGGCAGGTAGTTTCCATGATGGCTAGCCCTACTTGAATAGGGAGTCAAATAGTGCCTTGAGACACTCTTTCTTGATCATCATATGCCCTGATTGTATTACCTTTACCTTTTTCAATGATGTCCTCAGAGAATCCCAGATTCTTTATTAGCTTTATAGTATAGATATTCAGACTTGCACCCCCATCCACCAAGACTCTTTTGACTTTATTTTTACGAACCAATACCTCAAGATGGAGTGTACAGTTATGAGATGGTTGAGTTGGGAGATCTTGATCATAAAATTTTAGGAGATGTGGCGTGATGATATGTTCGACCATATCTTGGAACTTATCTGCATCAAGATCTGTGGGGACAGTGGATGAAGCCAATGCTTCCTCTAGGATTTTCTTGTGTGCAGGTGAGATTTTCAGTAACTCCATGATGGAGATCTGAGTGTGGGTTCTTTTCAGCTAGTCTAAGACATTATAACCATTGGGAATAGATTTTAGATTAGAGGTTGGTTCCTTGGATGGTTGTGATGGTCTAGGAATAGTAACTTTTTCACTGTGTGTGGTGACTCCACAGTTAGCTCTAGCTCCCTTGACATTGACAATAGTGACCCATTCATCCAAGGATGCAACAACATGGTCATAAACATGGTTTACATTGTTATACTTTTCCTTTCCATAGTTTTTCCCTTTATTGTGATCTGGCATTGGATTCGTGTATATCTTTAGGTCCTAGTTTCTTGCAGGTTGTTCAACATTTATGGTTTCGTAATCGATGAGGTCTTTTCAATCTCATACCACTGGCCATCATGTGCTGCTTGATTTTATGAAAATCGCAAAGGTGATTTTCATTATACCATGACGGTTTCACTTGGGGCTCCTAATAATTCTCATAAATGGGGATTTTAATGAGATTCTCCTATACCAGTTTTTTCATGACATATTCAATTGATTCCCCAAGGGGTGTGTATTTTTTTTTGGAGGGATACTTTTTTTGTGGGGGTGGTCCCCCTTGATTATTCAGATTGAACTGACCGCTTGATTATTGGGTGGTTGTGATACTATGTTGGCTTGTGTGTTGTTTTGGTTATTGATTTGCAGTTGTTGATATGATTGTGTTTTGCCTTGGGGCATTGATGACAACTTTGGTGTCAACGACACCATCGTTAGTGATATTCTTGTTCTTTTCCCATGTGCAAGGTTTTTTGTTATAACTAGTTGATGGGCGGTTGTCTTGATAAGTAGGTGTCCCCCCATGTGTGATAAGGGATCTTTCAATGTTGCGTGATTTGGGGATCAACTGGTCATATGTGGTGATGCATTGCATTTTTAGATGGAAGGACAAGGTTCCTTGAAGATTAGCAATGATAGTACAAATTTTTTGTTCTTTTAGCATAGTCCACTTGCTATGGTTGGCCTTGGATCTCCATCGTTGTAAGAAGGATGCAAATGTTTCCCCCTTAGCTTGTTTGAGAGCAGAGAGTTCTTCTAGACTTATGTCCATTCCTATGTTGAATGCATAGTTCTGTATGAATATGTCAAAAATTTCTTGAAACTTTTTAATTCTGAGAGGAAGGTGAGAGAACCATTCCATTGTTGGTCCAGCCAAACTATGAGAGAATAGTCACATTAGATACATGTCATCATATGAAACTTCCATACAATGTACCTGGAATTCCCTGATGTGATCCTCAGGATTACCTATCCCATGATATTTTTCAAATTTAGGTATCTCGAACCCCTTTGGGAATGAAACCATTGCAATGCTTCTATTGAATAGATAAGGGCACAAATTGCTTGGTGTTTTCTTTGTCTTCCCTGATTGGACGTCTAGCACTTGTTGTGAGAGTAATTTGATTTGTGCATACACATCATTTTGTGGATCAGTTGGTGGGATGAATGGGTTTTGAGGGGGTTTGATCATTTGAGTGGTAGGTGGGGTGCTTTGTGTGTTTGTGGGAGGCTATTGCATGTTTTTTTGTGCCAATAATGCTTATTGTTGGTCCTACTACTGTTGTGCCAACAATGCTTGTTGTTGGGATAGTAGCTGAGCCGCTTCTTTTTGCACTTGGTATTGTTGCAAATCTTGTTGATAGGCTTGCTACTAAAATGATTGTTGTTATGCTTGCACCTAAGCTTGAGCTTGTTGAGCAGCTTGGGCGGCCTACGCAACTTGTGCTTCTTGTGTAGCTTGTGATGCTTGTGCAACTTGTGTTGCTTGCACGGCTTGTGTTGCTTGCACAACTTGTGTGGCTTGTGTTGCTTATTGTTGTTGCAATAAAGCTTGGGATTGGGCATCCTATTGTGCTTGTTGCATGACTTGTTGTGTTTGTTCTTGCTGGGTGGCTAGCTATGCAACTTGTGTGGCTTATTGATTTTGAAATTGGTGAAGTTCCTTTTGATAGGCTTGTTGGGTAGCTTGCATTGTGATGCTATATTGGTTTTCCATGTTTGGTTTTGGTGGTGGAGGTGGAGGATTTGGAATGGTATGAGATGTTGTGATGATATTTTGTTGAGGTTATTGTTGAGGTGTTGTTGGATTGATGATAGGGGGTTGTGTGGTAGATGGTGCGATGGATATGCTAGGTCCTTGGGAGACCACATTTATAGATGGTGTAGTGATTGATTGTGTTGTTTGGATTGGTGCCACCTGGTGTTGCGATATCAGTGGCATGATCAGAGGATTTGGTATGTTATTTTGATTCATGATTGGAGGATTGGTAAAGGGGGTTGCCCTAAACTGAGAATTGGTGTGGATGTCAATGGTAGAGGGGGAAGCAGTGCAAAGATGGGGGGTGTGTTCCCTTGAGAAAGTGATGATGAGGGATCAAAGATTCTACCTTTTCCAAATAGTCCCCCTTGTCCTTGTGAAGTCATGGGGAGAGAGAGTTGTGTTAAGGGAATATGTTGGTGTTGCAGAGAAGGTGGATTGATTGTTGGTGTCATGAAAGACAAACATAACGTATGGATATTTCAAATCTTGAGGAATGGATTGAACCAAGATGGTGTTCACATCCAAGTCTTGGTTATTTACAAGGGGATGTCTTTGAATAGCATGAAGCATTGAACTCCCCTTGGTAACTATGGGTTGACATGAAGCATGAGATGAAATTGGTTGTGGGATGGGTTGAATGATACTTTGGAAGGAAGGTGTGAATGAGACTGATGTCATAATCCCAAGAGGTTTTTCCACAATACTGCTTACATCATAGTCAAAAGGGAGTTTAGCTCCCTCTTTATCCAATTACAACATTTATTGTGAAGGATTAAGTCTCATCATTGTGGTGACAATTTTGTGATTTTTCAAGATTTTGGACCATTTCTATGATTTCATCTTGAGTCATTCATAAGACATTGTTGGTGATATCCTTCACTTGGAAACCTCACTCTTGAATATCTTGTGGAAGTTGAGGAAGATTGAGTGGGGGATTTCTAGATCCGATTGAAGTGGATGTTTCTTTGTTTGTTTCCATGTTCTTCTTGTGTTGAGATCTAGTTTGGACCATAAAATAAGGATCAATTTTTAGGAATGTGGGAGGTGAACCTCTAACTCCTTATATTGGTCTAAACTTTAGGTACAAAAAATAAATTCTAAGATGTTAAGGATCAAAGGGTGGTGATGAGATTATGAAAGATGAGTGGTGTGAATTATTGAGCTCTTAAGAAACCTTGAAGGAGATACTAGACTTTAGGACTTTAGATTTTGGATTTAATTTGGATTTGATTTTGACTTGATTTGGATTTGGATTTGATAATGAACTCATGAACTCCAAGAGGTTAGATGTTGTCTTTGAATAAAATTTTCCACTAGGTGATAATTTAACTAAGTGTATGAAGAAGGATGCATCCACACACACTTAGTCAAACAAGATGATTTTGATTTGATTTAAAGGATTTTCCCAAAGTCTACTATAAAGGATTTTTTCCAAGATTTCTAAGAGTTGTTTGTGAGATGGGTTTTGATTGATGTTTGGGGGATGCATGAAAGTGTTGATTTTGATTCTATGTAAACCTAGAGAGACTTTTGTTTACAAGACCTAGGTATTGAAGAACATGCTATACTTCCAAGAACTTGTTAACTCTATAAAGTGAGATACTCAAAAAACTGAAAAAGACTTGGATTTTGACAATAATAGAATGAGTACAAGTTTGGGTTATCCTTTGATGCACGTTTGTAAAAGTTATAGAGAAATATTTCTCTAACTACATAAAGCATAGACTGACATTTCTTGAGATTTCTTGGACTAAGACATTTGTTTCAATTGATGGACTTTGGTTATGGAACTATGATCTTGCGAGAAATCATTTGAGAAAACACGTGTGAGGTTCAATTTGTCTTTTATCTTTGCTTAATGGATCCTTTTTACCACAAACACTTTCTTGCTTAGCTTTTCAAACTAAATGTTTAATGTCTCAATTTCTTTTCATCCCAAAAAGTCCATTTTGTGGAAATCAAGAGATCAAGGCAATAGTTCCCTAATGTTGACTTTAGAGAGAAAATTAAGATATAAACCCAAATACTTAGAAGCCTATAGGCCTTATGAAATCCTTAGGGACAAGCAGTAACACTTGGATTTTTTAAAGGTATTTGCTTCTTTCTAAAGGTTTGAAATTTGATTTCTTTGTTGAATGTTTGTTTTCAAGATTTTGGATCCAAGCAATGTGTTTAATTGACTCAAAATTGCACAATCCTAGGATGGAAAAAGAAAATATTTGTTGAATTCCCACTTGGATAAATCCAGCTATGCGTATTCAGAGCGGATGACTAAAAGCTTGACCACACCGGCTCCCCTCTACGACACTCACTTTTTTGAGTTAGCCAAGTTTCAATTCTCATGAATCTCCCATGACGAACTTTTCCTCTCTACAAATAATCGCAAGTATGTGGGACAGCTCTGGAGGTCTAACCTCCTGACGCCAACAAATATTGGGATTTTGGATTCTAAAAAAAGGTTCATAGTAAGGGCATCCATTTTAGGGGGTGCAATGATAAAATCCTTTTGAGATATCTCCCAACCCTTAGAACAAGGTCTTTACACATCATAAAGACACTGGGGGAGATTTATCATGCACTACTTCCAATTGTTTATGATTTTCGTCGGAACCACAAATTTATATAGTGGTTTGGAAGAGCTTGGCTTATGCTCATTAGTGCTTGGGTCATTCCATTGGGGTGAGTACTTTTTCCCACCAAGGTAGGCCCTCTAAAGGTAAAAAAAAAAGAGTAAGTACATCTTTAGTTTGATCAATCTTTATTTCCAGAACAAAGAGAGAACACACACAATATACTTGTCTCACACTACCAAGATTTGTTCAATTTTTTAAGAGCCCAAATTCAAAATGTGGAGAAAATATTTTAGACAACCTAATATCACCAAAATGCTTTTGATTCTCAAGATTGTCATGACGTGTGAGAGAAGTGCATACACATTTCAATAGTACTAGTTTGTAAAAAAAATTACAAAACAAGATAAGAACATGTTCATTTTAAATCCCAAAAGATAATAGTGAGTTCTTTTTATAGCACCAAAATCAAGTTTTTGAAGTTGCTTCAATTTTTAAAACCCAAAATCAAATGTAGTGAGTTTCTAGGATTCTTTTTAACCAACTTTGAGGAAAAGAAAGTTTTTGTATTGTTCTTTTTTAAAACCCAAACAAAATGTAGTTAAGTTCTAAAGGTAAAGATAACAATATCCAATGATGGGATTATAAATGTTCCCAAAGTGTTAAAGAACACTTTTTAACAACCATGAAAAAGAACCTTCCATAAGAAGCCTCCCCTTTGTTTCCTCTTTTTCTTCTTGATCACCAAACCTGCACAAGTTGATTAGCCTATAGGAAACAAAGCCCCAAAATAGGTTGAAAGTCAAAGGTGATCAATATAAAAAGCACACGTTAAAATAAAACTAGAAATTGACCTTTTACCCCAACCCAGTGTTGTAATCCATGAAGTTGTCGCTATTTGGAGGATTTAGCATCACTCTGTGGAAACCAACATCACTCTGTGGAAAAATAGAGACTGCGATTACACTATTATTTTCTCCAGCATCACCCTTTAAAATTTGGATGATCCAACCCTCAGGAGAATTACTTCAATGTCATCCTTCAAATGCAGTGGCAGTGTCACTATATAGTGACATTGTATTGATAGCGTCACTATATAGCGACATTGGACTGATAGCATTGTTGTTTGTCTTCTTCAATGTCATTGTATCCTGAGAAGAAATAGAAAAGAAAAAACAAGTTTTACCAAAAAAATGTGTTAATTTTAAGATTTGTACCCTCCTTCTAGAGCCAAATGTAGAATGCTTTGCCTAAACCTACTCAAACATGGACAAAAAAGCAAGCATTAGTCCTTAAACAAGTTCAAACCAAAAATTCCCCATGAAATTCATTCAAAACACAAGAACAAGAAAACAAGATGAAATATCAAATATAAGCTAATGGAATCTTATTCAAAATGCTCAAACCAACATCCCATGGGGGAATTAGTGCTACTTTGATGTGGAAAGTAGCCCTTTCCAAATTCCTTGATAAGCTTGATGATGATTGATTGATCCTTGATGCAAAATTCCAATATCCTTGCTATGAATGATGAAACCTTATGCTAATTTGGATGACATGTGGATGAAAATGGATACTTTGAATTCAAAATGACTATAATGACCTTGCATAAACTTGTGAATGATTGTGGATTGAAATGAGCATAATGATCGTACATGGATTTTGGATGCCAAATCAATAGAGAAGGTCTCTATTTATAATGAAGAAGAGTTGAAGAATGAGGAATAGGATGAATGTGGGATTAACATTTGAACCAATGGAATTGTGCCACTTTTCAACATGCTAATGAAGGAGAGTGGAGCACATTTTGAACAATGTGCATGCTACATGCATGTAGGTGGAATTTGAATTTGAAGAAGTGACTTGCGCAAGAGGGGATGTAAGTGCCTTTAATGCCAAGTTGGCTCAAGGAGAGGACATGTAAGAGCCTTAAATGCCAAGTTGGAGGAAAAAGGTCCTTTGGGAGGGAGAATTCAAATAAGTGGAACATTCCAAGAATATGCCACATTTGAATGAAAATAGGAGGAATTAATAAATCAAATAAATTGATTTACATGTGCAACTTGCAAAAGCTAGAGGAATGGAGGATTAGTGTTAGGAGTTAATTAGGATTAATTTACTTAGATGAAGTTAGTTTGATTTGAAATTTAATTTAGATATTTAGATTTATTTAAATCAAATGAGAGGATAGTTGGGAGATAAATTTAATTAAACAAAATGATTTATTCAATTAAATGAAGAACATTGGGATTAAATAAAGTTGATTTATTTAATCTAGGGAGGAACATTAGGACTTAATTAAATAAAGTTGATTTATTTAATCAAAGAGGAATTTTGATGAAATAATCTGATGAAGTGTATTATCTGATTAAGGTGGAAATTAAATTAATTAAATAAAGATTATTCAATTAATTGGTAAGCATGGGCGTGATTAAGGAAGAATCAAAATTAGTGAATCAAAATCGAGTGCATGATATCAATCACGATAATTTACGTTTCTACAAGTTCTAAGTGATATCCTTTGTTCCTTTGATCTTGCGGATTATCTAAGAGTGCTTGCTTGAATTTTTCATAAAACTCATCACCCTTGGATTCTTGCAACACTTGACCTTTGAAGTTAGTTTGGATTGATATTGAGTTAAGGAGATATGCCTCCTACAACTTAGGGTATCAACAACCTGATTCTCCCTTCCCTTGATATAACTGATGTTGAAATAATAATCATATATCAATTCCAACCATCTCCTTTGTCGTGCATTTAGATTAGGTTGAGTAAAAAAATACTTCAAACCATGATGATCCATCTTTGGTTCAAATAGTTTTCCCAACAAATAATGTCTCCACATTCATAATGCATAGACAACAACTACTAACTACAAATCATTCCAAGCATAATTTTTCTCATAAGGATTCAACTTTATTGACTCATAGTCTATTACTTGCCCTTCCTACATCAATACTCCACCCAAACCTTCTCCTAAAGCATGTGTGATAATAATAAAGTTACCATCGGGATCTAGTACCTTTAGTATCAAAGTTGTGGTCAACTTATCCTTGAGTAGATCAAATTCCACTTGATATTTCTCAAACAAATAAAAATTCTTCCCTTTCCTCTACAAAGAAGTGATGGGAAAAGCTATTCTTGAAATTTTCATAATGAAATTTTGATAATACCTAGCCAGACCCATAAAAATTCTACCTTCCAACACATTCTTAGGTACCAGCCACTCAATCATTGCTTTTATCT
Source organism: Sequoia sempervirens (assembly GCA_007258455.2). Taxonomy (NCBI): domain Eukaryota; kingdom Viridiplantae; phylum Streptophyta; class Pinopsida; order Cupressales; family Cupressaceae; genus Sequoia; species Sequoia sempervirens. The sequence goes on from VDFB02000003.1 coordinate 457,515,636, forward strand.
TTGCTAGATCAATTGCAATCCCATCAACTAAAATTACATGACCAAAATATTTTACTTCCTTCTAAAAGAAATTACATTTCAATAGTTTTTTGTACAACTTATGCTCCCTTAACCATTGGATGACAATCTCTAAATTTTGATGATGTTCCTCTTCATTTTTGGAGTAGATTAAAATATCATCTAAGAAGACCAACACAAACCTATCCAAGAAGTCCCTAAATACATTATTCATTAGGTTCATGAATGTTGTAGGTGCATTCATTATCTAGAAGGTAGGACTGTAACCTCGTAATGATTGTACCTAGACCTGAAAGTTGTTTTAAAAATATAATCGTCCTTAATTCTCAGTTGGTGATAACTTGAACATAGATCAATTTTCAAAAAAATTGTTGCTTCTTGCATCTAATCAAAGAGATTATTCATACATGGCAACATATTTTTTATTCTTTATTGTTGCTTTGTTAAGCAATTGATAGTCAATACATAAGTGCAGTGTACCATATTTCTTCTTCACAAAGATAATTGGTGCTCCCCAGGGTGAAACACTTGGTCCTATCAATCCCTTGGACAACAATTCTTCTAATTATGCTTTTATCTCTATTAATTTAGTCGTGGTCATCCTATATGGTACTTTTGATATAGGCTGCGACCTTGGAACTAAGTTGATGGAGAAATAAAATACTCTCTTGGGAGGTAATCTAGGTAATTAATTTGGAAATACATCCACACATCTCTGTAGGATAATATATTTCTCCATATCCATTTTTCTAGATTCCACCACCTCACCTTCTTTCACATCTTGCGGGCCATGAGATCTATAATATACTACATCATCTTGAGAAATGAACTCTTTGCATTACTCAAGTTTCTCAATTTTCACTATGAAGAGTTGAAAACCTTTCTTCTTCTCTCTATGCATCTGTACAATGGATATTTGTCATAGCTTAACTTCTCTAGGTGTTCCTTGCAATGGCACCCAGTTTCCAAGATCATCTAAGAATTCTACTATTTTTTCATGACAATCTACTTTAGCCCTATGTTTCCATAACCAATTCATCCCTAATATGACATCATATGAACCTAAGGGAGCTATACACAAATTCACTTCCATAGAGAAACTTGAAAGTTCAATCCTTGCTTTGAATAGACATTGATCCACCTTAGCTCTTATTTGATTTTCATTTTCAACAAACCAAGACTTTTCCATGTATCTAGCTTTCCTAGACATTTGACTAGTTATTCTAGGAGAAATAAACTTTTCCATGGCACTAGTATCTATTAAAATTGAGATAGGAGTTCTAGATAAAGTACCTAAGACTTCTACCAGAGTAATCTAGTACTCCTCTTGTCGATTGTCTAATGCAACATGTATCTTTTGTTGGAATGTAATTCTTTGAGGAGGAAGAGGGTTCTCATATGGTTGTGACCTTGTCAGCTTGTTGGGGCACTAGTTTGTAGAGTGATCTCCACCACATGTAAAAAATCCTTTCATTGGTTCCATTTTTTTGGTAGGCCTTCTAGAATACTATCATTCCCACTAGTATTGTTGTTGAAGTTGTTGTTGCTTCCCCTATGATCCCTTCTTGGTTCAATCAAATTATTTTGGGGTCCTTTGTCTCCTTTCCTTTGAAAACCTTTCCCTTCACTAGGCTTCTTCGAAGCTTGATTGATCTACGACAAATTTAACTTCTTTCGGTTCTTCTCACAATAGTTTGAGATAGCTTTGAGCCTTTTTTCTTGCTTTATGGCTTTCTCATATACTAGGTCCATGGTAGTTGGACCATGCATATATACCTCTCCAACTATTTGGTTATTAAGAACCATAATGAACTTCCTTATCCGAAACCATTCATCCTTTTGGTACATGGGTATGTATCTCAGGAGACAAGTGAACTTCTCCCAATATTCATTCACCAAGGAATCACCTTGCTTCAAATTTTAGAAATCAATGAGCTTTTGGTCATAGAAGAGTTGAGGCAACCACCGCTTATGGAAGATTTCAAAAAATTCACTTCATGTAATCCTTAGGGAACTAAGACCAAGCTCCATCTTCTTATTCATCCACCATTTGAATGCTTCACCAACCAATTGAAATGCTCCCCACATGGCTTTAGTGGCCTTAGAGTAAATTGTAATTTCAAAATATTTTTCCATCTCTGTGAGCCATGCCTCCACTACATCCCCGTTGGTACTACCTTCAAATTTTAGAGGTGTGATATTCTCCTATCACAAGATAGCTCACTTTCCAGTCATTTTCTTTTGGTTCCCTTCAACCTAGATTGTCACTCATCATCCTAATACTCACTAGATTGAGTACGATCATGGGAATTTCCCCCTTCTTTTTCATTATTTGGAACTTCTTGTTCCTCCCTTTCTTTCCCTCTTACCTCCTTCTCAAGGTTTCCTATTATTTCTCTTGTTTCATCCATCATAGCCAAAATGTGATCCAACTTGGCTTCAACATTCTTAGCACCTTGGCCCACTTCTTGAATTTTCCTAAAGTTAGTTCTTGTTCTAACCATTTTTCCCAAGAACAATTACACCTGTAGGTTTCATTTTAATTAGATCTAAGAAAGTTTGATTAACATTCTAAAAGAAAATATTTCAAAAGAACATTCACATAAGAAATATGTAAAAGAACTCATATACAAGTTTTTCCAAAACATGTTTTTCATTAAGATTAAAAAGGATTTCAATATCCTTGTGTTTACATGGAACGACTATTCAAATAGTCTAAGGGAGAGTATCCCTCAGATTCACTCTCCAATACATAACTATGTGGGGTATACCCCTCAAATTTTTGTTCACATACATCGTCAAAAGGGAAATAACCCTCATACCTATCCTTGGATACATATTTTTGAGGTACATATCCCTATGATTCACCACTTAGTGCTATTACAATAGCTTATGAAAAAGGAAGAACACAAGAATCCCTAAATATCATGACTAGACTAACACTAAATTTTGAGGGCCTATCTTTGGAAAGTGGTGAAGAATCCAACTTGGCTAGTGATGCAGGATGTATAAAGTTTATAACCTCTTGTATCCTTCTCCTTTGTTAAATAATTCATGATAAGGCATGATTGATAGTCTCAATATCAATCAACCAAATGGTGTTTTCATACTTGGTTCCCTCTATGGTTCAAACAATGGCTTCCCTTTCCTTCTTGGCCCATAGGTAGCGCTCATTTTTTATTACCGAATTCCTTGCAATCATCTTGAGATGTACCATCTTGGAGCATGAATTTACAAACATTAAACTCATATAATATTGGATTGGAAACATATTGATCACATAGGTTCCAAAGCTGACCCTGGTAGCTCTGATACCATGTGTAACATGCCCATTGTTCTACCCAATAATTTTACTATGTTTTACACACAAGAGAATAGTTTATGCTACTAACATTACGAGCAATAAAAAAAGTATTTTCTTTTGAACAACTAATGCACATTTGAAACAAAAAATTCCAAAATTTCCCATTGCATAATAAAAGAATAATTTCATTAATGCAAGTAATGATTTCACATTACATAATTTCAAGATAACATTTCACATTTACAATTTTCCATAGAGATGGATACAAGATTACATACATATCTTCAACAAGCTGGTTGAAATAGAAAATAAAAATTGTTTAGAATATCCTCCTCAAATCTTGGCCACTGACTGCATGAGGAGAAACATCACTCAAGCACTTTTCCACCAACCACAGACTTATTGCTGTCCCCCACACATCTACCAAATTGGTAAGATGACCCTACCCTTTGACGAAGACATTGGTTTGGTAACCTCATAATCCTAGCCTTTTCTAAGCATGGTGTTGTGTCCGACATATCTAGAGCTTATATATAGTGGCAAAAACCTACACGTATGACTATCCCTACCTAGTAGGGAAAACTTAAGTGGCGAATCTTTTCCGATTGGAAAATTTTAGAAATCGGCCAAGTCAAAATTGGTGAATTAAATGCACCCAACAAGGTGTCCAAATTGCCCAGATTTTATGAAGTATCAGTCCAATGCAAGTCCATTCACCAACAATTTTTTTATGAGGCATATTTAAGCAACAAATTCATCATAACAAACTACGAATTTCAAATGGACAGATTAATATTTTCACCTAGAATCCTGGAAGCATGTAATAAAACACCTACATATTCACCAATACTATTAAAACAACATTGTATCATGACCCATTTCGCCAATTAAATTTAATAAATAGTTTCTTGTGAAGACACATTTCGCCAATTAAAATTTATAAATAGTTGCTTATGACGACCTATTTCGCCAATAACATTAAAAAATAATTACATTTGAGGACACATTTTGCCTTGAAAATTACAACATATCTAGATGAACCAAGATCCTAATACCTACAAAACACAAAGAATACACACATTAGAGTATTGAAATGCAAGTTAGAATCTAAGTTCCTCATAAAATCCATTCAACAATGCTCAAATAGGAATGAAAGCAAGAACACTACAAAAAGCAATAAGATAGATTAAATCCTATTAAAAAGAAATACAAACTCTTGATCTTATAGGGGAGTTGGTGCCAATTTGATGTGAAAATTGGCCCTTTCCCAACTCCTATGATGCAAGCTTGATGAGTGATGAAGAGTGATGCACTTTTTTGAAGATTCAATGAAGCTCCATGATGAAAAACCTGCATAACCTAGCTATACTTTTGATGAAATTGATGAAAATGCCAAGTGCTTGAAGATGGATTTGACTAGAGTAAGTTTGCTCAAATTGTGGATGATGAAGTGAGGAATGAAGCCTCTTATTTATAGAATGACAAGTTGGAGAAATGCCCAAAATGAATAAATGTGGGACTAACATTCAAGCAATGGAAAGGTGCCACTTGTCAAGAGATGGATGGATGAAGGAAAATGAATGTCTTAAATGCCACTTTGCTCAAGGAAAAAGGACTTATTAGGTGAAGTAAATGTCTTGTTGGAAGGACAAATTCCACTTGGATTTAAATTCAAATTTGAGAGAATATTCCTCCATTATGCCATGTTGAGAGAAAATAGGGATTTAATAAATGAATTAAATCTATTTTCATGTGCAAGTGGAAAAAACTAGAGGATGGGACATAGATTATGATTAGATTAATTTAATAGGAGATTAGATGATGTGACAATTTTGACTTAGATTCTAGAATTTATTTAAATCAAAATTGAGAGGAATGTGATTTAGACTTAATTAAATAAAGATTTTTGATTTATTTAATTAAAGAGAGATTTTGTTAGCTTAAATTAAATAAGAATTGATTTAATTTAATAAGATGACTTTAGAGATTTAATCAAATAAAAGGGATTATTTAATTAAATAGAGACTATGAGGTTAATTAAATAAAAATGATTTATTTAATTAATAGGAGATGACAACTTAATTAGATAAAATTGATCTAATCCAGTTAAGAGAGGAATTTGATGACAAGTCGAGAAGATGATTCAGGAGGAAACGATGTTAGAAAATCAAGATCAGGTGTGTAACATCAATCAATACATTTTCTATGTCTGCATTTTGCCCCTTTTTGAAGCAAGGCACTCGTTGCATTGTTTCAAAGAATAAATTGCCTTGATCAAAATTAAAAAATTCTCTGATTTTTTTAGATGTCCCATTGTTTCCCCAACAAAAGAATTATGCTGGTACAATTCCCCCTCGAGAGATAGAGCGGAAATTTCAATTTGAGGGTTGATCTCGTGACAAAGAGGTTCAAGATTAGTTAAGCTCGAATGTTTGATGTAGATAGATTTGATGATGTAGACAGTCATCAACCATGGGTAACCTCATGTCTGCTTTGATATATTATACACACTTGATCCTAATTTGTACCATGAAAGTTACATTATTGATGATATAAATGAGATGATTATGATGTTTATATGTAATGGATTATATGGATGCACATGATATGATATGATGATGCTTTTATGATTATGCAAATGGATGATAAATGTATGGTTTATGAGATGCTTAGAATAGCCAATCTATATTATACAATGCATGTGAGATGATCAATGTTTCTTATATGATATGATATGACATGTAGATGGTTTAAAAGCAAGAGATTCCAACAAGACACAGGACGATGTTGATGATGATGATTACTTTCCAAGGAGTTTGGATTTTCAAAGGACCAATTATCTTATGTTTGATAACACATGTAGGCATGATGCATCAAGGTATAAAGAACCAGGATGGCATTGTATCTAGTGTGATGGACCTTGACTCGAAAATTAGAAAAGAGTACTCCTATTCACACCTAGCATACAAAACCTTATTCAAGATGTAGTTTAGATATTTCATATATCTCTGGCCAAAACATAGGAAAGAAAGCCTTCCTATGTGGTCAACAAGATACCTAAAAAACCCTCCCTACACTTGAACAAAGCATGCATGCCCAAGTTATTTTACAAGAATATCCAACAAACACAACAGATAAAAAGATAATGATCATTGCCCCGTTTCTATCTCTCTAAATCCCTTTGTTTGGGACATCAACAAGAGGTCCTTGAAATGAGCACAAAAAAGATAATTAATAAGTCAAAGATAAAGTAAACAAACAAGTTAATGTTCTTCAATACCGCTAACCAAGACTAAACTACAATGATGCCTGATGTTGATGTCCATTGTAGGAAGGATGCATCCTAGGACATGATGATATCAGATGATTTGACATGGGACTGATTGGATGATAGGATATTGAAACAAAGATTTGACTAACTTTTTTACGTACTGACCTAGACTTGAGAATTTGACGTTTTGAGTTTTCACTTTTGACCTGCTAGACTTGTTTTTGATTGTTTTACCAAAGGTTGGGGATGATGATTGATATATTATGAGTGATGTTTATTATAGGTGAAAGCGAGATGAGACAGATGGATTTTTCAAATATTTGGATGTTTTTGGTGTTTTTTGAAATGTTTTGAGGAAATTTTTTGGTATTTTTGAGTTTTTCCAAATGTTTTGATTTTCAATTTTCAAATGTTTTGGGGTTTTCTAAGATTTTGACCAAGAGACTAAGCTAAGGACCTATCCTAGGGGCCTCAAGAGATGATAAAAAAAATTAGCCTTGCCTATGTTATACACGCAGAGACCGCGTAGTTCGACTGACATAGACTTGATCATTGATGAGATATGAACAAGTGGATTATTAATTTATTATGATGGAATCCTAAGGGACTAACCTAAGTGTCTCAGGGGATGATCAAAGATCAACCTTGCCTACATTCAGGGCTCAGAGACCCATAGTTCAACAAGACGACTCTATTTTTTATTTTTTGATTGAATTTTTGACCTATTTTTTGATTTTTGATATGTTTTGAATGTTTTTGGATTTTCTGACTTTATGATGTTTTTGGATTTTTTGATGTTTTTGGATTTTTTGATTTTATGATGTTTTTGGATTTTATAATTTAGGGACCTCAAGAACATACACAAATCTGATCTTATGAGAACATTCCCCCAGCGTGATGCAATAGACTACTCCAATAAAGGTGGGACAAACTAACCTTGAAGATGGGCTGAGTAGTACTAGGAGGGATCATGACACGAACATAGGACCAAGCTATGATACAAATGTGACGAATGATGGATGAAGATATGGAATTAGATGAATGATGGAAGCATAATGGATGGATGATGCAGAACAAGCCATGAGGATCCTGGTGGATGGAAAGTGCTTATTTAGACAAGGCATCTGTTTGCCAGGTTTTCACCAAGGTACTTGCCCAAAGCGCCACCGAAGTGGTTTTCACTAGAGGATGATTTTTCTCTTTATTGTTTTCAATCCTTTTTCTATTTTTTTATTTTTTTGTTGTTGTTGTCACCAAGATGCCTATTTTCTAGGTTTTCATTAGGGTGACCATTTTTTCAGAACATTTTCTATTTTTTTTGGATTTTTGGTTCTATACCTTGAAAGATTAGGCATAAATTTTTTGACATGGGAGTTGTTCATGGGCTCCTACAGAGGTTCCCCTTTGAGTGTTGATAACTGATATGCCCCTGACTTATAGCTTGTTATGATAAAAAATAGTCCCAACCAGTTGGGTTCAAACTTTCCCTTGTTGTTTGGATTTGGGACGTTCTTCTAATTCTCCTTTAGGACAAGTTCTCTGACCTAAAAATATTCTGCTCCTAATCTTTTGTTAGAGCTCCTCTTGAGTCAATTTTGATAGACTTGCAAATGATTTAAAGTGTCCATATGCTGCTCATCCAATAGCTCCAACTCTTTTAGTCTTGATACTCAGTATTCCTCATTCGTGATGAGGTTTTGCAAAGGTATTCTCAGTGACGGGAGATCGGTCTTAATATGGCTTTTGATCTGTAGACACGGGAGAATGGGATGGCACCTTTTGGTGTGTAGATGTTGGTTCGATAGGCTTAAAGGGTGGGATTTAGCTGCAGATGTCAGTCATGACCTACATCATTGATTGTCTTTTTGAGGATTTCAAAGATCATTTTATTGGTGGCTTTTGCTTGGCCATTTCCTTGGGGATAGCATGAAGTGGAAAAGTGATTTTAGATTTTGAATTTGTCGCATAGGTCATGAACCTCCTGATTCTTGAAAGGTGTCCCATTATCTGAGATAATAGCTCAGGGAACACCATATTGGAATATGAGGTAGTTTAGGATGAACTTTGATATCTGCTTTCCAGTGATGTATGTCATGGGGATGGCTTCCACCCACTTTGTAAAGTACTCAGTAGTGGTTATAATGATATTGTGATCATTGGATGAGGTGGGAGTTATCTTTCCAATGAGATCAAGCCCCCACTATGAAAAGGGACATGGTGTGACAATAGGATGGAGCTCTTGAGATGGAGCATGGATAAGGTGCCCATGTTGTGGAAATTGTAGGCACCTTTTGACATAGTCATGTGCTTTTCTTTCCATAGTAGGCCAATAATACCCCATCCTCAACAATTTTTTGGCCAAGGTCATTCCGCTCAAGTGTGAACCACAAATACCATTATACACCTCAATTAAGGCAGTTAATGCCTCAACATTTAGGCAGCATAATAAGGTTTCATCTATGCTCCTACGGTAAAGGGTGTTTCCTAGGATGAAAAATTGGGATGCTTTCTTGACAAAGGTTCTTTTTAGGCTTGAGGGTAAGTCAACAGGTAGGACCCCTATTCACAAGTAGGTATAAATTTCATGGTACCAAGGATCACCGGGACCAACAATTTCACACACAAATTTTGACTATGGTACCTTGAATGTGGGCACGAGAAGCTACTTTACCAAGAATTCATGTTTCGAGACGTTGTGAGGGATGCCTAGTAGGGATCCAATCATTGCCATGGAATCTACTACTTTGTTGTGTGCTTTGGGAGCCATCTCAAATGTGAAATCAATGAATGATTCTTTGAGGCTCTCTACCAACTTTTTGTATGGAGTCAACTTATCATCCTTTTTTTGGTACTCATCATATACTTGATTTATTATCAACTGGGGGTCTCCATATACTTTGAGGGTCATGATGTGCCACTGCACTGCTATTCTAAGACCTATGGTTAAAGCCTCGTATTCCATAATGTTGTTAGTGCAAAGGAATGCCAATTTGTAGGATCTAGGTATACAGTCCCTCTGTGGGGTGATGAAGAAAACAACGGCTCCTGATCCATGCACGTATAGGAACCATCAAACTAGAGTTTCTAGTGGTTGGCTATGTTGAGATTGAAGATGGATTCATCCAAAAACTCTAATATGAGTAGATTCTTTGAATAGATTGGTGCTTCTACAAGCTGATTTGTGATGACTTGTCCTTTGATTGCTTTCTACTCCACATATTCAATTTCATACTTTGATAGTATGATGACCCATTTACCCATCCTTCCTATGAGTATTGCTTTTGATAGTAGGTACTTGAGGGGGTAAATTTTGGTGATGAGTTTGATTTTGTGTGCCAACATATAATGTTTTAATTTCGGTGAAGCAAACACTACCGCTAGACATGGTTTTTCGATGAATGAGTAGTTTAACTCATTCCCAACCATTGTGTGACTGATGTAATAGATGGCCCTCTCTATCCTATTTTCAACATGCTAAGTTAGGAGAGCTCCAAGGGCTATTGTTGTTGCTGACACATAGAGAATTATTGGTTTTCTTGGGATCGGTAGCACGAGGACCGGAGGTGTGAGCAAATATTCTTTGATTTTGTTAAAGGATTCTTCACACTTGTCATCCCACTTGTACACTACTCCCTTATGGAGTAGGTGAGAATAAGGGATTTCCTTGTCTTCCAATTGTGCTATGAATCTGCGGATGGATTGAAGCCTACCTTGGAGACCTCTCAACTATTTTAATGTTTTGGGAGCCTACATCTCTAAGATTGCTTTCACTTTTATTGGATCTATTTCAATACCCCTCATTAACACTATGTATCCTAGTATCTTTCCTGACTGTACGTCGAAGACGCACTTCTTTGGATTTAAGTGGACCTTGTAATCCTCTAGCCTATCAAAAATAACAGTCAAGGTTGCTATGTGATCTTTCCTCTTTCTATATTTTTCTAGTATGTCATCAACATAATCTTTGACAGTTTTTTGGATCATGTCATGGCTCTTTGGTAGGTGGCCCCTGCATTCTTTAGAGTGAATGGCATCATATTCCAACAATAAGTCCCCCATAGACAAGTGAAGGCCATTTTGTGTTGGTCTTCTTTAGCAATCATTATTTGGTTGTACCCTGAGAAATCATCCATTAGAGAAAGCATTTCATGTCCTATTGTCATGTCCAGAATCATGTCAATGTTAGGCAATGGGAAATAATCCTTCAGAAATGCTTTATTTAGGCCTCTGAAGTCTATGTAGATTTGAATGCCCCCATTAAGTTTTGAAACAGGAACCAAATTTGAGACCCACTCTGGATAGTCTATTGGTCATATGAATCTTGTGTCAAGTAGCTTCTTCAATTCCATTTTGACTAGCAAGGCGATTTGAGGATGCATTTTTCTCAATTTTTTTCTGACAAGTTTTGCTTCAGGATACACTGCAAGGTGATGAACCAAAATTTTTGGATCGAGCTTGGGCATGTCTACATAGCTCCATGCAAAGTTAACATTTTGTTCTCTTAAGAAGGAAGCTAGGATTTCTTGTTCTTCTGATAGTAATGAATTTGCATAGAATGTGATGTGTGGGGTCTTCTTTGTTCCCAAGTTAACTGGATTACATTTTTTGGCTAGGATCGCTGATTTTTCTTGATAGAGAGCTCTGAGAGGAAGATTGAATCCCCCATCCTCGTGTGCCTCAGAGAATTTTTCACCATTGGATACATCCTTTCTTTTTACTATTTGCAGGTTGGAGAGTGCCACAGTGTGGTTTTCACTCAAGGACCTAGAGATTATTCTAAGTTTTTCACTTTTACGACTGAGGTAATCGATTGTTTTCCTATAATATGCATGTGTATCTAGCTCGATGATAAATCCGAATTTATGATCCCCACATGGAATATTATCCCACAGTCCCATGAATTCTAAGAGTGCCTCATTGTTCTTGAATGTGTCAAGAATTGGCAGTCCTCCTTGGTTGTGATCAATGAGTTGGGGGTATACTAGATGGATTTCATGGGATTGGTTTTTAGACTCATAAGATAAGGTGCTAATCATGAGAAGGGTGGTGTCCTCAAAAATCCCACATAGGTTGGTTATGGGGTCTTAATCATCACTACTATTGCAGACATCGGTTATGTCAAATGTGAAATTATATATGACTCAGTTAGTAGATACGCGTAAGCGGAGTTTGGTTGTTGTTTGCTGAGGAGTTCTGACCTTCTTAACTAGGGGATTTTGGCCACATATGGTTATACTCGAAGGAGTACATCCAAGGACACAATTTATCATTTTTGTCTCAAGAATGAGGGGTATTAGAAGCCTATTGTCATTTTGTCCAATTCTTTGGTTTCTGTCATAGCCCATGGAGAGCATCATTTGCAAACCTTTGTTGTTGTCATCCATTGGTAGATTGGGAGCTAGTCTATTCTCTTGATATAGGAGGTGGGATGGGTCCTCCTCTATTACTTCTCGGTCACGATCTCCCCAACTTTTGAAGTTGGTATATCCTGTAGTGGATGTTTAGGACATGGAGGCTTCATTTGGTTGAAGTTGTCCTTGTGATCTAGGAGATTGTGGTAACTATCCTACCACAAAATAATTTTTGGGAATTGTATATTTTCCACAACCATGGTCCTGGATGATGAATTTGATATTAGAGATGGTGGGGATGGTGGGAGTGGTGGGTGTCTCTGTCGCAAAAGTGGAAGAAAGAGTGGCTAGATAAATGTATGGTGTTGATGGAACTTCATCATTTTTAGGTACTTGAGGAATTTTATAGTATTTTTCCTCTAGGTTCTTGTAGTAAGAGAATGGTTCAGGATCTCCATGGATGGTGACCTCTTCACCTTCATATGTGAACTTGACACATTGATGATGTGGTACCTAAAAATCTGCAAGTGAAACCCATCTCAAACACTCATTAGAAGGGTGAGTTTAAAACATGCAAACCTACAAATACCTCCATGAAATAACATGTCTATGTTAAAGAAATGCCACAAATAACAAAAACAAAGTCAAGAAGACATTTCAAAAGCAAGACAATAACCTATTCCATATTGGATTGGTGTCAAATATGCAAATGACCCTTTCCCAATCCTTGCTCAAAAGCTAAAATGGTGAGATGCAATGGAGATGAAGAGAAAAATCAGTTCTCAAACCAAGAGAGTGACTTTGCATAAATTGTAGATGATTTTGATGAAGAATGGGGTCCTTATTTATAGATTTTCTTGATGAGAGATTAGCCAAATGGGTGAATGTGGGACTAAATGTAGACCAATGAAAGAAGGCCACTTGTCAAGTTGTGATAGGCCGAAGGTTGTGCAAGATTTAGGAAATGTGCCCAAGAGAGGGAGTTTCAAATTCAAATTTGTGCAATAAATTTTGAGAGGGGGACAAGAAAATGAGAAATAAATGCAATGTTGGAGGGACAAGTCAACTTGTCATCATTTTTAAATTTGAGAGAATATTCTATTTTTTTATGCTAAGTTGATGGAAAATGAGGATTTAATAAATCAATAAATTGATTTATTTGTACAAGTGGAAAAATCTAGAGAATCCAAGTGGTTAGGATTAGCATTTAATCATTGTTAGACTAGATTAATGATGATTAGGTGATTTTGACTTTTATGACTTAAATATTTGATTTATTTAGATCAAAAAAGGATGAAATGTGCATTATGATTTAATTAAATGAATGTTTGATTTATTTGATTAAAAGGTTGATGATAATGTTTATCTAATTTTGAAGATGAACTTGATTAATTGATGAATGGACCTAATGTGGAACCTTGATGAATGAACCTGATTGAATGCATAATGTTAATTTTGCATGTCTACATTTTCCCCCTCTTTGAAGCAATGTACTTGTTGCATTGGTTCAAAGAATAATCTTACCACAATTCAAAAAAAATCTGATTTTTCGGATGACTCAGCAGAAAGAAGTATACTAGTACATTGCCCCCTCGAGAGATTGAGTGAAAAGATTCGATTTGAGGGTTGATCTCACGATAAAGAGGTTCAGAATGGATGGTTATGGACGATGATGTAAATGGGATGATTTTAAGATGCTTAGAATAACAAATCTATATTATCTTAAACAACTTAAATGATGATTTGATGTATGAGATGGATGATGTGATATGTTGTGATTATGTAATGGATGATTTATGCAAATGTGATGATTTATGAGATGATTAGACTAACAGATATATATTATGATGATGATGCAAATGCAATGCATGTGAAATGATCGATGTTTCCTATTATGTATGATATGAATGATATGTGGTATGCTGATGGTTTTCTAGATGTAAGATGGATGTATGATGGATGCATTGGTGATGATGATGTTAGTGCGGAAAAGAAGAAATGAGATGATGACAAGAGGATCCCATAGGCCAAATTTATGAGAGATGATGATGATAGATAGATGATGATTTGCTTATCATGGATTGGGATTTTAAAAGGGATACTTACCTTATGTTTTATTACACATGTAGATACGATGCATCAAGGTATAAAGAACCAGGATGGCGTTGTACCTAGTGTGATGGACTTTGACTCGACAAATAGATAGGAGTATTCTTGTTCACACTTGACATATGGAAACCTTGCTAGGATGCACTTTAGAAGTTTCAAACATCTCAGACCAAAACATGGAAAGGTATAACCAATCAATGCAATAGTCAAAAAGTTGTCCAAAAAATCCTCTATACATATCTAATAGAGCAAGTATTTGCCAAGTTATTTTACAAGAACGTCCAACAAGCATAGCAGAGAAAAGGATGATGATCGTTGCCCCATTCCTATCTCTCTAAATCCTTCATTCGGATATCATCGAGAGGTCCTTGGATTAAGTGCAATAAGATAAGTCAAAAGAAAAAAATAAAGCACACAAACAAGTTGATGTTCTTCAATACCGCTAACCAAAAGGGAATGTGCTTTTAAAGATAAGAACCGAAACTTATTGCCAAAAGATAATGCCCATTGTAGGAAGGATACATCCTAGGACATGTTAGTGGATGATGGCACATCATTTCATTTATCCAAAGTGTTCTTTCTAATAAATAATGCCCCTTGTAGGAAGGATTCATCCTAGGACATGATGTTATCAGATGATTGATATGGGACTGTTTAGATGATGGACTATCGACACAAAGAATTGACCAACTTGTTTATGTACTGACTTAGACTTGAGACTTGATGCTTTTGAGTTTTTATGTTTAACCTAGACTTGTTTCTAATTGTTTTGCCAAAGATTGAGGATGATGATCAGTTTATTATGAGTGGTGTTTATTGCGGTTGCAAGTTGTTGTGTAGTTTTGCACACACGCCCCACTGAAAGTAGGGACCCTCTTTTTGCTCTGGCTTTTGGTGTCCTTTGTCCCCTTAATTTTATTGATTTGGTTGCCTTTGGAGGTCCTTAGATGTTCATCTTGCTTGCCCAAGTGATTCCCCTAGTTGCACTTTGAAAAAATTAAGTTATGAGAAAAATTCGGGTTTTTACCCCAATCCGGGATTTTCTGGTCAATTCGGATTTTCCCGGATTCTGCTCAAAGTCTGGCTCTGTGCAAAAATCCGGGTTTTTACCCCAATTCCGGGATTTTTCGGTCTGTCCAGATTTTCCCGGATTCTACTGAAATTCCAGATCTAGGCGAAGTCCGGGTTTTTGCCTATGTCCGGGATTTTCCGCCCGACCTGGATTTTCCCGGATTTCTTCAGTTTTCTGGAATGTGCCAAAAGTCTGAAATTTTATGCCATCCGCAGAAATCCAGTCCACCTGAATTTTTTCGGATTTTCTGCCTGGCTTTGTGCAAATTGAAATGTTGGACTAAATTGATGAATTTGATGATAAATGCTCAACACCCCATACTTAATTTGATATATTACACGATGTTTCGCGCATTCTTGGTTTGTTTTGATGATCTATTGTTGAAATTTTTGCCTTATTCAGTAGAATCCTGTCCGGCTGGTTTTTTCCGGATTCTGGTCTGGAGTCCGCCTGACCCAGATTTTCTTGGATTTTTCCCCTTGGTCTGGTTTATTTTCCGAAAATGTTTATTTTTCAAAAAATGGAAATTTTTCCGAAAATGTTTATTTTTCCAAAATGGAAATTTTTTAAAATGATCTGAAAATGAAAATTTCTTGAGATAAAAAAAATTGAAAATAAAAATTTCCAAAAATGGAAAAAATTTTGAAAATGGAAAGTTTCCTTATAAAAATGTAAGTTTTTTAGAAAAGGTCAAAATTTTATTCAAATTTAATTTGAACATGTGGGCTATTAATGATGATATATGTTTTTCAGGACTAAAACAAATATTAAAAGGGGGGACTTGAATATGGATTCATGCCAAAGAGGGAAATCTGGAGGTGTTCAATTTAAATTTTCAAAGTAGGACCTGCCTGAGAATCCGTGCCAAAACTGTCTACAGCTGGAGACATGTGAATCTGATCTTGCAAGAGATCGTGGGCCAACATGCATAATATTCATACATTTAATGCAAATCTTGTCCTATTTTGAAATTCTCCTGGCTGACTTGTTTTGGGGCCAGTTATTATTGTAAAATCTAATTAAGCCAACGTGTTTGGAGGTTCTCTATAAATGGCATTTGTGCCTCATTTGTAAGCAGGAGATTTTAGGAGTTTGATTAGGCCAGAATTTTACTAAGTTAGAAGGCCAAAATTAGCAAGTAGTTTTCAGAATTAGCTGTAGGAGATGAGAGACTTGAAATTGTTATGTAATGCTGGAGAAGTAATGCAATTGGATTGTTGATTTGGAAAACTTTGTATTTATTTTCAACAGTTTTTATGGTTTCTTGTTCTTGATTCTCATATGTTAGATCTCAGATATTAGATGTCAGATGTTAGATTTTAGCTCTTTTACAATGATGGTGAAATGTTAATAATGTTGATCGATTTCCGGTCCATACTTTTAGCAATTTGCTGATTGTAGATTGCTGTGTAAAGTTAGTCTGGGCCTCACTTCTGTGCTAAGTTCAACTGTGAATGCTTGTTTACGTTGTGCCAGCAATTGGGTATGTGAATGAGTGTTCAAAGTCTGAAAATCTTCAGATTTCCCCAGAAGATCGCACCATTTCTGTGTAGTTGCAAGTTTGTTCTTGATCAAGCAGAGATCGGTTTTATTGGGGATCTGTCCATTTGCAACTTTCATCATTATTGTGATTGATCTTAGGAGTTAGAATCGAATAGAATCTCTCTAAACACTTATCTCTTTTGCTATTTATTTTGAATCTGGGTTAGTTTTAGGATTAAAAGCATCACCATATTGTTGCATCCGATAAAAATTCACTTCCAACATTGTTCATTTGTAAGGCCCCTTGTGATTACCAGCATTTTCACATATTATCTGAGTTGTTTATGCATTGTCATGACCTGACACCCGAGAGACCTTGGGGTGATTTTCAGCAATTTATTGTTGAGAATTACCTTTCAAGAGAGATAGAATATTGCATTCTGTCTGAGTTGTTGCTGTGTAAAAAACACCATCAACACAAGAGAGATGAGACAGATGGATTTTTTCAAATATTTGGATGTTTTTGATGTTTTGCAATGTTTTGAGGTTGTTTTTGGTGTTTTTCGAGGTTTTACAAATATTTTGATTTTTGATTTTTCAATTTTTTTTTGGGATTTTATGAGAAACTAACCTAAAGACCTATCCTAGGGGCCTCAGGTGCTAATTAACAGACTAGCCTTTCCTATGTTATACACGCAAAGACCACACAGTTCGACTGACGACTTGACCGATTTACAAATGACAATATACATGATGAGATGCTAGTTTATTATGAAGAACTCCTATTGGACTGACCTAAATGTCTCAGGGGATGATCAAAGATCAACCTTGCCTACTTTCAAGCTCAGAGATGATGTAGTTTGACAAGACAACTCTATTTTTGACTTTTTGACTAACTTTTTGACCTATTTTTGGATTTTGCTATGTTTTGATATTTTTGGATTTTCTGGTTTGAGGACTTTAAAAATATACATGAATCTGATCCTGATAAGAACATTCCCCCAACATGATGCAATAGACTACCCTGATAAAGGTAGGAAAAACTAACCTTGAGGATGGGCCGAGTAGTACTAAGAGGGATCATGATATGAAAACAGGACCAAGCTATGGTGTAGATGTGAATGGATGAGTGATGGATGGAGACCTGAATGCGATGGATGATGGAAGCAAAATGGATGGATGATGCCGAACAAGCCGTAAAGATCCTCATGGATGGAAAGTGCTTATTTACACAAGGTGCCTGTTTGCCAAGTTTTCACTGAGGTACTTGCCCAAAGTGCCACCAAAGTGGTTTTCACTAGAGGATGATTTTTTTGATCCCTTTTTTGATTTTTTTTGATTTTTTGCTTTTTTTTTAATTTTTTTTGTTGTCACCAAGACGCTTGTTTTCCAGGTTTTGCCGAAGTAACCATTTTTTCAAGAGTTTTTTTTATTTTTTGGATTTTTGGGTTCTATATCTTGAAAGATTTAGGCATAAATTTTTTTGAGATGGGAGCTATTCATGGGCTCCTGCAGAGGTTCCCCTTCGGGTGTTGATAGTTGATATGCCCCTGATTTATAACTTACTATTATGACAAATGGTCCTAACCAATTAGGTTCGAACTTGCCTTTGCTGCTTGGGTTTGGGACATTCTTCTGATTTTCTTTTAAGACCAGTTCTCTAACTTGGAAAGTCTTGCTTTTGATTTTATTGTTGTAGCTCTATTTGAGTCTATTCTGATAGACTTGTAAGTGATTTAAAGCATCTATTTATTTCTCATCCAGTAACTCCAGCTCATTTAATATTGATACCCGATACTCTTCATCAGTGATAAGGTTTTGCAGTGATATCCTGAGGGATGGGAGCTCGATCTCAATGGGAAGTATGGCTTCTGATCTGTAGACCAAGGAGAATGGGGTGGCACCAGTGGGTGTGTAGATGCTGGTTCGATAAGCCAAGAGGGCAGGATTAAGCTACAAATTCTAGTCACAACTTATGTCATTGACTATTTTCTTAAGGATTTTGAGGATTGTTTTATTTGTAGCTTCTGCTTGGCCATTGCCTTGGGGATAATACAGGGTGGAGAAGTGATGCTGGATTTTGAATTTCTCACACAAGTCACTAACATCCTGATTCTTGAATGGTGTCCCATTATCTGAGATAATGGCTTGTGGGACATCGTAATGACAGATGAGATAGTTCAGGATGAATTTTGAGATCTGCTTCCCAGTGATATACGTCATGGGTATGGCTTCCACCCACTTTGTGAAGTACTCAGTTGTAGTTATGATGAATTTATGGCCATTGGATGAGGTGGGTGTGATTTTCCCAATGAGATTGAGTCCCCACTATGAAAAGGGCCATGGTGTGATAATAGGATGAAGCTTTTGAGCTAGAGCATGGATGAGGTCCCCATGTTGCTGACATTGTAAACACCTTTTAGCATGATCAGGGGCTTCTTGTTCCATTGTGGGCCAATAATACCCAATCCTCAGTAGTTTCTTTCCTATGGTCATTCCACTCGAGTGTGAACCACATATACCATTGTGTACTTTGGTTAGAGCGATTACTACCTCCTCAACATTTAGGAAGCATAGCAAGGTACCTTCTATGCTTCTACGGTATAAGGTATCACCTAGGATGACAAATCTAGATGCTTTTTTGACAAAAGTTCATTTTAGGTTTGATGTGAGGTCAACAGGTATGATGCCTATGCGAAGATATGTGTAAATGTCATGGTACCAAAGATCACTAGGACCAACTATTTCACACACGAATTATGATTTTGGTACCTCGTATGCGGGAATGAGAAGTTGCTCAATCAAGAATTCATATTTTGGAATGTTGTTGGAGATATTTAGCAAGGATCCCATTGTTGCCATGGCATCTCCTGCTCTATTGTTGGTTCTAGGAGTCTGCTCAAATGTTATTTCTATAAAATATTCTTTGAGAGTCTCCACCAATTTCTTGTATGGAGTGAGCTTATCATCTTTGGTCTGATATTAATTATTGACTTGATTTATGATCAACTGAGAGTCTCCATACACTTTGAGAGCCATGATGCTCCATTGCACTGCTATTTTGAGACCTATAGTCAAAGCCTCGTACTCTGTGATGTTGTTTGTGCAAGGAAATGCCAGTTTGTATGACCTTGGTATGCAATCTCCTTGTGGAGTGATGAAGAAGACACCAGCTCTTGATCCGTGTTGTGTGTATGAACCATCAAAGTATAGTTTCCAATGGTCAGCTACGTTGAGGTTAAAAATAGATTCATCTGGATACTCTAAGACAAGAGGATTCTTAGAATAGATAGGTGCTTCTGCCAGTTGGTCTACAATAACTTGACCCTTGATTTCTTTCCTCTCCACATACTTGATTTAATATTCTGATAATATCATTACCCATTTTTCCATTCTGCCAGTTAGCATTGCCTTTGATAATAGATACTTGAGGGGGTCAATTTTGGCGATGAGCTTGATCTTGTGTGCCAACATGCAATGTCTAAATTTTTGTGATGCAAACACTACTGTGAGGCATGCTTTTTCGATGAATGAGTAGTTTAGCTCATGACCCACATTGTCCTACTGATATAGTAGATAGCCCTCTCCATTTCATTTTCATCATGCTAAGCCAAAAGAGCCCCAAGGGTTGCTGTTGTTGCAGACACATATAAGATCAATGGTTTCTTTGGGATGGGTGGCATTAAGATTGGTGGTGTCAGTAGGTATTCCTTGATTTTGTTAAATTCCTTTTCACACTTTGTATCCCATTTGTATGCTACTCCCTTGTGGATTAGGTTAGAATATGGATTCTGCTTGTCTGCCAATTGTGCTATGAACCTTCTAATGGATTGGAGCCTACCTTGGAGACCTCTCAATTGTTTTAATGTCTTTGGTGCTTCCATTTCAAGAATTTCTTTCACTTTTGCTGGATCCACCTTAATACCCCTCATTGATACTGTGCGAACCCAAGCCTAGGTACCTGCAAAATAAAGACAATAAACACCTTAAGTTAGATTTTGCAAGCATAAACAAGGATTCCCCATGAGATTCATTAACATAGCTCAAATTAGGAAGAAAATAATGAAGAGCACAAAGTAAATCACAAAATAAAGATTGAATCCTAATTAAGAAAGCAAACTCTTAATCCCATGGGGGAATTGGTGCCAATTTGATGTGAAAATTGGCCCTTTCCCAATTCCTATGATGCAAGATTCGAATGTTGAAGATATTGTTGATCCACTTTTGATGAAAATATGAGAACTCCAAGCCAAATCTGCAAAAAGCCTAGCTAAGAATTCAAATGAAGGATGAGAATGAATAAGTATTTTAGCATGGTAACTTTACTTGGATTGTGGATGATAAAATGAGGAGAGGAGCTCTTCATTTATAGGATTTTAAGATGGATGAATGTCCAAATTTGAGCAATGTGGGACTAACATTCATCCAATGATATGGTGCCACTTGTCAAGCTATGAATGGATGATGGTTGTGCAAGATTTGGGGTTTGTGCCAATAAATGCCAAATTCAAATTTGTTGAAATGACATGTAAGAGGGAAGGGAAAATGCAATAAATGCCACTTGGCTCAAAGCAAAGGACATGTAAGATGAAGTTATTGCCTTGTTGGATGTACATGTTGACTTGGAATTTTTGAATTCAAATTGAGAGAATATTCCAAAAGATGCCTTGTGAGGAAAATAGGGATTTAATAAATGAATTAAATCTATTTTCATGTGCAACTTGCATTATCTAGAGGATGTGACATGAGATTAGATTAAATTAATCAAGGGTTAATTAATTTAATGGGAGATTTGATGATGTGACTTATTTGACTTAGATTTATGGATTTATTTAAGTCAAATAAGAGAGGAATATGATAAGAGGCTAATTAAATAAAGATTTTGATTTATTTAATTAAAAGGGATGGTGTTAGATTAAATCCAATAAGGTTTTAATTTATTTAATTTAATGGATAGACTTTAGAGATTTACTCAAATAAATTGATTATTTAATTAAATATAGATAATTAGATCGAATGGATTGATTTAATTAACAAAAGAGATGACCTTAGTTAGATAAAATGATTTATTTAATTAAAGGACGAATATTGATGAATTTAATCAGATAGGGAATTTGATTAAATGGTTGGACTGAGGGATGATTTAGGAAGAAATAATGTTAGTAAGTTAGGATCAGGTGCACAATGTCAATCAGTACATTTTTGATGTCTACATTTTGCTCATCTTTGAAGCAATGCACTTGTTGCGTTAGTTCAAAGAATAAACGATCTCAATCAAAGCCAAAAAAGGTTTCAATATTCAAAGGCTTGCTCCACTGCTGTATGGCAAGAGAATATGCCATTATAATGCCCCCTCGAGAGATCAGATAAAAATTTCAATTTTTTGGGTGATCTCGCGAAAAAAAGTGACAAAGTGCCCAACAAGTCCAAAAGGGGTCTAGAAGGCTAAAAACGTGTCTAAATGCAATAAAATGATGAAAAACAAGCCTCAAATGGACAAAAATGGGTTTGGAGGGCCAAAACCCTAGCGAGATAGCCCTAAAGGGTCAAAAAACCCTAATTTTTAGGCTTAAAAGGGGCCGAGGGGTCCTTTTCAAATCATTTTCACACACCTCCGCTAGCAACCTTGAGATTCAAGCTCTAACCTCCTGATGATATGGCACAACAAAAGCTTCCCCTACACATTTCAGACCGCGTTCGGACCTACAAGCAGCCACCTGACATCGGTGCCCCAGTATGTGGCCCTAACTGATACTTTGTTTTTTCATTTTTAACACATTTATTTCATGTTTTAAGGAGAGATCGCCTCTAGTGGTGCTATTATAGCACTGCACGGTGTTCAAAGTGCACCGCTTTTAGCATTCTTACATGACAATGGTGCAATTTGGAGTTTAAAAATTCCACCGCTGGGCTCAGGCTCAGCTCGGACTCGGCGAGCTAGTTTTGGAAAAGTGCACCGCAACGGTGCCCTTTTCACTAAAACTGCGATGCTAGGGGCTGAAGTGCACCGCTGCGGCACCATTTGGTGAAATTTCGGGTCCAGCGTCACTGTTTGAGGAAACTCAAACTGCGATGCCTTCACAAACTGTGCCACTTGAAGAGAGTTTGAGGCGTTATGTTAGGATTTTTTTTCAAAATTTTTAACATGCTGACCTTCGTTGATGCAGGATGGGCCCAAGGAGCTCTATTCTCGGGAGCACCGGTTACGGGACGTGGCGAGCATTCTGTGGGATTTGACCGACCGCGATCAAGATTGACTGGGAGGTGTGGGATTGTGGCATATTGCGTACGTAGCGCCTGTGCGCACACACCTCGAGATGTTGTCAGTGCTAGCCGAGAGATGGCATAGCAAGACCTCGTCATTTCATCTTCCCACTGGTGAGGCGACCTTCACATTGGAGGACGTCTAGCATATACTACGATTTCCCATTCATGGCCAGTGGGCGATCTATGACATGGAGGGTTGCGAGTACTGTACCAAAGTCCTCACTACATGAGACATCATATACTATGAGGGGTAGATCGAGTTAGAGCGGTATAGAGTTATCGCACCTCCCTTCCATTGGGCAGTTGTAGCGATTATTTTTGGTTTGGTTGCCCCAGTCAGGCGAGGGCAATATTTCAGTCCAGGCTAGAGTTACTACTGGGAGAGGATGGTCCGGGATAGGCCGGTTTGGTTCACGTGGGGGCTTGTAATTTTGGCTTCACTGTATAGGGACCTGCATGAGTATGTGTATGCAGATGGTAGAGAACTAGGAGTCGGTGTGACCTTGCTACATATCTGGGCGTGGGAGCACATTTTTGTGCTACGTCCATGGGTTGTTCTGGTTCTGATGGGGGCGGAGGATGCCCTTGTGGCTCAGTACAGAGGTGGTGTGTCCTTCACACACACTAGTGAGCATGGGATCCCCTACTGGAGGTAGGTCATAGATGAGATGCTCATTTTTACTTGGCGTTCGTACCTTAGTCAGCCTAGATGGGCCGACGATGCTGCCCAGCTCTTCAATTGCCATCAGGATCAGTACATGCAGGGATGAGAGCATATGATGATAGAGAGATACCTGCCCGGACTGTCCAGCGTCAATTCAGAGAGCCGTAAGATCGGCTAGATGATGACTACATGGTCGTCTTCATGTGTAGCATGACACAGGTGTCATGGGGGCTAGGTATTCCAACCACATAGGTAGTTGATAGCTTTCGGCAGTTGGTGGCCCAACCTTGGGCTTATGATCAGGGTCCAACAGATCCAGGTACCACATAGGCCTTCAGAGATTGGTTTAGACCTCCCTTACGGTTGACTATTCCAGGCGAGGACCCAGAGGCATACAAGGTCAGAGGCAGAGGCAGGGGCGAGGACGAGGGTGAGGTTCGAGGATCGAGATCCGATAAGATCCACCAAGGGTGCCCCCAGTTCTGCCAAGTTAGGGAGATGTCCCCATGCAGGACCAGTAGCAGGATCCACTAGTCCCACCCCCACGTGCCAGGGGTGAGGACCAGACACAACCACGGGTACAACCAACAAGGTAGGTAGATGCATGGGATGCCCTGATTTTCCAGCTACAGGTGCAGGTACAGTCCATGATAGTCGAGAGAGACTAGGCACAGGCTGAGAGGGACCAGCTCAGGGTCGAGAGGGATCAGGCTGTGCAGCAGCAACAGGCCGTAGAGGTACAGGAAGCCACAGAGCTAGGTCGTCGATATCAAATCGAGAGCATGACAACCTCTGCCTCCCAGGGTACTGTGTTGGTATGATCCTACAAAGATGTTGTTCGAGAGGCAGAGTACTATTGCCGAGCCTATCATGACACTATACCCAGAGCAGATTGGGTTCCTGAGTATTCAGAGCGGGCCAGCCAGAGACCACCAGAGGGTCACGATGATAGGGGTGAGGGCAACATCCACAAAGACCGAGCTTGATCGAGATGATAGGTGCTTTTGTGTCTTATGGGCTCATTTTTGATAGCCCGATGGGTGTTTTGTACTGATTGACCCACATATGTAGAGTGATCCTGATTATTATTCTTTGTACTATGACAGTTGATATGATGTAAATGAGTTGATTTTGATGTGATGAAATGTGTACCCTTATCTATGCATGTATGCTTTATTTCTATATGTTATGGATGTATTTATATCTAATGATGTTTATGCAATGATTATGACCTATGATATGATGTGCAATGATGTTAACCATATGATGATTTATTTTATGCAAATGTGATATGTGAAATGATATATGGTATATGTAATGATGTATGGAAAATGCTTATATGAGATGATCCATGATGTGATGGATGTGATATGATTCAATGGTCATGATATGATGCTGATGAAATGGTAGTATGAGATGCTTAGATTAACAAATTTTATTATCCTAAATGATGATGTATGTAATGATATGTCTAATGACTTTAAATTTTTATGTGCATGTTGCTTATGATTATGCACTAAATGATTATGAAATGATTATGTAGATGCTTATGTGATGATTTAGATGGTAATGTTATGAGATGCCACGTGATGGGTGAATGCAATGTCATGAATGCACCTATTTAAAATGTGATGTGTATGTTTCCTATATGATATGCTTATGCAATGATTTCTATATGATATGTTTGTGCAATATGCTAATGATTTGTGGATGCAGGATTAATGACGGTGATGGTGATGGTGATCAACTGTCATAGTACCTTGTTAGCATGATTAGTGAGAAAAGAAGAAGTCATTTCAACAAGATACATGATGACACAAATTTAGATGATGATGATGATGATGATTACTTGCCGAGGAATTAGGATTTTCAAAGGGCCAAAATTTTCTTATGTTTGATAACACACATGGTACGATGCATCAAGGTATAGCAAACCAGGATGGCATGGTACCTAGTGTGATGGAATTTGACTCGACAATCAAATAGGATTATTCTTGTTCACACCTGACATATGGAAACCTTGCTAGGATGCACTTCAGGAGTTTCAGACACCTCGGACCAAAACACGGAAAGGTAAACCTATCCCTGTAATAGTCAACAAGTTTCTGTAGACTTCTTCCGCACATAACTAACAAAGAAAGTATTCGCCAAGGTTATATTGCAAGAGTGTCTAACAAGCATAGCAGACAAAAGATAATGATCATTGCCCCATTCCTATTTCTCTAAATCCATTGTTTTGGGATATCATTGAGACGTCCTTGGAATGAGCGCAAAATAAGATAAGTCAAAAGATAAATACCAAGTAAACAAATAGACTGATGCTCTTCAATACCGCTAACGGAAAGGGGATATGTTTTCTAAGATGATGAACGAAACTTATTGCCAAAAGATAATGCCCATTATAGGAAGGATTCATCCTAGGACATGTTAGTGGATGGCGGCACGTCATTTCGTTTATAAGGGATGCTTGATATGGGACAAATTTAGATGTTGAGTTACCAATACGAAGAGATAACCAACTTGCTTACTTATTGACTTAGACTTTAGACCTGACATTTTGAGTTCTGCGTTTAAACTGCTAGACTTGTTTCTGACTGTTTCACCAAAGGTTGACGATGACGATTAGTTTATTATGGATGGTGCTTATTGCAGGTGTATGCGAGATGAGGCAGATGGATTTTTTGAAATATTTGGATGTTTTTGATGTTTTGTAATGTTTTGAGGTTGTTTTTGGTATTTTTCGATGTTTTCAAACATTTTGATTTTTGATTTTCCAATGTTTTTGGGATTTTCTAATATTTTGACCAAGATACTAACCTAACGACCTATCCTAGGGGACTCAAGGGCTGGTCAATAGATTAGCCTTGCCTACATTATACACGCAAAGACCATGTAGTTCGACTGACGACTTGACTGATTTACAGATGAAGATATACATGATGAAATGTCAGTTTATTATGACAGATTCCTATAGGACTGACCTAAATGTCTCGAGGGATGATCAAAGATCAACCTTGCCTATGTTCAAGCTCAAAGACGACGTAGTTCGACAAGATGACCTTATTTTTGGCTTTTGATATGTTTTGAATGTTTTTGGATTTTTTGTTTTGAGGACTTTAAGACCATACACGAATCTAATCCAATGAGAACGTGCCCCCAATGTGATGCAATAGACTACTCCAATAAAGGCAGGACAAACTGACCTTGAGGATAGGCTAAGTAGTACTAGGAGGGATCATGATACGAACACAGGACCAAGCTATGGTGTAGATGCAAATGGATGTGTGATGGATGGAAA
The DNA here is from genome assembly GCA_007258455.2 of Sequoia sempervirens. Lineage (NCBI taxonomy): Eukaryota > Viridiplantae > Streptophyta > Pinopsida > Cupressales > Cupressaceae > Sequoia > Sequoia sempervirens. Next base: position 457,542,472 of record VDFB02000003.1, read on the forward strand.
CCTGAATGCGATGGATGATGGAAGCGAAATGGAGGGATAATGACAAACAATTCGTAAAGGTCTTAGTGGATGGAAAGTGCTTATTTACACAAGGCGCCTATTTTATAGGTTTTCACCAAGGTACTTGCCCAAAGTGCCACCAAAGTGGTTTTCACTACAGGATGATTTTTTTATCCTTTTTCTATTTTTTTTGGATTTTCTGCTTTTTTGATTTTTTTGTTGTTACCAAGACACCTGTTTTCCAGGTTTTCGCTGAAGTAACCATTTTTTCAGGACTTTTTCTAAATTTTTTGGATTTTTTGGTTTTATACCTGGAAGAATTAGGCATAATTTTTTTTGAGATGGGAGCCATTCATGGGCTCCTGCAAAGGTTCCCCTTTGGGTGTTGATAGCTGATATGCCCATGACTTATAACTTGCTGTGATGATGAAAGGTCCTAACCAATTAGGTTTGAACTTGCCTTTGCTGCTGGGGTTCGGGACATTCTTCTGATTTTGTTTTAAGACCAGTTCTCCGATTTGGAAAGTCCTGCTTCTGATCTTCTTGTTGTAGCTTCGTTTGAGTCTATTTTGATAGATTTGTAGATGATTCAAAGCATCTATGCATCTCTCATCTAGTAGCTCCAACTTGTTTAATCTTGACAGTCGGTAGTCCTCATCTGTGATGAGATTTTGCAATGATATTTTGAGGGATGGGAGCTCAATCTCAATGGGGAGGACAGCTTCTGATCCATAGACCAAGGAGAAGGGGGTGGTGCCAGTGGGTGTGTAGATGCTAGTTCGATAAGCCCAGAGGGCGGGATTAAGCTGTAGATGCTAGTCACAACCTACCTCATTGACTATTTTCTTGAGGATTTTGAGGATGGTTTTGTTCGTGGCTTTTGCTTTGCCATTGCCTTGGGGATAGTACAAGGTGGAGAAGAGATGCTGGATTTTGAATTTCTCGCACAAGTCACGAACCTCTTGGTTCTTGAATGGTGTCCCATTATCTGAGATAATGGCTTGTGGAACACTGTAACGACATATGAGATAGTTCAGGATGAATTTTGAGATTTGCTTCCCAGTGATATACGTCATGGGTATGGCTTCCACCCACTTTGTGAAGTACTCACTTGCAATTATAATGAATTTATGGCCATTGGATGAGGTGGAAGTGATTTTTCCAATGAGATCGAGTCCCCACTATGAAAAGGGCCATGGTGTGACGATTGGGTGAAGCTCTTGAGTTGGAGCATGGATGAGGTCCCCATGCTGCTAACATTGTAAATACCTTTTAGCGTGATCATGTGCTTCTCGCTCCATTATGGGCTAATAATACTCCAGTCTCAGCAGTTTCTTGGCTATGGTTATTCTACTCAAGTGTGAGCCACAGATACCTTTATGAACCTCTATTAGAGAGGTTAATGCTACCTTAGCATTTAGACAGTGCAGTAAAGTACCCTCTATGCTTCTATAGTATAAGGTATCACCTAGGATGAAAAATTTGGATGCCTTTTTGATAAAGGTTCATTTTAGGCTCGATGGTAGGTTAGCGGGAATGACATGTGAAGATATGTGTAGATGTCATGATACCAAGGATTGCCAGTACCAATGATTTGACACACATATTCTGATTTTGGCACCTCGAATGTGGGAACAAGAAGTTGCTCGATCAAAAATTTGTATTTCGGCACGTTGTGAGGGATGTCTACTAGAGACCCAATTGTAGCCATGGTGAGAGTAGCTCTATTGTTGGTTCTTGGAATCTGCTCAAATGTTATGTCGGTGAAGGATTCCTTTAGAGTCTCCACCAATTTCTTGTATGGGGTTAGCTTGTCATCCTTTGTCTAATATTCATTATTGATCTGATTTATGATCAACTGAGAGTCTCCATATACCTTGAGAGCTATGATATTCCATTGTACTGCTATCTTGAGACCTATAGTCAAAGCCTCGTATTTTGTGATGTTGTTAGTGCAAGGAAATTCCAATTTATATGACCTCAGTATGCAATCCCCTTGTGGGGTGATGAAGAAGACACCAACCCCTAATCCATGTTGCATATATGAACCATCGAAGTATAGTTTCCAATGGTCAGTTACATTGAGGTTAAAGATGGATTCATCCAGAAATTCAAATACAAGAGGATTCTCCGCATAAATAGGTTCTTTTGCTAGTTGATCTACAATAAATTGACCTTTAATGGCTTTTAGCTCAACATACTCGATGTCATACTCTGACAATATCATTACCCATTTTTCCTGTGAGCATTGCTTTTGATAAGAGATACTTGAGGGGATCAATTTTCGCAATGAGCTTTATCTTGTGTGCCAACATGTAATGTCTGAACTTTTGGGATGCAAACACTACAGTGAGGCAAGATTTCTTGATGAATGAGTAATTTACCTCATGACCCACCATTGTTCTATTGATATAGTAGATAGCCCTCTTTGTTCCGTGTTCATCATGCTGAGCTAGGAGAGCTCCAAGGGCTGCTGATGTTGCTAATACATATAAGATCAATGGCTTTCTCGGGATAGGTGGCATTAACACTGGTGGTGTCTGTAGATATTCCTTGATTTTGTTAAATACCTCTTCGCATTTTGTATCCCATTTATATGCTACCCCCTTGTGGAGTAGGTGCGAATATGGGTTCTGCTTGTCTGCTAGTTGTGCTATGAATCATCAGATGGATTGAAGTCGGCCTTGGAGGCCTCTCAATTGTTTTAATGTCTTTGGTGCTTCCATCTCAAGGATTGCCTTCACCTTTATTGGATCCACCTCGATACCCCTCACGGAGACTATGTATCCTAGCAGTTTACCTGATTGTATGCCGAAGACACACTTCTTGGGATTTAGTCTGACTTTGTATTCCTCCAGCAAGTCAAAAATAACACTTAGGGTTGCTATATGATCTTGTCTTTTCCTTGACATGGTTAGGATGTCGTCAACATAGTCTTTGACTATTTTGTGAATCATGTCTTGAAATATTAATGTCATGGCCCTTTGATAGGTTGCTCCTATGTTCTCTAGGCCAAATGGCATCATGTTCTAGCAGTAAGTTCCCCATGGACAAGTGAAGGTTGTCTTATGTTGATCTTCTTTTACTATCATGATCTGGTTGTATCCTCAAAATCCGTCCATTAGTGATAGCATCTCATGTCCTGTTGTCATGTCTACTATCATGTCAATGTTGGGAAGCAGGAAATCATCCTTAGGACATGCCTTGTTCAAATCTCTGAAGTCCATATAGATTCTGATGGCTTTGTTAGGTTTTGAAATAGGTATCAAATTTGACACCCATTCTGGATAATCAATTGGTCTGATAAATCTTGCATCTAACAACTTTTTGAGCTCCATTTTGACTAACAAAGCAATTTGAGGATGCATTTTTTGAAGCTTTTGTCTAAAAGGTTTTGCTTCTGGATACACCACTAAGTGATGAACCACTGTCTCTAGATCTAGCCCTGGCATGTTAGTGTAACTCCATGCAAATTTTATTTTCCTTTCCTTTAGGAATGCTGCTAGGAGTTCTTGCTCTTCTAATAATAGTGATTCTGCATAAAATGTGATGTGCGGGGCCTCCTCTGTTCCTATGTTGACCGGATTGCATTTTTTGGCCAAGACTGTTGACTTCTCTTGATGAATAGCTCTTAGGGGAAGATTGAATCTTTCATCCTCAGGTGCCTCAGAGAGGTTTTCACTATTGGATACATCCTTTATTTTTACTATTTTCTTGTCAAAGAGTGCCACGATGTGGTTTTCACTCAAGGACTTGGATATGATTCTTAGTTTATCACTTTTGCGATTGAAGGATTCAATTGTTTCCCCATAATAGGCATGTGTGTCCAACTCCATTATAAATCTTGCCTTGTGATCTCCATCTAGAATATTATCCCTCAATCCCATGAATTCTAAGAGCACTTCATCATTTTTGAATGTATCAAGAACTGGTGATCCTCATTGGTCATAGTCGATCAGTTGGGGGTAGACCAAACGAATCTCATGATTTTGACTATCTGGTTCAAAGGATATGGTACTAATCATACACAGGGTGGTATCTTCGAATAACCTAGGTAGATTGGTCAAGTTATCTTCATCATTGCTACTAATATAGGGCTCAGTTATGAAATTATGTGTGTCCCTACCTATGACTATTGGTGAGTGTACTTGTACTAGTACTGGCTGAGGAGAAACATTAGTGGCTCTAACCAGAGGACTTTGGCCACATATGGTTATTCTTAGAATGGCACATCCAAGACCAAGATTTTTTATGGGTCGTGTCTCTGGCATGATAGGTATTATGAGCCCATTGTCATTTTGTCCCAGTCTTTGATTTCGGTCATAGCCCATTGCAAGCATCATGTGTAGGCCTTTGCTTCTTTTGTCCATTGGTAAATTAGCTGCCAGTCTTTCATCTTGATACAACATGTGAGATGGATCTGCTTCAATGACCTCATGACCAAGGTCTCCCCATCTTGTGAATTTGGGATAATCCTCAGGATACGTTTGTGATGTGGAAGCTTGATTTTCTTGTAGGCGTCCTTGTGATCTAGGAGATTGTGGTAACTCTCCTATCACAAAAGCATTGTTAGGGAGCCTGTAACTTCCACAACCATCATCCTGGATGATGAGCTTGATGTTGGAGATGGTGGGAATGGTGGGAATGATGGGTGTCTTTGTCGCAGAAGTGCACGCGAGAGTGGTGGAGTCGATGTATTGTGTGGATGGTCCCTCATTGTTCTTTGGCACTTGGGGGATTTTGTAGTATTTGGCTTCAAGATTCTTGCAATATGAAAACAGCTCAAGATCTCCATGGATGGTAACTTCTTGTCCATTATGTGTGAATTTCACACATTTGTGGAAGGTTGATGCTACCGCTTTCATCACATGAATCCATGGGCGTCCCAGGAGGATATTGTATGGCAATTCGAGGTCCAAGACCTGACATGTGGTTTCCATGAGTGTTGGCCCTACTTGGATAGGGAGCTTAATTGTGCCCTGAGACACTCTTTCTTGGTCATCATATTCTTTGATTGTGATGCCCTTGCCTTTGTCGATGGAATCTTCTGATATTTTCAACTGCTTGATGAGGCTAAGAGAGCAGATGTTCAAACCTACACCTCCATCCACCAAGACCCTTTTGATTTTGCTTTTGTTTACAATGGCTTCCAAGTGAAGTGCGCGGTTGTGAGATGGTTGGGCAGGGAAATCTTGGTCAGAAAATGTAAGGAGATTAGGTGTTATGATATTTGTGACCATAGCTTGGAATTGCTCCGCATCAAGATCTACGGGGATAATGGATGAGGCTAATGCTTCCTCAAGGATCTTTTTATGCGCTGATGAGATTTTTAACAACTCCATGATGGAGATGTGTGCTGGCATTCTTTTGAGTTGGTCTACAACATTGTAGCTATATGGAACGACTCTTGATGTAGGGACTCTAATTGGTTGGGATGATCCTGCAATGGTGACTTTGCCACCTCTTGTGGTGACTCCACAATCTTCGACATGGGTGCCCTTGATGGTGATGACCATGTAGTCTTCATTTAGGGAGGCAATGACTATTTCATACATGTTATTTACATTACCCTTCCCTTTATCATTTCTATTTCCTTTGTTTCCATGATTCGGCATCGGATTCGTGTAGATTTTAAGGTCCTAATTTCCTGTAGGTTGTTCCACGTTTATGATTTTCTTGTCAATGAGATCTTGGATGATGTTTTTAAGTCTCATGCAATTGTTTGTGGTGTGGCCTTTGATTTTGTGGAACTCCCACAGTTGATTTTCATTATACCAAGGAGGTTTGACATCGGGTTTTTGGTAGTTCTTGAATGTAGGTGCTTTGATGATCTTCTCGTTGATCAACCTTTTCATGATGTCCTCAAGTGGTTCCCCCAACATGGTGTATTTTCGTTTGGGGTATGTTTTGTGTTGAGGTGGTCCTCTTTGGTCATTGAGGTTATTGATTGTGGGATTATTGTTGGGTTGATGCGTTGTGTGATAAGTGTTTTGATTTGGTGTTTGGATTTTTTGTGTGGGTGTGTTTTGATGTGGACCACTAATGACCACCTTGGCATCGACGACACCATCATTAGTGATGCTCTTGTTTCTTGCCCATGCACAAGGTTTATCATTGTAATTATATGATGGGCGATTGTTTTGTGGTTCGTGATATGACATTGATTCGACGGGTTGGGTCACAAGGGCTCTTTCGATGCTAAGCACCTTGGAGATTAATTGCTCATATGTGGTGATTCCTTGAACCTTGAGATGAAATGACAGGAGGCTTTCGAGGTTGGCTATGATTGTGCAGACTTTTTGTTCTTCTAGCATGGTCCACTTGCTCTAATTGGCCTTGGATCACCATCGTTGAAGGAATGAAGCGAAAGATTCATTCTTTCCTTGTTTCAGAGTGTATAGTTCTTCGAGACTAACATCCATTGCAATGTTACATGCGTAGCTCCTTATGAATGCATCTCTAATTTCTTGAAATGTCCTAATGCCTGGAGATAAGCGAGAGAACCATTCTATAGCTGGACCTGCCAAGCTCCTCAGGAATAGCCGCATTAGATAAGTATCGTCATATGTGACCTCCATACAATGAACCTGGAATTCCCTAATGTGATCTTCAGGGTTTCCCATCCCTCGATACTTGTCAAATTTTGGGATTTCAAATCCCTTAGGGAATGGTTTCATGTCTAGGCTCCTATCAAATGGATAGGGACACAAGTTGCTTTGCATTTTGGTTGTCTGCCCCGATTGAAGGTCGAGAACTTGTTGCGAGAGAAACCTAAGTTGTGTCGTCACATCATTCTGGGGATCAGGGGTGGAATGAAAGTGTTTTTAGGTGTTTGAATTGTTTGTTGGGTGGATGGGTTGGTCAGTTTGTTGTTTGATGGTATCTACATGTTCTGCCGAGCGAAGTAGGCTTCTACTTGCTTTTGTATGAATGATGCCTATTGTTGATCCTATTGTTGTTGCATTAGGATTTGTGCTTGTTGTTGCACTTGTTGCTGCTCCAACAATGCTTGTGTTGTGCTTGTTGTTGGGATGCCAATTTTGCTACTTCTTGTTGCTCTTGGTATTACTTTAATGCTTGCTGATATACTTGTAATTGCACTGCTTGTGCAAGAAGTTGTGCTTGTGCTTGTGCTTGTGCTTGTACTTGCACTTGTGCTGCTTGCACTTGTGTGGCTTGTTGTTGTAATAAAAGTTGTGCTTGAGCGACTCTTTGTGCTTGCAATGCTTGTGTAGCTTGGGCGACTTCTTGTTGTTGTTGTTGCAATAAAGCTTGGGCTTGTTGTGATTGTAATGCGGCTTGTGCAACTTTGGTAGCTTGCACAACTTGAGCGGCTTGTTGCATGACTTTTTGTTTCTACACTTGTTGGTATCCTCTTTGAAAAGTGGCTTGTAATGCTACATCGAATTGGTTTGATGTGGTGAACGTTGGTGGTGTTGGAGGTGGTGGTGGATTTGGAATAGTGGTAGATGATGATGTTGTGTTGATATTTTACATGTTGGAAAATGGTATTGATGTGATTGGTCCTTGTGAGACCATGCTTTGTGATGTTAAGGGTGTGTTTGATGGTGTTGCCATTGCTTGTGTGTTTATCGTTTGTTGTTGCGATATCAACAATAAATTTTGAGTGTTTGGTGCAATGCTTTGATTGATACTTGGTACCTAGGAGGAGGCCCTAAACCAAGGAGTGATGCGGATGATAATGGAAATGGTGGAAGAGGTAGAAATGTAAGGGGCGTGAGTTGTGAAAATGTCATGGTGTCGAATAAACCCCCTAGTCTGAACATATCTCCCTCTTCTTGTGAATTTGTGAGAAGAGGTGTTTGTGTTATTGCTTGAAAAATTGATGATGATGGATCGTGATGGAATGTGAAAGGACCATTCTTGTGTAATGTTTTTTTGGGTATGCTTTGTTCCAATGTGGTGTTTTTATCCAAGTTTTGATTATTAACAAGGGGATGTGATTGAAGAGCATTGAGAAATGTGTTTCCCTTGTTAACGTTTGGTTGGGTTGGAGCAAACGATCTTGTGATTTTCGGAATGTTTTGTGTGACATTTTGAGATGGGGGTGTAGATGAAATGGGGATGGTGGATGAAATTGGAGGAAATGATGTGTCCACAATAGTACTCATATCAAAATCTGAAGGCAACTTGGCCCCTTGTTTTGCCAGTTCAAGCATGTACAACAAAGGGTTAAGTCTCATCATGATGTTGATGATTCTATGGTTGTCTGGATTTTGGAGCATTTCTACCATTTCCTCGCGAGACATTCCAAAAGTGAGGTCCTCTCCTTGATTTTCTTCTTGGGGATGTTGCGATGATGAGAGGGCCAATGGGTTGTTTGATTCTATTGGATTCATTTCTGCGTTGGTTTGGCTAAGATCACTTGAAGTAGGTGTTTCTTTGTTGGCTTCCATACTCTTCTTGTATTGAGATCTTGTTTGGACCATAAAATAGGGATCAAGAATATGGGAGATGAATCTCTTTGATTCTTTAGATTGATCTCTATTTTATGTCCCAAAGTGAAAGTTTTAAGATGCCTTGAGGATCAAAGGTGATGATATGATGATGATGTTAAGGATGGATGATATGGATGTTCTTTGTCTTTTGATAAATTTTGAGATGAGACACTAGGCTTGCAGGACTTGTAGATTTTGGTTTTGATTTCGATTTCGATTTGGATATTTGAACGAAAAGACCCTAAGATGTTGGATGATGATATAAGGGATAGATTTGTTCAAGGGATGATGTTTTGAATATGTGTGAGAAGAAGGATGCATCTACCCATACCTATTCAAACAAGACGATTTGTTTCACTAAGCATATGGAGAAGGATTCATCTACATACACTAAGCTAGACAAGATGATTTTGATAACTTTGACTAAGTATATGCAAAAGGATGCATCTACACATACCTAGCCAAGGGTGTTTTGATAGAATGTTTTCAAGGATTTTGTCTCAATGATTTGGATGATTTTGATTTTGCCATAAAGCCTAGTATCAAGGATGATTTTTTTTTTGAAGATTTTTCAAAAGATGATTTGTGAGATGGATTTGATGTTTTGAGAGATGGATGAAAGAGGCTTGATTTGTTTTGATCCTTAGGTGAACCTAAAAAGAAACTTTGTTTTCCTAGACCTAGGTATTGAAGAGCATGAAAATGCTTCCTAATGACTTTTGTAACTAAGGATAGATTTCATTTGAACATTCATTTCAATGATTTTGGGGTTATGAGTCTTCAACACATATGAAAGTTAATTTTGCTTAGATTTGCTTAATGTCTTTATTTTACCAAAAAAACTTTCTTCAATTAGGTTTTCAAACTAAGATGTCCAATGTCTTAATTTCTTCAAACCCCACAAGATATGTTATGTGGAAATTCAATGAAATTAAGGCAAGGTTTTCCTATTGTTTACTTAAGAATCCAAATTGAGATCTAATCCAATGCTTAGAAACCTCTAAGGATGTGAATCCCAAGGGAAAGCAATAACATATGGATTGAGTCAATGGTATTTGTCTTCAAAAGGGTTTGAAATTTGGATGGTGTTAAGGGTTTATTTTGAGGTGTTTTCGATCAAGCAATGCATTTTGTAACCCAAGAATAAATACAATCCTATGGATGTGTAAGACAATATTTGTTGGATTCCCACTTGGACAAGTCCAGCTATGCTTATCTCTAGCAAATGGTTAGATGCTTGACCCCACTGGCTCCCCTCCATGGCACTCACTTATACGGGGCAGCCAAGCATCAACACCCATGAAACTCCCATGGAATGCTTTCCATTTCTAATAGAAGACTGTAAAAGTGTGGGGCGGCTTCAGAACGACCATTCTTGCACCAACAAATAGATAAAAGGATTTTGGAAAATTCTAGCACATGGGTTTTAGTAAGGACTTTCTGTTCATAGGAGTTGACCCAACGTGGCAAGAGTCCCCTTTCGAATCCATCTGGTCAGAGTCAACCGCGTGATATTGACGTTTCTTCCAATATCCACATTTATATCCCGGTTGGAAATACTCTTGGCTTTAGAGTGTTATTGGTTGAGTCATTCCCTTAGGTGAGTACATTTTCCCCAAGGTAGGCCCTCTAAGATAAACAAAAGCGAATGAAGAACAATATTTGTAACTCAATCAATCCTTGTTGGCAACAAGGAAAGAGAATATACACAACAAAGTCCCCACTCACACTCGCACAATAGTTTGTTCAATTTTAAGCCCAAATCAAAGTGTGGAGGTGATTGCTTTATCTCAACCCAAAGTCATAGAAAAGACCTTTTGATTCTCAAGATCGCTATAAAGCACAAAAGAAGCGCATACATCCTTTTCTAATGTCTTTAATCTAAGTAAGCCCTCATGAAAAACACAACTACACTTGTTCTTTTTAGATCCTCAAAGCAATATGTAAGTTTATTTTAGAGCACCAAATCACAAGTAAAAGACATTTGTTCAATTGTTTAATCCATAAACGAAATCTAGTAAGTTGTTGATCCTAAGATTCTTTTTAAACCCTCTTGCAAGAATTAAAAAAAAATAATCCTTTTTAAACCCAAATGAAAGCTAGTGTTCTAAAGAAATAAAAAGATGACAAATTCTTGAAGAAATGTTAAAAAAACACTTAAGTGTTAAAAAAACACTTTGATTAGACCCAATATCATCTCCATGCTTCTCTTTCCTTTGTGTTTGGATTCAAACCTACAAAGTGGAAAAACAATCAGATTATGGAAAAACACAGAAGTTAAGAAACAAAAAATAGTAGATAAATAAATCATGAACCAAAAGCATGTGCTAAAAAATTAAGTTCTCCCTTTTTCTGTCTTCCAGCATCGCAACTCGTGAAGGCGTTGCTATTTTTTTTCCAAGCGTCGCTCCTATAGTGCCGCTAACTAGTAAGTGGCACTCTGTGTCGGGACAAAGAGCATGATTGTGTCACTATTTTGCTCCAGCATCGTAGTTTTTGAAGGCGTCAGAGTTTTATTTTTTTTTTGAAAACTTGTGCAGATCAGCAAGTCCAATGACGTAGTTTAAAATTTGAAATTTTTGGTGGGATGAGTCTAGCGGTGCTAAAATAGCAATGCTGACGAGCCCGCAATGCTAAAACAACAATGCTGATGAGATCACAGCGCGAAAACAGCGACGCTGATGAGCCTGCATTGGAATTTCCTGTGTGCAGAAAAGCGCAAAATTTTCATGAAAATGTTAGAATTTATGACTTTACGCCCTCCTTCTAGTGCCAAATGTGTGAACCCAAGCCTAGGTACCTACAAAACAAAGACAATAAACACCTTAAGTTAGATTTTGCAAGCATAAACAAGGATTCCCCATGAGATTCATTAACATAGCTCAAATTAGGAAGAAAATAATGAAGAGCACAAAGTAAATCACAAAATAAAGATTGAATCCTAATTAAGAAAGCAAACTCTTAATCCCATGGGGGAATTGGTGCCAATTTGATGTGAAAATTGGCCCTTTCCCAATTCCTATGATGCAAGATTCGAATGTTGAAGATATTGTTGATCCACTTTTGATGAAAATATGAGAACTCCAAGCCAAATCTGCAAAAAGCCTAGCTAAGAATTCAAATGAAGGATGAGAATGAATAAGTATTTTAGCATGGTAACTTTACTTGGATTGTGGATGATAAAATGAGGAGAGGAGCTCTTCATTTATAGGATTTTAAGATGGATGAATGTCCAAATTTGAGCAATGTGGGACTAACATTCATCCAATGATATGGTGCCACTTGTCAAGCTATGAATGGATGATGGTTGTGCAAGATTTGGGGTTTGTGCCAATAAATGCAAAATTTGAAATTCAAATCTATTGAAATGACATGTAAGAGGGAAGGGAAAATGCAATAAATGCCACTTGGCTCAAAGCAAAGGACATGCAAGATGAAGTTATTGTCTTGTTGGATGTACATGTTGACTTGGAATTTTTGAATTCAAATTGAGAGAATATTCCAAAAAGATGCCTTGTGAGGAAAATAGGGATTTAATAAATGAATTAAATCTATTTTCATGTGCAACTTGCATTATCTAGAGGATGTGACATGAGATTAGATTAAATTAATCAAGGGTTAATTAATTTAATGGGAGATTTGATGATGTGACTTATTTGACTTAGATTTATGGATTTATTTAAGTCAAATAAGAGAGGAATATAATAAGAGGCTAATTAAATAAAGATTTTGATTTATTTAATTAAAAGGGATGGTGTTAGATTAAATCCAATAAGGTTTTAATTTATTTAATTTAATGGATAGACTTTAGAGATTTAACCAAATAAATTAATTATTTAATTAAATAGAGATAATTAGATCAAATGGATTGATTTAATTAGCAAAAGAGATGACCTTAATTAGATAAAATGATTTATTTAATTAAAGGATGAATATTGATGAGTTTAATCAGATAGGGAAATTTGATTAAACGGTTAGATCGAGGGATGATTTAGGAAGAAACGATGTTATTAAGTTAGGATCAAGTGCACGATTGCAATCAATACATTTTCGATGTCTACAGATACTATATATCCTAGTAGTTTACCTGATTGTATGTCAAAGACACACTTCTTGGGATTTAGTCTGACTTTGTATTCCTCCAGTCTATCGAAGATAGCACTTAAGGTTGCTATGTGATCTTTTCTTTTTCTTGACTTAGCTAGAATGTCATCAACATAGTCTTCAACTATTTTATGAATCATGTCATGGAAGATCAATGTCATGGCCCTTTGATATGTTGCTCCTATGTTCTTTAGGCCGAATGGCATCATGTTCCAATAGTATGTCCCCCATGGACAAGTGAAAGCTATCTTGTATTGATCCTCTTTTGCTATCATGATTTGATTGTATTCTAAAAATCCATCCATTAGTGATAGCATCTCATGTCCTGTTGTCATATCTACTATCATGTTGATGTTGGGAAGTGGGAAGCCATCTTTTGGACATGCTTTGTTCAAATCTTTGAAGTCTGTACAGATTCTAATGGCTCCGTCAGGTTTTGAAATAGGGACCAAGTTCGATACCCATTCTGGATAGTCTATTGGTCGTATGAATTCTGCATCTAATAGCTTTTTGAGCTCCATTTTGACTAACAAAGTGATTTGAGGATGCATTTTTTGAAGCTTTTTTCTAATAGGTTTTGCTTCTAGATACACTACTAAGTGGTGGACCACAGTCTTTGGATCAAGCCCTGGAATATCAGCATAACTCCATGCAAATTTTACTTGTATTTCCCTTAGGAATGCTGCTAGGAGTTCTTGCTCTTCTGATAATAGTGATTCTACATAAAATGTGATATGCAGGGTTTCCTCTATTCCTAGGTTGACTGGATTGCATTTTTCGGCCAAGATTGTTGACTTTTCCTAATGAATAGCTCTTAAATGAAGATTGAATCCTTCATCCTCAGGAGCCTTAGAGAGGTTTTCACCGTTGGATATGTCCTTTCTTTTTACTTTTTTCTTGTCTGAGAGTGCCATGGTGTGGTTTTCACTCAAGTACTTGGATATGATTCTTAGTTTCTCACTTTTGTGACTAAAGGATTCAATCGTTTCCCCATAATAGGCATGTGTGTCCAACTCCATTATAAACCCTACCTTGTGATCTCCATCTGGAATGTTATCCCTCAATCCCATGAATTCTGAGAGCGCCTCATCATTTTCGAATGTATCAAGAACTGGTGGTCCTCATTGGTCATAGTCGATCAGTTGAGGGTAGACAAGGTGGATCTCATGATTTTGATGATTGGATTCAAAAGATAAGGTACTAATCATGCAAGGGGTGGTATCCTCAAATAACCTAGGTAGATTGGATATGGCATCCTCATCATCGCTACTAATATAGGCCTTAGTTATAAAGTTATGTATGTCTCTACCTATGGATGTTGATGAGTGTACTTCTACTACTATTGGTAGAGGAAAAATATTAACCATTCTAACTGGAGGACTTTGGCCATTATGGTTATACTCGGAGGGGTACATCCAAGGCTGAGATTTGTTATTGGTCGGGTCTCTGGCATGATAGGTATTATGAGCCCATTGTCGTTTTGTCCAAGTCTTTGGTTTCTGTCGTAGCCCATTGCAAGCATCATTTGCAGACCCTTGCTTCTATTATCCATTGGTAAATCTGGTACTAGTCCCTCATCTTGATAGATCATGTGTGATCGATCTTCCTCAATAACCTCCTAGCCAAGGTCTCCCTAGCTTATGAATTCAGGATAGTCTTCAGGAGATGTTTGTGATGTGGAAGCGTGATTCTCTTATGGATGACCCCATGATCTAGGAGATTGTGGTAACTCTCCTACCACAAAAGCATTGTTAGGGAGCTTGTAGCTTCCACAACCATCATCCTAGATGATGAGCTTGATGTCAGAGATGGTGGGAATGGTGGGAGTGGCGGGTGTCTTTGTCACAGAAGTGGACGCAAGGGTGGCGGGATCGATGTATTGTGTGGATGGGCCCTCATCGTTTTTTGGCACTTGGGGAATTTTGTAATACTTTGCCTCAAGATTTTTGCAATATGAAAAAGGTTCGGGATCTTTGTGGATGGTAACCTCTTGTCCATTATGTGTGAATTTCACACATTGGTGAAAAGTTGATGCTACGGCTTTCATTGCATGGATCCATGGATGTCCTAGGAGGATATTATATGGTAAGTCAAGGTATAAGACTTGGAAAGTAGTTTCCATGATGGTGGGACCTACTTGAATATGGAGTTTAATTGTGCCTTGAGACACTCTTTCTTGGTCGTCATATGCTCTTATCCTGATGCCCCTCCCTTTGTCGATGGAATCTTCTGATATTTTCAACTGCTTGATGAGGCTTAGGGAACATATGTTCAAGCCTGCACCTCCATCCACTAGGACCCTTTTTATTTTTCACTTATGTACTATGGCTTCCAAGTGAAGTGCATGGTTGTGAGATGGTTGGGAGGGGAAATATTGGTCAAAGAATGTAAGAAGATTAGGCATAATGATATTTCTGACCATAGCTTGGAATTGCTCTGCATCGAGATCTGCGGGGACGGTGGATGAGGCTAATGCTTCTTCAAGAATTTTCCTATGGGCAGATGATATTTTTAGCAACTCCATGATGGAGATTTGCATTGGTGTTCTCTTGAGCTGATCTAAGACATTGTAGCCATTATGGATAGGTCTGGATGCGGGGACTTTGTTTGACTGGGATGAGCTTGCGATAGTTACTTTGTCACTTCTTGTGGCGACTCCACAATCTTTGACATGGTTGCCCTTGATGGTGATGAACATGCAATCTTCATTTAGGGAGGCAATGACTATTTCATACACATGATTTACACTGCTTTTTCCTTTATCATTCTTATTGCCTTTGTTACCATGATTCAGCATCAGATTCGTATATATCTTAAGATCCTAATTTCTCGTAGGTTGTTCCACATTTATGATTTTTTTATCGATGAGATCTTGGATGATATTTTTGATTCTCATGCAACTGTTTGTGGTGTGGCCTTTGATTTTTTGAAATTCGCAAAGTTGATTCTTGTTATACCAAGGAGGTTTGACATCGGGTTCTTGGTAATTTTCAAAGGTAGGAGCCTGAATGAGTTTTTCATCTATCAACTTTTTCATGATGACTTCCAATGGTTCCCCCAAAGCAGTGTACTTTCACTTGGGATAATTATAGCATTGGGGTGGTCCTCTTTGATCATTGAGATTATTGATTTTTGAATTGTTGTTTCGATGGTATGTCGTGTGTTGATTGTTTTGGTGTTGTGTTTGGGTTTGTGGTGTGGGTGTATGTTGGCGTGGACCACTAATGACCACCTTGGCATCGACGACACCATCATTAGTAATGTTTTTTTTCCTTGCCCATGTGCGAGGTTTATCGTTGTAATTGGATGATGGGCGGTTGTTTTTTTGTTCATGGTATGATGTTGATTCCACAAGCTGGGTCACAAGGGCTCTTTCGATGTTGAGCACTTTGGAGATCAATTGCTTATATGTGGTGATGCCCTAAACCTTGAGATGAAATGCCAAGCGACCTTCAAGGTTGGCTATGATGGTGCAAACTTGTTGTTCTTCTGGCATGGTCCAATTGCTCCGAATGGCCTCGGATCGCCATTGTTGAAGGAATGAAGCAAAAGATTCATTCTTTCCTTATTTCAGAGCCAAGAGTTTTTTGAGACTAACATCCATTGCAATGTTACATGCATATTTCTTAATGAATGCATCCCTAATTTCTTGGAATGTTCTAATGCCTAAAGGTAAGTGAGAGAACCATTCTATAGCAGGGCCTGCCAGACTCCTAGGGAATAGCCGCATTAGATAAGTATAGTCATATGCGACTTCCATGCAATGAACCTAGAATTCCTTGATGTGATCTTTAGGGTTTTCCATCCCTCGATATTTGTCAAATTTGTGGATTTCAAATCCCTTGGGGAATGGTTTCATCTCTAGGCTCCTATCAAATGGATAGGGACACAAGTTGCTTGGTGTTTTTTTTGTTCGCCCGGATTTCATATTGAGCACTTGTTGCGAAAGCAACCTGAGTTGTGCTATCACATAATTTTGTGGATCAGAGGGTGGGATGAAAGTGTTTTGGGGTGTTGCAATTGTGAGTTGAGTGGGTTGGTTGGTCGGTGTGTTGTTCAATGGTATCTGTATGTTCTGCCGAGTGAGGTAGGCTTCTACCTACTTTTGTATGAACAATTCTTGTTGTTGATCTTGTTGTTGTTCAGCTAAGATTTGTGCTTGTTGTTGCGCTTGTTTTTGTGCTTGTTGTTGGGCTGCCAATTTTGCTGCTTCTTGTTGCTCTTGATATTGCTTTATTGCTTGTTGATATGCTTGCAATTTTGTTGCTTGTGAAAGAAGTTGTGCTTGCACTTGTTGTTCTTGATATTGAGCTTGTGCTTGTGCTTGCACTACTTGTCGCAATAGAGCTTGTGATTGAGCAGTCTTGTGTGCTTGTAATGCTTGAGCAGCTTTTTGTTGTTGTTCCTGCAATAAATCTTGGGCCTGCTATGCTTGTAATGCGGCTTGTGTTGCTTGGACTGCTTTGGCGGCTTGTGCAGCTTGAGCGGCTTGTTGAGTAGCTAGGTATACGGTTTTTTGTTTCTACACTTGTCGGTATCCTCTTTCAAAAGTGGCTTGCAATGCTGCGTTATATTGATTTGATGTGGTGAAATTTGGTGGTGGTGGGGGTGGTGGTGGATTCAGAATGGCATTTGTGGTAGTGGTGAATGGTGATGTTGTGTTGATTATTTGATTGGTGGATGGTGTTGTTGGTGTGGTGGTTTGAGTGATGAGTGGCAATGTTGATGTGATTTCCCCTTGAGAGACCATGCTTTGCGATGTTATGGGGATGTTCGATGATGTTGCCATTGCTTGTGTGTTTGTCATTTTTTGTCGTGATGTCAACAATAAGTTTTGATCATTTGGCATAACGTTTTGATTGATGGTTGGGATGTTATTTTGATCAATACTTGGTAGAGGGGGAAGCCCTAAACCAAGGAGTGGTGTAGATGACAATGGCGATGGTGGGAGAGGTGGAAATGTAAGGGGTGCAAGTCCTTGTGAAAATGTTGCGGTGTCGAAAATGCCCCTTGGTCCGAACATGTCTCCCTCTTCTTGTGGATTTGTGAGGAGAGGGGTTTGAGGCATTGCATGAAAAAATGATGATGATGGATCATGATGGAATGTGAGAGGAACATTTTTATGTAGTGGTTTTTCGGGTATGTTTTGTTCCAAGGTGGTTTTTGCATCCAAGTTTTGATTATTAACAAGGGGGTGTGCTTGAAGAGTATTGAGAAATGTATTTCCCTTTTTAACATTGGGATGGGTTGGAGCAAAAGATGTCGTGATTTGCGGAATGTTTTGCGTGATGTTTTGGGATGGAGGTGTAGATGAGATGGGAATGGTGGATGAGATTGGAGAAAATGATGTCTCCACTATGGTACTCACGTCAAAATCTGAAGGTAACTTGGCCCGTTGTTTTGCTAGTTCAAGCATGTATAATGAAGGGTTAAGTCTTATCATGATGTTGATGATTTTATGGTTCTCTAGATTTTGGAGCATTTCAATTATTTCTTCATGAGACATTCCAAAGGTAAGATCCTCTCCTTTGTTTTCCTCTTGCAGATTTTGCGACGATGTTGGAAGGTTAATTGTGAGATTTCCAAACCCAATAGGATTCATTTTAGGAGTGGTTTGACTAAGATCACTTGAAGTAGGTGTTTCTTTGTTGGCTTCCATGCTCTTCTTGTATTGAGATCTAGTTTGAACCATAAAACAAGGATCAATTTTTAAGAATGGGAGATGATTCTCTTGATTTCTTTGGATTGATCTTTATTTTATGCCCCAAAGTGAAATTTTTTAGGATGTCTTTGAGGATTGAAAGGTGATATGATGATGATGTAAAAGATGAATGATGCAGATATTATGATCTTTTGGTAAATCTTGAAGGAGATACTAGGATTTTGGGGCTTTTGGATATGTTTCAGATTTTTATTTTGGGATTTGTCCTTGATTGATTTTGATTTTGATTTTGATTTTGAACAAATAGACCCTAAGATGTTTGGATGATTATCTAAGGGATAGACTTGATCAAAGGATGATAATTTTAATATGTGTAGGAAGAAGGATGCATCTATCCACACCTATCCAAACAAGATGATAGTTTCACTAAGCATATGATGAAGGATTCATCTAAATATACTAAGCTAAACAAGGTGATTTTGAATAAGCATATGCAAAAGTATGCATCTACACATACCTAGTCAAAGGTTATTTTGATAATGTTTTCAAGGATTTAGTCTCAATGATTTTGATGATTTTTTATTTTTCCAAAAAGCCTAGTACTAAGGATGATTTCAAGATTTTCGAAAAGGTGATTGTGAGATGATTTTTATTTTGATTTTTTGAAGGATGGATGAAAAGGATTTTTATTTGATTTGATCCTAAGATGAACCTAAAAAAGACACTTTGTTTTCCTAGACCTAGGTATTGAAGAACAAGCTTTTCTCTAAACAAGATGTTCAAACTCTCTGAAAAGATTTGGGTTTTGGCAGTAATAGAATGAATACATACTAGGATTGTTCCTTGAATCCTTCTTGTAAAAGTTGAAAATCAGTCTTTGTCTAACTTCATATAACATAGAGAGACTTTCTTGACAGACTATTAGACTAAGCGCTTTCACCTTTGGTTTCTTGTTCTTGATTTTGCGTGAAATCATTAGAGACACATGTGTGGGGTCCAATTGTCTTTAATCTTTGTTTAATGTATTCTTTTTACCACAAACACACTCTTGATTAGCTTTCAAACTGAATGCCCAATGTCTCAACTTCATCTCATTTCACAAGGTATATTATGTGAAACTTTGATGAATTTAAGGCAAGGGTTACCTATTGTTTAACTTTAGTGGGAAAATTGAGATGTAAATTCAAGTGCTTAGAAACCTCTAAGGATGTAATCCCAAGGGCAAGCAATAACACAAGAATTTGGTCAATGGTATTTTCCTCCTAAAGGGTTTGAAATTTTGAGGATCATGTTGAATATTTTTTTTGCAAATGTTTTCAAATAAAACACCATGTTTTCAAACCAAGAACAAGTACAAAACCCTATGGATGTGTAAGGCAATATTTGTTGAATCCCCACTTGGACAAGTCCAACTATGCTTATCTTTAGCGAATGGTTAGATGCTTGACCCCACTGGCTCCCCTCCACGACACTCACTTATACAAGGCAACCAAGCATCAACACCCATGAAAATCCCATGGCATGTTTTCCATTTCTACTAAAGATTGTAAAAGTGTGGGGCGGCTTTAGAATGACCGTTCTTGCACCAACAAATAGATGAAAGATTTTGGAAAATTCTAGCACATGGGTTCTAGTAAGGACTTTCCATTCATGGAGATTGAACCATACGGCAAGAGTCCCCTTTTAGATCCATCTTGTCGGAATCAACCGCATGATACTGGCGTTTCTTCCAATACCCACATTTATATCCCGGTTGGAAATACTCTTGGCTTTAGAGTGTTACTGGTTGAGTCGTTCCCTTGGGTGAGTACTTTTCCCCCAAGGCAGACCCTCTAGGATAAACAAAAGTGAGCAAAGACAAAATCCATAACTTGATCAATATTTGACGACTCAAAGAAAGAGAATATACGCAATAATGCTTTACTCACACTGGCACAAGATGTTCAATTTTAAACCAAAATTGAAGTCTGTATGGGAAATTATTTACGCAACTTAATGTCACCAAAAGCCTTTTGATTCTCAAGATTTCCGTGAGGCACGAGAGAAGCGCATACGTCTTTTGATGATATTACTTTGTGTAAATAATTATAAAACAATAAAGGCACACATTCATTTTATTCTTCAAAGCAATGATTTAATTCATTTTAAAAACACCAATATCAAGTGTGAAGTTGCTTATTCAATTTTAGCCCAAATTGAAATCTAGTAGGTGTCTAAGTTTCAATTTTAACCCTTTGAAAATGAAAAATCAAAGTGTTCATTTTAGACCCAAATGAAAATTAGTGTCCTAAAGTGAAAAGATAAACAATTTCGCAAAAAATGTTTAAAACAAACACTAAAGTGTTAAAAAACACTTTAATCTTCCCCAAAACATCATCTTCATTCTCCTCCTTTTGTTTTTCTTCTTCATTTCACCTTCGCTTTCCTTGCCTTCCTCGCTTTCCTTGCTTTCTTTGTACCTCCTTCATTTTCACCTTTGTTAGTCTTTGTACCTTTTTCACTTTTCCTTGTTTCCCTATTAAACAAAAGACAATTATATGAAAACTAAGTTAATTAAATTCGCTTCCCAAGCATTCAAGTATAAACGATCTCAAATGATAATAAAGATCTTATTTTCCAAAGTTTCAAAGCACATTAAAGCAAGACAACTTGCAAAAAATAAAAACTTCCCTCACAAGTCACTTGTTCTTACCAAACTAAAATGAGAGTTTTTCTTTTCAAAAAAAAAAAAAAATCCAATCTCACCAAAAAATGTCAAAAGTTTGACAATTGTTTTAGCAATAAGAGTGCTTGACCTTAGATTTCTAAAAGTATAATCTTATTGAAAAGGTTGGAGATTCAAACAACTGAAAAGCCAATGAGAATACCGCTTTTCCTCAACTTTGCAAAAGCAGATAAATAAGAGGGTGAATACCTCTTTTCTTCTCTAGATTTGTCAATAGTACTTAAAGTCAACATTTCAAATATCATAAATACTTTTGCTATAAATATTCCCATCCACAGCCTTCACGTGCCAAATCAAAGACAATAAATCAATAATTATTATGCACTTTTAAAGACTAGAAATGATAATGCCAAAAAACAAAAATAGGTATGACAACATTTAGTAAACGATTAATCTACCAAGCGGCTGGATTAGCATTGGAATATGGAATGATAAATATTGAAATGTGGACTTGCAATACTTCAGACAAGAATGGGGATAATTATTGCAGCGCTTTTAATGAACTCACCTGGAACACCAAGTTGAAATAAAACAAAGTTTGTGCTTCAAGGATTCAACTTGTTCTAGTCTTCTCTTGGATTGTATTGTCTAATGAAAGTGTGATGTGATCTGCAAATAGATTCCCTATCCAATCTTCATCATGAACTTACTGGTATATATACATAAATAAGATTATATGAACAGCTCGTAGAAAATCAAGGACAGCTGCCATGCCCCCCCCTCCCAAATGCATGTCATCTAAATACAACGCCATAGAGAGATTTTTTCATACATTTGTCTTGGATTTATTGAATTCCTTAATCATTGCCGATGTCGTAATGAACCTACTATGGATCAAAAAGAAGTAGTACCAACTGTGGCTATGGGGGACATACAAAATTCTTTGTCTACCAATGTACTTCTTTATTACAAAGTTCTCTGCCTATCATTTATCTGCCTTTAGACTTGGGTGTATTAACACTTAATAGTTTACTTGCATCTACAAGTTTCTACCCATGTGACCCATTCTTATACTTCTCATCTCCATCGAACTAAATCCAGCTATGTGAGGATGTTGAGGCATTAATACTACCTCCAAACGCTTTAGCCACAATTTTTGATCTGTGTCTACAACAATCAATGCGTTCCATGAGATGAAATTTTCTTTGATGTATTTTCTTATGGGCCTACAAGCATATTTACTAAGGCGATTCAGTCACAGAGTTAAAGTTGGCAAGAGGAGACATATGATTTGTACCACACATACCTGGAAGGTAACCTACGTAAACCAAAGGGAGGCATATGACTCTGGCAATGTTGAAGACTGTGTTCCTATTTTTATTTTTTTTTATGCTTTTGTATCTAAAATGTTGGCTTGAGGATAGCCCAAGAAAAAGTATGATGAACAGATTCAAGAATGTAAAGCTAATGTATAATAGAGCTATTGTCTAATAGATGCGAATCAAAAAGTGTTAGTTTTCTGGACACCTTTAACACCATGAGTGCAATTATATCTTGCAAACTGGCTGCCTAAAATTGTGTCCAATGTGAAACTAAAAATGGAATCAAATAGACTATATTCAGTCAATCAAATCATATGCTGCATACAATGCAGATGTTGAGTTTTACGAATTCCTGCAATGAGATATAATAAGAGATATAATAAGCCTACATAATTTCAATCAAACAAAATAAACAAAAATGGACTGAAATTTTGCCCTCCTTCTAGCGCCAAACTGTGGTACCTAAAAATCTGCAAGTGAAACCCATCTCAAACACTCATTAGAAGGGTTAGTTTAAAACATGCAAACCTACAAATACCTCCATGAAATAAGATGTCTATGCTAAAGAAATGCCACAAATAACAAAAAAAAAATCAAGAAGACATTTCAAAAGCAAGAAAATCACCTATTCCATATTGGATTGGTGTCAAATATGCAAATGACCCTTTTCCAATCCTTGCTCAAAAGCTAAAATGATGAGATGCAATGGAGATGAAAAGAAAAATCAGTTCTCAAACCAAGAGAGTGACTTTGCATAAATTGTAGATGATTTTGATGAAGAATGGGGTCCTTATTTATAGATTCTCTTGATGAGAGATTGGCCAAATGGGCGAATGTGGGACTAAATGTAGACCAATGAAAGAAGGCCACTTGTCAAGTTGTGATAGGTTGAAGGTTGTGCAAGATTTGGAAAATTTTCCCAAGAGAGGGAGTTTCAAATTCAAATTTGTGTAATAAATTTTGAGAGGGGGACAAGAAAATGAGAAATAAATGCAATGTTGGAGGGACAAGTCAACTTGTCATCATTTTTAAATTTGAGAGAATATTCTATTTTTTATGCCAAGTTGATGGAAAATGAGGATTTAATAAATCAATAAATTGATTTATTTGTGCAAGTAGCAAAATCTAGAGAATCCAAATGGTTAGGATTAGCATTTAATCATTGTTAGATTAGATTAATGATGATTAGGTGAGTTTGACTTTTATGACTGAAATATTTGATTTATTTAAATCAAAAAAGGATGAAATGTGCATTATGATTTAATTAAATGAATGTTTGATTTATTTGATTAAAAGGTTGATGGTAATGTTTATCTAATTTTGAAGGTGAACTTGATTAATTGATGAATGTACCTAATGTGGAACCTTGATGAATGAACCTAATTGAATGCATAATGTTAATTTTGCATGTTTATAGATGAAAGTTCGATGCTATTCCTTGCATTGCATGGATCCATGGACATCCCAAGAGAATGTTATAAGGCAAGTCGAGGTCCAGGACCTAATAGGTAGTTTCCATGATTGTTGGCCCTACTTGAATAGGTATTTGGACTATGCCTTGGGACACTCTTTCTTGATTATCATACACTATGATTATTATGCCTTTACCTTTGTTGATGGAATCCTCATAGATTTTCAGATTTTTAATGAGCTTGAGGGAAAAAATGTTCAAGCCTGCACCCCCATCCACCAGGACTCACTTCACTTTATTTTTATGCACTAGGGCCTCTAGATGGAGTTTGTGGTTATGAGATGGTTGAGTGGGAAAATCTTGATCATAAAACATGAGGAGGTTGGGTGTAATGATGTTTCCGACCATAGCTTGGAATTGTTCCAGATCAAGATCCACAAAGACAATGGATGAGGCTAATGCTTATTCAAGGATCTTCTTGTGGGTGGATGAAATTTTTAGCAACTCTATGATGGAGATTTGTGTTGGGGTTATTTTAAGCTAATTAAGGATGTTGTAGACATTAGGAACATATCTTGAATTGGATGTGGGTGCTCTATTTGGCTAAGATGACCCTGCAATGGTAATTTTTTTGCCTCTTGTAGTGACTCCACAATTAGCATGGGCTCCTTTGATGGTGAGAGTGGCACAAGAATCATCCATGGATGCAATGACATGATCGTACACATTATTTATGCTCTTGAAGGTGCCTTTTCCTTTTTCCTTTGTTATTTTTCCCTTTGTTATGGTTAGGCATCAAATTCATGTATATTTTGAGGTTTTGATTTCTTGTTGGTTACTCCACATTTATGAGTTTTTTATCAATAAGATCCTGGATTAGGTTTTTCAACCTCATACAAATATTAGTGGTGTGCCCTTTGATTTTGTGAAAGTCACAGAGATGGTTTTCATTGCACCAAGGTGGTTTCACGTCTAGTTCCTAATAATTCTCATAGGTGGGAGCCTTGATGAGGTTTTCATTTATTAATTTCTTCATGATGACCTCGAGTGGTCCCCAAGGGTAGTGTACTTCTGCTTGGGGGAGTTTTTGTTTCACTGGAGTGGCCCCCTTTGATCGTTTACATTATTGATTGCTTGATTTTTGGTTGTTTGTTGTGATACTGCATTGGTTTGAGTGTTGTTGTGATCATTATTTTGTGGTTGTTGGTAGGTTTGGGTGTTTTGCCTTGGAGTATTGATGACAACTTTAGCATCGATGACACCATCGTTGGTAATATTTTTGTTCCTTGGCCATGTGCAAGGTTTTTCATTGTAACTTGTGGATGGGTGATTATTTTTTTGTTCAAGATATGTGATATCATCAACTAGTCATATGTGGCGATGCCTTGCACTTTAAGATGGAAATCCAAGGTTCCCTCAAGATTGGATATTATGGTGCACACTTATTCTTCTGGCATGACCCATTTACTCTTATTGTCCTTGGATCACCGTCATTGTAAGAAAGAAGCAAATGATTCATTCTTACCTTGTTTTAGAGCTGAGATTTCCTCTAGACTAACATCCATACCGATATTCTACTGATCCATATACGTTTGTACTTGTTTCATCAACAATGCTTGTTGTTGGTCTTATTGCTATTGTGCTAGTATTGCATGTTGTTGGGCTTGCTGATGTTGTTGCACCAACAATTCTTTTTTTTGGGCTGCTAGTTGGACTGCTTCTTGTTGCTCTTGGTATTGCTTTAGCACTTGCTGATATGCTCGGTGTTGTGCTGCTTCTTGTTGTGCGAAATATTGTGCTTGTGCATGCGCTTATTGAGCTTGGTATTGGGCTTGAGCTTGTGCTTGAGCCTACGCCTGGGCTTGTGTGATTTGTGAAGCTTGTGTGGCTTATGTGATATGTGCAAGTTGAGCAGCTTGTTGTTGTTGTTGCAATAAGGCTTGGGCTTGTGCATCTTGTTGTGCTTGTTTTGCATGGTGTGCTTGGTGTGCGGCTTGAGTGGCTTGTTGTGTAGCTTGGTGGTTCTGGATTTTCTAAAGTTCCTTTTGATAGGCATCTTGTTGAGTAGCTCGTAATGCATTGCTTTATTGATTTGATGTATTTGTGTTTGGTGGTGGAGGTGGTGGTGGTGGATTTGGAATGGTGCTTGTTGTGGTGATGAAAGGCACCATTGTATTGGTGGTGAATAGTGTGATGGATATGCTTGGTCCTTGTGATACCATGATTTCTTGTGTGGTTTCCATCTACTGTTGCGATATTGATGGAAAATTTTGGGGATTTGGCATGATGTTTTGATTGATGTTCAGGATGTTGGTTTGATTTTGATTAATACTTGGTAAAGGGAGAATCCCTAAGCCAAGAAGTGGTATGGGTAATGATGGAAATGGTGGAAGTGGTGGAAATGTGAGTGGTATACTCCCTTGGGGAAATGATGAAGTTGCAGGGTCAAAGATGCCCCCTGGTTCGAATAGGTCACCTTCTCCTTGTGAGGTTGTGGGGAGAGAGGTTTGGGGTGATGCAATAAATGACGATGATGGGTTATTGGGATCATGAAATGTGAGGGGGGCATATGGGTGTATTGGATTTTGGGGTATGGATTGTCCCTGTAGTTTGCGTCCAAATCTTGATTATTTATGAGGGGATGTGTTTGTACAGCATTGAGAAATGTGCTTCCCTTGTTAACAATGGGTTGAGTTGGAGCAATGGATGTTGTGATTTGTTGGATGTTTTGAGTGATTTTTTGGATGGGGAGTGTGGTTGAATTGGAGGCATGACCTCAAAAGATGGTTCCACTATAGTGCTCACATCAAAATTAGAAGGGAGTTTTGCCCCTTGCTTTGCTAATTTGAGCAAGTATAGTGAGGGGTTGAGTCTCTTCCTGATGTTGATAATTTTATGATTCTCAGGATTTTGGACCATCTCAGTGATTTCCTCTTGTGACATTCCAAAGGGATTATTGGTAAGATCCTCCACTTGGCCTTCCTCTTGAGGATTTTGTGATGATGAAGGAAAGTTAGTTAGAGTATTGCTTGATCCAATGGGATTCATTTCAGAATTTGTTTGACTTAGGTCACTTGAATTGGATGTTTCTTTGTTGGCTTCCATGTTCTTGTGTTGAGATCTAGTTTGAACCATAAAATAAGGATCAATTTTCAAGAATATGGGAGATGAATCTCTAATTCTTTGGATTGATCTAATCTTAGGTACAAAAGAGAAATTTTAGGCTATTTTTAAGGATCAAAGATGAGATGTGTTGAAATATGGGTGATATGGATGATTTGCACTCTTGACAAATATTGAGGGGGATGCTAGACTTTTGGGACTTTTTGGCTTCTTGGATTTGTATTTTGATTTTACCTTGATTTGATTTTGATTGTTGTTTTGATTTTGGATAATGAACAAGTAGATCCCAAGATGTTGGATGTTATCTATGGAATAGGATTGCTCACACGATGATAATTTGACTAAGTGTAGGGAGAAGGATTCATCTACCCACACCTAATCAAACAAGATGATAATTTAACCAAGTATATGAAGAAGAATGCATCTACATATACCTAGCTAAACAAGATGATTGGATGATTTGACTAAGTTCATGAAGAAGGATGCATATTCATATACCTCACCAAAGACGTTTTGATGTTTTGATTCAAGAATTTCAAGGATTTTGATTTTCCCTAGGGACTTTGTTTCAATGATTTTGATGTGCCAAAAATCCTAGCATGAAGGATGGTTTCAAGATTTTTCAAGAGTTGATGGCGAGATGATTTGGATTTGATGTTTGAAAGATGGGTGAAAGTTTTGATTTTTGATCCTAAGTGAACCTAAAAGGACCCTTGTTTACAAGACCTCAGTTTTGAAGAACATGCTTTACTCTAGACAAGGTTTTCAAATTTTTGAAAGAGATTTGGATTTTGACAATAATAGAATGAGTGCAATCCAGGATTGTTTCTTAAAGCTTTCTTCTAAAAGTTGAAAAGAAATTTTCATCTGAATTCATATAGTGTTGAGAGATGCTTTTGATGTGATTTTGGACTAAGCGCTTTTATTCTTGGTTTTTCATATTTTTATCTTGCATGAAATCATTGGGGACACATGTGTGGGATTCAATTTTTTTAATCTTTGCTTAATTACTTTGCTTTACCACAAACATTTCTTGATTAGATTTTCAAACTAGATGTCCAATGTCTCAACTTCTTCTTATTCCACAAAGTATATTATGTGGAAGTTTGATGAAATCAAGGAAAGGGTTACCTATTGTTAACTTTAGTAAGCAAATTCAAATATAAATCCAAGTGTTTAGAAACCTCTAAGGATAAAATCCCAAGGGCAAGCAATAACACATGAATTTGGTCAATTGTATTTGCTTCCTAAAGGGTGTGAAGTTTTGATGATGTTAAATGTTTGTTTTCCAAATGTTTTTGAACAAGAAAAGTGCTTTGTAACCAAGAACAAGCACAATCCTATGGATATGAAAGACTATAGTTGTTGAGTCCCCACTTGGAAAAGTCCAGCTACGCTTATTTTTAGTGAATGGTTAGATGCTTGACCCCATTGGATTCCCTCCATGGCACTCACTTATACAGGGCAGCCAAGCATCAACACCCATGAAACTCCCATGGCATACTTTCCATTTCTACTAAAAATCCTGAAAGTGTGGGGCAGCTTCAAAACGATCGTTCTCGCACCAAAAAATAGCTAGGGATTTTGGCCTTTCTACAAAAAAAATTTTAAGTTAGACTTTTTGTTCATAGGAGTTGATCCATCGAGGTGAGAGACCATTGCTGCACTTCTCATTGGAACTAGCTGCGTGATACTGGCCTTTGTTCCAGTACCCACTTTTATATACCGGTTGGAAATAATCTTGGCTTTAGAGTGCTACTGGTTGAGTCATTCCCTTGGGCGAGTACTTTTTCCACAAGGTAGGCCCTCTAAGATAAACAATAGCAAGAAAACATATCCATAAATTGATGGATTTATGTTGAGAAACAAAGAGAGAATACACGCGATAGGTTCCACTCACACTTGCAAGATGTGTTCAATTTTAATCCCAAAAAATGAAGTGTGGAGGCAATTAATTTACCCAACTCAAGACCACCGAAAAGCCTTTTGATTCTCAAGATTGTTGTGAGGTGTGAAAGAAGCGCATACATCTTTTCAATGGTATTACTTTGAGTAAGCAATTACAAAATAAAGTAGCATATGGTCTTTTTAACCCCACAAAGTAATAATGACTTCCTTTTATAGCACCAAATCAAATGTGGAGATTGCCTTGTTCAATTGTTTAATCCTTAAACCAAATCTAGTGAGTTTGTCCTAAAGTTCATTTTAAGCCCTTTTGTAGCAAGAATTGAAATGTTCTTTTTAGAGCCCAAAAGAAATCTAGTAGGTCCTAAGCATGAAAGATAACAAGTTTTCTTAAGAGAAATGGTGAGTTCTCTAAGAGTGTTAAATAAACAATAAAGTGTTAAAAAACACTTGGTACCATGAAAGAATGATGTCATTATGCTTCTCTTCCTCTTCACCTTTGATCAAGCCAACCTATAAGAAAACCAGTCAGATCTGCAAAAATAGAGGTCAGGAGATCAAAGAACAATCCAAATGATCATAATTTGAAAAAAAGTGTGTGTCATAAAGCTAACTTTCACTTTTTACTTCCCTTCAGTAGTGGAACTTGTAAAGGTGGTACAGTTTACAGTATCTAGCGGTGCTATATAGCACCACTTACCAATCAACATTGCTCTGTAGCAGGGACATAAAGCATGAAGGCGTCACTATTTTGGCCAGTGATGGAGTTTGCAATTTAGAAAAAATTTAGTGTGTGAAAAAGACTCAGCAGCGTCGTTTGAGATTTTGAATTCTGGGTAGGAAACAGAGAGTGTCAAATTTTGGAATTTGTAGCAGTTCTATATGGTGATGTTGGGTTGCTAGCGGTTCTAAATTGTGGCATTGGTCTGCTAGCGATGGAGTTTCCTATTGACACACAAAAATAGGAAAAAGAACAAAATTTTGGTGAAAAAATATGATTTAAACTTCAAGTAGCCCTCCTTCTAGTGCCAAATGGATGAACCAAGATCCTAATACCTACAAAACACAAAGAATACACACATCAGAGGATTGAAATGAAAGTTAGGATTTAATTTCCCCATAAAATCCATTCAACAATGCTCAAATAGGAATGAAAGCAAGAACACTACAAAAAGCAATAAGATAGATTAAATCCTATTAAAAAGCAATGCAAACTCTTGATCTTATGGGGGAGTTGGTGTCAATTTGATGTGAAAATTGGCCCTTTCCCAACTCCTATGATGCAAGATTGATGAGTGATGAAGAGTGATCCAATTTGTTGAAGATTCAATGAAGCTCCATGATGAAAAACCTGCATATCCTAGCTATACTTTTGATGAAAATGCTAAGTTCTTGAAGATGGATTTGAGTAAAGTAAGTTTTCTCAAATTGTGGATGTGAAATGAGGAATGAAGCCTCTTATTTATAGAATGACAAGTTGGATAAATTCTCAAAATGAAGCAATGTGGGAATAACATTCAACCAATGGCAAGGTGCCACTTGTCAAGAGATGGTTGGATGAAGGATGTGCACATTTTGATGAATGTGCCCATAAATACAATTAGTTGATATTTGAAATTAGTGAAATTACATGTAAGAGGGAAAAGGAATGTCTTAAATGCCACTTGGCTCAAGGAAAAGGGACTTATTAGGTGAAATAAATGTCTTGTTGGAAGTAAACAGTCCACTTGGATTTGAATTCAAATTTGAGAGAATATTCCTCCATTATGCCATGTTGAGAGAAAATAGGGATTTAATAAATGAATTAAATCTATTTTCATGTGCAAGTGGAAAAAGCTAGAGGATGGGGCATGTATTAGGATTAGATTAGTTTAATAGGAGATTAGATGATGTGACAATTTTGACCTAGATTCTAGGATTTATTTAAATCAAAATTGAGAGGAATGTGATTTAGACTTGATTTATTTAATTAAAGAGAGATGTTGTTAGCTTAAATTAAATAAGAATTGATTTAATTTAATAACATGGCCTTAGAGATTTAATCAAATAAAAGGGATTATTTAATTAAATAGAGACTATGAGGTTAATTAAATAAAAATGATTTATTTAATTAATAGGAGATGACAACTTAATTAGATAAAATTGACCTAATCTAGTGAAGAGAGGAATTTGATGACAAGCCAAGAAGATGATTCAGGAGGAAACAATGTTAGAAAATCAAGATTAGGTGTGTAACATCAATCAATGCATTTTCCACGTCTACAACATCATTGTATAAGCATGTGAGATTCGCCAAATTTTTAATATATAATTTAAAAATCCCACAAAATTTGCCAAATATGGATTGATATAAATACAATCAAAACTATCATTTATTCTTACACATTTTGTTAATTCTTGATTCGGAAGTCAGCAAAAGCTGAAAACATAACCTAAAGGTGATTGATCATTTCTGCATAGTGTTATAAGATTTCTTTATCTCTTTTCCATTCTTGCTTCAATCTTAAATATGATATTAAGTAGGGAATGGGATCTATATTCTTTGTACTACTTAAACAAGAAGACAATTTTTTCCAGCTTTTATTCAAAGTGAGATCAATATGTCGAATAGCAAAGGTAAGACTCCTCAGGGTGGTGAAGGGACTGGGAGGCCATCAAAGCACCCAAAATGTAGAGGTACCATACAATCTTACTTTGGAATTAGCAATGCTTTTGATCCATCAGATCAAGATGGATTTACATCATCAACTCTTCCACCAAATATTAATGAAGAAGGCATTCACAATACCTCATTTCCACTGAAAGGTCAAGGTGAGATTTTCATTGAAATAAAAGTATCAAATGAGGATGGAAATACCACAGAAGATGTTCCAAGGGATACCCTGGTTAGCCAAAATGAGATGATTTACTTGGATCAGGATGATGTTGGTGGCAAGAAAAGAAAAGGAAAATAAAAAATGGGGCACGAGTGGGAAATGACAAGGAATTTTCAACTTGGTTGGTTGTAAAAGTACCCATTCATTGTACCAGTGGGTAGAGAAAAAAATGTTGAAAGTGCAATAGAATGCATGTGTATGATTCGTAGTTAGAAATGTAGAAGAGACAAGAAGTTGTAGCTAAAGTTTTACACTATAGAGAAGCATATTGGTAAAGTTTATGAAAAAAAATCATAGATGGAAAGGAACAATCAGTCATACTATGGAAATCAAAGCAAGAATGTCTTCATGTTAAGTATGTTGCAGAATATGAAGGGCATAGCCAAAGAATGTCGAAGCTTGTTGCATGTCAAGGTACACTTGAGGCTCAATTTGGAAAAGCAATGGAAGGAGAAAATCTATCAAAAACTATTTAGATGAGTGTTGTTTTTCATATTTTTCCCAAAGGGCGTCCTATGACAGACTACCTAGAATATTGTAGTTTATTATATTTTTTGGGTGTTCCTCACTTTCCTTTCTCAGATTGGTCAGTAAATGCTAGATGAGAATGGGAAAACTATCTTGCTGTAGTAGAAAAGTAAGATTTAAAGGATTAAGTAAAAGAGCTAAAATTCATTTCATTATCTTTAGATAAAGTTACTACGATAGACAATACTTCTTGGGTCTATATGCATTTGCATACTATAAAAAAATATGTTCTCCAAGCTCATATTCTTTTTGTTCATAAAACGAAGGATAGTTCAACATCACAAAATCTATTTGAACTAGTCAAGAAATCTTTGAATGAAATTGTAGGTACGAATGAGTTGACAATTTCCAAAAGTTGGTGTGTGTAGGAGCTAATGGAGTTGTAGTGATGCAAGGTCAAAGGAGCGATGTTTGCACAAAGTTACAAACTACTTGTGCACCATACATGCTTGGCATTCATTGCATGTCCCATAGAATGAAGTTAGCATTCAAAATTGTAAGCAAGTTTCCTACAGTATCAAAAGTTGTAAATATAGTATGCGAGATCTATGCATACTTCTATCGAAGTCCCAAAAATTTTGTAGAATTTCAAAATTTTGTTGAGGGAATAACACCAAAAACAAGCTTCTCAAGGATGTTAATACCAAATGGATCTCCCTGCATAGACCAACACAATGAGTTCTTTCAGAATATCAATCCTTGATTGGAGTAATGTACAAGCATTGCAGCACAGTAGACAAAGCTCGTAACCTCTTATATAGGTTAAGCGATATAGAGACACTCTTGACTTTAGATGGTCTTCTCCCCATGTTGAATGAAATGAACAATATTTTGAATAAATCCCAAGATAGAACTATGTCTATTAATGAATATGCCAAACTACATAAACATACATGCTTGGCCCTCGATCATCTATATCTAGATCTAACACAAGAGAGCCCAAATTATTTCATGTGGTAGAAAATTACTGATTTGAATAATCCTGATAATTATTTATAGTTTAATGTAAGTGGTCACTCATGTATCTATGTATGCAGATATGAGATACCAATGTACCAATTATAAGACAAGCAGGCTCTCTAGCAAAGAAGTACCTATTAAAGAGGAAGATTTTAACGACATTGTTAAATCTATTAGTGTTAATCTGAAGGAAATTGCAAAATATCTTTCCTTAGATATTCGTGAAAGATTCCCTTGACATGAAATACTTGAAGCCATGGGTATTGTGTATCCTCAATTTTGGGTAATTCGAGAAAGCCAAAAATATTTTCATGATCAAGTAAATATCTTGATCAATTTTTTTTCAAAAAGTGTAACATACAATGAGCAAACAATAGAAGGAATTTTAAATAAAGATAATACTAGAAAAAAATGTAAGAATTTTTCAGTAGCTATGAGGGGAAAATATAATTCCATGGGCATGGAGAAGGCCTTTGAACTAGGATCAATAACAAAGGTTTGGACAAACTTAGGTCAGAGTGAAATATTGCATGATACGATATCGGAATATTTCAAACTTACTAATTTATGTCAAACAATGATATTGGGGTTAGTGGAGGATGAGAGAGTTTCCAGTTCATTGGAATTTTTGAAATCAAAGTTAATAAACAAACTAGACAAGAATTTGGAAAATTGCTTGAGGATGAAAGGAACTATGTATAATGTCAAAAAAATTCCTTTTGAAAGGGCACTCACAATTTGGAGGTCCACATGCAAAAGAAGCGGGACCAAGTTGTACAACACTCCAATTCCAAATGTTGGCACTGGTGGAACTAGTAGTGGTAGTGGGACAAATAACAGTGACATAATGAATGTTGAATTTGAGACGTAGGTAAAAGAAAATGAAGAACAAACTCATAATCAAGATGACTCTTTTACTTGATCTCAAGTTGAATGTTAGTTTGAGGACCCTGACTCCATTTGGAAATGGAAGTGAATTAGCAGCTTTTAGGTACATTTATACTACACTTCATGAATTAGTTTACATTGTTCCAAACTGTAGTTTATGATATTTTATATTGTAATCCATGAAATTGTGAATCATTGCACTTCATGATATTTTATTTTATATTGCACTTCATAAATCATATTCCAAACTGTAGTTGATGATATTTTATATTGTATTCCATAAAATTGTGATATTTTATATTTTATATTATATTTCATGGTATTAAATTTGATATGTGATTCTGTAACATTTTTAAAGAACAACACTTATCACACTACTTATAAATTCCTATTACATTGTCATTCACACAATCTTTGATAAATAACTAAAAGGAATATTAATCCATTCCTTGAATAGAAGCTAACAATTCAACATCCATAACTTATAAATAACCATTGATTATTTTGAGTCAGATGATAGTGAATACAATACTATAGAGCAAGATAGGTCGATATTATATTAAAAAATTAAAGATTTTATAGTTTCTTTTCCTTTTACCTACATTCTAATAATCTAATTTGAAGTTGACCAAGTTTTACCTGTTCCCGATCTCTTAAGTCGTATCTTATGCCTTTGCGTCTATTTACTCACCGGCCCCTTGAGCCTAGTTTTCTCATTTGCTACCCATAGAATCCTTATAAATATTTCCTTGTCTTATGTGGGTCATAAAATTCTTTAATTCTTGTTATTTCCCTAAGTTTTGGTTTTAATATCGTTCATGTTATAAACCTAGGCAAGCAACCCCTTTTAAGTCATGTAATAAGTGCACTTGCTTATTAAAATCCTTTGTTATTCTTGGTGGGTCCCATTGAATACTTTCTATTGGTTCCCCTCCATCTTGTGGGATTAAATTAATCAAATTAAGGATTCGGCGAGATAGCGGGTAGGCGACACCTGGACACCCTTTTGGCAGGTCCTACCACTGCTTGAAAGCACCGATGACTAAAGGTGTTCAAATCAATGGTTACTATGGTTTCTGACAAATGAATCTCACCCAATCCCCGCCTCCCCGTTGTCACAAAATTCATATGCTTTAAACCTATAAGGGAAGTAGGGAGGTTGAAACATAGACAATTTCAATGCTTGTGGAGATGGTGGAGCTCGCAGAGTGACATATAGATAAATCCGCATGGCATTTTTTAGTTGGTCAATGGCGACAACCATTTGTAGTCATATTTTCAAACTTATTTGACTGAATCTAAGCCATTATTTGGTCCATCTCACTACGAGATCTACAATTAAAATTCAAAGTTCAAGATTGAGGGAAAATGAGTTGTATCAACCATTCTAGTTTGCGCAAGTGAACCATAATGGTGGGTATGATGCAGAGCTACCAAATTGCTAATTGGTAGTTTCAAAGCCATAAAACTTGCTTTAAAGTATAATTGAATTTTTTTAAAGCATTTAACGCATCTAAGGAGTTCTCGGTAAAATTTTCAAGCTTGTTCGACAACAAGAATTAGGGTTTTCAAGCGTCTACAAAACCAGTAAGTAAAATTGTTATCCTGCTTCTCAGTTGTTTAAAAAATTGTTGTAAGTGCTCGTTCTATCATTCTATCATTAGGGTTTCTAGTTTTGTTGTATTTATTTTAATTTTTGATGTTCAATTCGAACAATTAGCATGTTTAGTCTTGTTATTTCCTTGCATCAACCTATACCCTAGTTGTAAGCTTGCAATTTGCTGAGTAGTAAATCCTAGTTTGCACAAACTCTATTACTATGGCACCCAAAGTCAAAGCATCTATGCCAAAAGACAAATCTTCTGAGTTGAATCCCATTAAAAGATCTCTATCATAGGACTTAACCAAACAATTGGTATCTTCAACCTCTAAGAAATCAAAGGGATAGTGTATGTACTTTGGCCCTAGAACCAAATTTGGCATCACTGATAAATATTGTATAATTAAAGATGTTTCCCTACTGTACTCTAGATGGAGACTTTTCCAGGGATGGTTTGGAAATAGGAATGCTTGGTATCCCTTTTTAAAACCCTTGGAGGTTGGACATGGGTAAACTAGTTGTACCCA
Source organism: Sequoia sempervirens (assembly GCA_007258455.2). Classification (NCBI taxonomy): domain Eukaryota; kingdom Viridiplantae; phylum Streptophyta; class Pinopsida; order Cupressales; family Cupressaceae; genus Sequoia; species Sequoia sempervirens. The sequence goes on from VDFB02000003.1 coordinate 457,578,502, forward strand.
ACATGTTCATAGATGTTGATCTTCTCAAAGCAATTGTTGTGAACTATGACCCTCTAGTTAGGGTTGTTAGAGATCATGATGGACATAATATGGTATGGGTTAATAAGGAAGAAGTTGCATGTGTGTTCAAGTTGAGAACTTGGAGCAGTGACATGGTTAAGATTGATGAGCAGATGTTGAGGGACGAATACAAAAGGGTAAAACACAACTTCAGGATGTCGGTGTTGACCAATTTTTTGATATTAGTAGGGAAGGGAATCAACAAAGAAAGATTAATTTGGGACCCTCTGATGTTGATCCCCTCCCTATTAATTATTTTGAACCATATTTTCAAAATACCTTTTACTCCCTCTACCAAATTTTAGGGTTTGATCTTGGCTCTAGCATGCCAATGGCCCATATGTACATGGCTTTGAGTATCCAACATCTTAACATAAATACCTTGTATGATTTTTCCACCCATATAGTAGATGAAATTCACAAAGGATTGGTGTCCTTGAAGGGTGGGTAACTTGGTGTCATATTTTGGTGGTTTTCACTCTTTATGTGTATGTTTCTTTTCAAAGGTGCAAACTATTTTGGTCAGGAGATGGAACTTAAAAGGGTTGTGGATGGTATTGAGATGTCGGTACAGTCATGGACCCCTATATTGGATAGGAATGAACAAAAGACCAACTATGTGATTGCTACAAATCTTTTTTCCATCAAATTGAGACAGGTTGTAATGGTGGATGTACCTAGGATCCCCAAGGAGTTACATGATTTTTTGAGACCAGTTGAAAGGAGGCTTGATTTGAATATTGCTCACAAATGGGGGGATGTAATCCCTTATAAAAATTGTATAGTTCTAATGGTATTTGGAACACAATTGACACCCCACATACTCCCCAAGGAAGTGCCTCTGAGGATTGGGTTTTTGGAGGTGATGTGGTAGCTAGGGAATGTAGATGATTTCTTTGTGGATGAGAAGCAAAAGGAAACTTTCTTCCCTACATACACTATGTTTTTTGTTTTTTTCATGATTACATATTGATGGAGAAATATTGTAGAGCACTATCTCAATCACTACAATATGAAGATCCGGGCATACAATACATATGACCCTAAGGGATTCATAGTTTGTTTAATGAAGAGAAATAGAGGTTGGTATGTTCACAACCACACTATGTTGGGAATAGGATGCCATTTAATTGCAATCCTAAACATATTTCATGTATATCCTAAATCCTTGGTTCAAAGTGTTCCCCAACTTTAGGATTAGAAAGAGATTAAATTTGAATGAAATGAACATGAAAATTGACATTTTAATTAATTCTAAATGATAGGAACATGTGGGGATGCCCAAGAGGAGCTCCTGCAAAATAGGAGCACATTGGGTGCCCACATGGAAGGTGGAACCCACCTTGAGTTCAGTTAATTGTTTGGAGGAAAGATAAATGCATGTAAAGATCCTAGAAGTTAGGAATTGATATTTACATGAGTGGAGTTTAGTTTAGTTTAGTTTAGTTTAATTCAGTTATGATTCAGTTATCTTCAGTTGCATATAGTTAGTTTTAGTTGAATGCTAGTTGAATTCAATTGACATGGAATGCATGACTAATGACTTGAGTTGAATGATAGATAACATGTGATGCATTCAGTTAAGTGGGGATGATAAATCATGCATCATGTTTGCATGAATTGATGGAGAGATGTGTTTCAGTTAACAAAGATTGACTTGGACCCACCTTGGATGCCTAAGTTGACATCTTGGAGTTACACCATTTGCATGAGAAGATATTTACAAGGTTGAGTTAAGTGGGCCCATTCTTGGGTACCAACTTTGAGGAGAAGCTTGGAAGATATTTTCTTGGCCAACGATCAATTAGGAGTTCAGTTTGGGGCACCTAAATTGAGTAGATATTGGATTTGACTTCTTGTTACACATTGAAACTCTACTTGCAAAGAATAGGCATAGGTTTTTGAGAGGAAGTTTTGTGCTTTGTAATTGAAAACTCTTTGGAGTTTTCAAGGCTCCTTATTGTCTATTAATTGTAGAAAGTTGAAGAGAGTTTGATCAAATTTTATTGTAGGTTGTGAAGAAGAATTGTTGAAGGAAAAAGAAGCATCTCAATCAAGGATTGATAGAGTTTTATTGTAATCTTGTTCTAAGGTTCAATAATACAATCACTATTGATTCTGGTGGTGGATTTTTTTCTCGAAAGGGTTTCTCCATGTATATGTTGTGTCACTTCTACCTTCTTGTCTCATTCTTCTACAATCTTCTATCTACTTCTACAATTGGTAATAATTTATCTAAACAAATAATGAGATACAAATAATTTGTAACAAAGAACACTTAATTAGATCTACAATATCATAGTTTTACAAGTTTTAAAGCTACATAATTACCTCCATTTTTAACACACTATGCCTGATGACCTTAATAGAAATATTTTTGATCCTGATGTCTAAATTGACAAAATGAAGAAGTGGGGTGTTTTTGTGAAACTGGATAGAGAAATTAAGGTTAAGAAGCCTTCTTTTAAAGCTTTGTCAAAAATTAGTGACCCAATTTTAAAGATTGAAGCTATGATACAAAATTTTGACAAAGTAGTGGCAAGCTTAAAGGAGATAAAAGTTGTGCAAGATCAGGGAAAGGCCCCTATGATGGAGGGAGAGTCAGTTGTGTAGCCTTCCAAGAAGGTGCACATATATTCAAGGAGGAAAGGAACAATAAGGAAGCAACAAACAGTTGCTACTCCTGCACAATCTGGGGAGTCAAAAGTGCATTCACCATAGTAGCAACTACCTCCAATTCCATTGTCACCACAACATTCTTCTTCCCTTGAAATCATTGCATTGGATTCTCCAATTAGAGAATAATCCCCTCCAAGGGAGCCATGCCCATCAATAAACAAGAAAAACGTTGAAGCTTCTGGTTTGGTTGACTATCTTGCAAAGGTGTTATATGATGAAATTGCTATAAATGATGAGGAAATAATGTAGGGGATGTCATCTCCTTAAGGGGAAATAATATCATAGACTATGAGCCTTAGGTTGAGAAAATCTGGACTAAGTGGAGTAAATAACTCTGAGGATGTCAGATTATAATCCAATGAAAGCTTTATGGAAGATCAATTTGTCAAGACACAAGCCTTCAATGAATATGTATGGAGAGAAATGAAGGACGAGTATTCAACATTGGTGAAAACAAGGAGAATTGAGAGCCTTAAGAATCCCTAAGAGGTTGTTGAAGCCGAGGTTTGAAATGAAATGAGGGTCAAGTATTCAAACATTTTTGTAGAAGAGGGTAGGGCATTGGTGAGAAAGAGTGGAGTGTTATTACTCCCAGAATGGGACCTGACATCAAAAATTACTTTTGACACTATGAGAAGACAATATGCCCCCATTTTAATAGTGAAGAAGAAGTTACATTGGCTTTACAGGGGTCATCTTTTAGTCAGCAGTGGGACACTCTTGCTATTTGGACTTTAGCCCCAACCACTAAAAAGCTTGATGTTGCAGAACGTGCCCCAGGTGTAAGAGGAGGCTTAATCATAAAAGAGTTTCAAATACAACTACCTTGGAGGTAACAACCATGAATGTTAATGTGGCACAATTCACCAAAGCCATAGTTGAGTCATTAACAAAGGAAAGGGATAGATTTATAACCAAATATAATGAGGTGGTTGTTGAGTACAACTCAAGCAAGCAAATGATCGCTCAAATAAAAATTCAAATGGATTTGTGGAAACAACAATTTCAAGAATTGCAACCTGGTACCTCACATGTTGCAATATTTCCTCCTCCTTCCCCAATTCTTTCACCTCCTCAAAATCATGAGGATACTACCCCCATTGAATCTGAAGATTTACAAATGGCACAATTAGCTCCTGAATCATTAGATGCCCCTCAATTTGAGGAAGTTACCAAGGAAGAGGTGATGGAAAAGCTCAAGACTTATGAAGATAGGATGGATGATCTTGTTCATTTTAATAATATGAAGATTGTGAAATCGATGCTTGAGCACTTGAATAAACAGGTAGAGAAAAGATTAATTAGTATGCATGCCAATTATGCTTTGATGTTTGATGCCATTAAGAACCTTGATAGATATAAATAATTTTCTATTCCTTTAATGGATAAATGGATTCCAAGGGCTCAAATGTTGAGGGATATGGTTGTTGCATCCTCTCATGATGCATATAAGCCTCCAAAGATACTTACAACCCTAATATTTCTAAAAGGTACAACTGGTTTTGAAGGGTTGATTGTCATTAAGTCTTTAGAGGTGAAGATTAGAGAATTGGTTAAGAAGTTCGATGATTGGAATTTTGGTCTTCTTCTAGACATTCTAAATGAGAAGGGTGAAGTTAAGTCCCTGCAAGAGTGGAAAGACTAGGTAGCTCAAGCAATAACTTCCCAGGCCAAAAAAATATTTGATGAAATGGATTTGGTTATGCTAAGAAACAGTATGGATAGGCTCATGCATACAAAAAATTTCCTTGAAGATTTTCATGAGGAAAATTAGGTGGTAGTTAGGTATAGCCCATACAGAAAAAAGGCAGACCGTATCATGGGATTTGACTAGCCTATAGAGAAGGAGTTTGCATTATGGAAGTCCAACTATATTAACATATTGGACATATAAATTGTTGCAAATGGGAGTGGGTGACATCAATTTTGGTTGGTGGTTTGCAATAACAAAGTTTAGTAGGGAAGCGAAATACATGGCCTAGAATGAGTACAAATTAGACCTTGGATATATCAACGTTCAAATATTGCACTTTCTCAGTTTCAAATGTGATGAAAGGGATTGAAGATATGGAATTACTTTGGTTTATTCTCCCTTTCACTTTATGCTTTTATTCTACAAGTTTTTAAAGCACATGGACTATAGTGTTTTCTTGTGGAAAATACTACTTTACACCAACTAAAGGAGCCTTTTGGAAGGCGAGAGAATCTTCACTAGCAAATGGAATTTTTTTGTCTCTTATGAAATTCTCCCTGGTATTTGGAAATATAAATGTAACTAACTTTGGGGAAATTTTGAAATTGAAATTCAAATGTATATCAAATGTAAATGTAACTAAATGTGTAATTTTTCCTAAATCTTGCTTGCTCCCTTGTTCTTATAAAAGGGAATTTGAGGCCAATTGCACAGATCTTTAGTTGAAAGAGCTTTTGAACTCATGTAAGAGAATTTTGTAATTCAAGCAAAAATAAATAGAGTTAGTGTTGATTCTTAGGTATGAATTCAAGTTTGTAATAGCCATAGGCATAATAGTTTTATAGTAGTGATGAAATTTGAATAAGAAAATGCATATTTTGGAACAAATTCTCTCCTCCTGTATTTTGTCAAATGTCATATGAATTATTAAGAAAATGATCAAGGAACCTTCTATTGGTCTTCAATCATTTTGGTTGAATGTATGATTTTATCTCTACTTTAAAGTTTAATTCAAAGAATTAATTAAAATGCTCTTATGGAATCATAGGTTTGTATGGCTAAATTAACATATTATTTTAATAATTTCATATTTTAATCATGTTAAAACTTAAACATGTAATCAATGATTCATCACTCAACTCAATGCTTAATAGCATATTAACAATAGTATTAGTAGCATATACAACTATGCACATTAGCAATTGTTTAATGTGTATCTAGTAGTTGAAACCACTGCCAAACTTTTTCTTCAAATGATAAAATAAATAATATAGATAATTGAACATCAACACATTACTGAATTTGAGATTTTTTATTGATTTTCAAATGAAGAAATACATAGAAGCATTAGCAATGCAAAATATTGCTCAAAGACAACTCTACATAGAGCTGAGTTGGAACTTGGAAACTCATATTATCAAAAATCAAATCATTGTATCACATTTTCTAACAACTTCCATTGTTCAGGTGGTGGAATTGTCATTTTTTCTAATTGATGTTGTCTAAATTGAAGATTTGTTAACATTTCATGATTAAAATTGGAACCTGTCTTGAATTCTTCAATCAATTTTGCATTCAAGGTTATCAGCGATTTGATGGAATCCAAATAGTTCACCACGTCTAGGTTTTGAGGAAACTAGTCCAAATCAATCTTCCTTGCACCCTCCATTTTCTTTCTGAAATCATCCTTTCCAATGAATCGCTCATTTGTGTCAAAAGCCTCTGGAAAACCAAGCTCTATGAAGTTCCTTACCTTTTCATCCACCTTCTTCATCTTGTCTGCAGCAAAATCCAAAAATTCCTTTATTTCACACATTCTCAAACACTTTTCAATGATAGATGACAAATTCATTGAGGTAGCAAGCCGATTAGTAATCCCTTTTGATTTCAAATCATTGTCACTAGCTTTGTAGACTGTTTGTTGAACTTGATTTGCAGATTTATCTAATGCCAACACATTTTTTGTTGTCCACTAAATATTTGTTGAGCTTCTTATAATGTAGTTTGATAGCATCAATCAATTGAAACATGTCACACAAATGATCAATCATTTGCATTATTTCATCCTAGATCTTTTGTTTCATATGCCTCATTGTTTCTCTACAAAATGCAAATAACTTATTTTGAAAAGAGTTAATTTCATTTTTTTCTTCCATCAGCTTTTCCTTCAATCGTTCATTTCTTTTTCTCTCTTTCTCCAATTTTTGTTCCCACTATCCATTTCCATTCGCAATGCTTTGTCTTAGTTTTTTTGAAGTGGATTTTTCCTCATCATATTTATTGCTACTCTCATCTAGCCTTTGCTTCAATTCATTCACTTCTCTCTCATTTTGTTTATCCTCTTTGCTTGTTGATGTAGAGGAGGATTTTTAATTCTTTTTTCTAATTCATTGCTCTTGTTATCTGCTACTTTCCTCTTTGCTTTCTCATTTGCTAGGTCTTCTTGTAAATTTTCTATTTGAGTCTACAACCTTTTTTCTCTCTATCTTGATTTAGGAATGATGTGTACACCAATTCATTGTTCTTCTTTGATACATTAATTTTGTTAGTATTTTTGAGTCCAAAAAAATCCAATTGAAAATTGCTCACCTAGAATTCAGTTCAATCCATCTTATTTGTTGGTTTGTTTTGAACTATGGGAACAACAATTGTGTACTCCATGATTTCTTTATTTGTGTCAAATGTGGGTAATACCATGGTTGTTGTAGGCCCTGAAGTTACAACAGACACACTCTCCATTAGTTGCTTCTTTTCTTTTTTATGAAAGTCTAATTTCTTTTTAAACTCTTCAATGTAATCAAAACCTAGGGACACAAGAACAATGGAATGCAAGTGAATGGTGAAGGGATAGGAGTACTTGCAGTTGCTAATGGTGTCACAGCCACACTAACTAGTAGTGGGGGAGTCCCTGGAAATAACTCCTTTGTGGTGGATCAACTGGTAGTGTGACTTGGACTTGTCAAAATCCTTTACCTCTTCTATATGCCTTGATCACCTAGTGTTTGTGTGGTATCTTTCATTGTTGTCCTCTTGTGTGTAATTTTTTGTTGTACCACATGTTGACCACTACTAGTACTACTACCCATACCATTTCCACTAGTGGAAATTCCAGTTGCACTAAGCCCTCCACCATAGGCATGTCCTAGTTGTTATTGTATCTGACCATGAGGATGAGGATTTGAAGCTCTAACAAATTGACTTGTATGCCATTGGTATACTTTTTCACCTCCAATCCCAAGGCCAGATTTATCAACTAGTTTTCTATGCTCTAGATCTGGTACCATCCAAGGGCCTTGTCTTTGGGTCCCCAAAGGACCACCTTCATAACCCATTTTTTAGCTATGACTTCTCTTAAATTATATACTTCTTTTGTGGCCTCACTTAAACTAGGTTTGAAATTGGCGTGGATTTTTTCTTCCCTATCATCATTAGATTCATCATTAGTTTCATTATCTTCATGTTCATCGAGATGCTCTATATTCCACAATTTGTTAAACTCATGATCTTCTTCATTATCGCCATACTCTGCAAGAGTTCATGGATCACCTAGCTCCTTCCTTATAGACCAAAGGAAATAATTTTTTATCATGACCAATTTTTATCTATAACTTCCTTATCTAGAGAATCTGGTATTTTTACTCTCCTAGATGGTTTCACTTTTTTCATAAAAAATTGTTGTACCTCCTAATTGTCTTTCGATGCAATGCCATAATTTCTGCTAACAATTGTTCAAAAGAAATACCTTTCTCAACAACACTTTTCCCCATTGCTATTTTGACCTCATCCCAAGAATCTTTGTTTCTCAAGTTTTCAAGCAAGGGTTTACTTTGATGTTGAATTCTACTTGCAACATTCTTATTAGCCATAATCATTTGTTTAATGGTGTCACATGGATCATATTTCTAGTGACAAACAACATCAAAACTAAAAAAAATCAAAAGCTCATGAGCCACCTTAAATTATTTTCTCTCAAATGTGAACCCTCCACATGAAAAAGGTAAAGAAGGAAATAAGGTCTTCTTCCCCTGATTTACAAAGTGTAGTTCATCAGTACTCTTCATCTGCCTTGCATATTCCAATGCAAAAACCATTTATGTCACATGTATTGGAAGTTTGTATGGCTCTACTCCCGATCCATAAAATCTTAGCATGATATATGCTTCCATTAAGTACCAATTAGCCAATTGTATTCTTTTCCTAGTTGAATGCAATTTCTACATGACATAGGCAATCTAGGCATTGGATTATTTTTAATTTCTTGATGCAATGGAGCCAAGAAGTAGTCTACAAAAAGACTGTAGTTCCTTCAAGAATCATGCATCCTTATCTCAGTGATCCAATCATATACTGGAGCCATTTTATTTTCTTGAGCATTACTATAGGGTTGAATCTAAAGCTTGTTGGTCTAAAACATTCCTCTAAATTTGAGTTGAAAAAAATAGCACAAGTAGGTTGTGAACCTAAATGTCTTGGTGGGACCTCCTTTAATCCTTTAATCATTAAAAATTGTTTATGCATGGATTCTACAATGTGCTCAATATAGTTATATTTGACATGAACACCATAATGGATATTATGTACCATTTCAAGGAGGCTTGCACCCACTTCCAAGTTTCTATTCAATCCAAGGAAAATTGCTAGCATGGAAATAGTATCCTAAACCCGTGGTTTAAAAATATCAAAATCATAAGGAGGCTTATGATCACCTTTCAATTTGTTTCTAACTTCTTTGGTATCTAGAACTATTTTATTTATGAAAGCACTTTTCTCCCTTTCACCCACTGCTTCATAATCACTAGCAAGCTTTTCTAGGTCAATGTGGACGTTTCCAAATTCTTCAGTTGTAAACCCCAACACTTTTCCAAGTTATTTTGCATTAATGGATAAAAATTCTTCTTTGCTATCTTTATTAACAATTTCTCTTTTTTTATCATCATAATTTTGGGCACAGACCATGATAAATTTTTGGCAAGGGAAAACCTCATGTAACATCATGTGCCTTAATCTAGTTACCCACAATGCACTATAACTATTAACTTGCATTTGATTTGCAACCTTATTCTTAGATGAAAATCTAATTTCTAAGGTACACCTACCATAAACTTCAGGATCATAAATATCATGGTATTCATCAGTGAAACCTAGGGTTCTAAGCAATTTTGCATAATGTATTTTTTTGTCCAATTTTGTTGTAGTGGTACTGGTGGTAGACATGATTATGCAATGTGAAATTGTGAATTCCCTCTTAGTCCTCCTTAATTTTTCTTAATTATTAAGTCTCTCAACCCTAAACCCAAACTTCAAAGTTTGACAAAATAAGATTTTAAGAAACATCAAATGATGAAACGTAGTCGTAAGAATTATTTCACTTACCTGCCACCCATATTTTGACTCTTGAAAAGATTAATGCTGACAGTTGTGGAAACTAGAATGGATTTGTTGGAAGTGGGACCTAGAACAAGGTGGTGCACTACAATGAGCAATATGAAGACTAAAATCTCCTCGTGTGCTGACCCTCACTTAAAAATAAAATCACTTAGAAATAGAAAGTGATTTTCTTTAACATTAAAGTGAATGAAACATCAACGTGTTGCTTTTGTACTACACAATTAGTACATGGATGAAAACATTTAGAAATGCACGATTAGTACATGGCCAACACCTAACAACATTTAAAACAAGCCATTTAGTCCTGCATTGACAACAAATTATAAACTATTGATCTTTGTAAATCTAATGGTTATAGGGTGATTCTGGAGGTTTAAGTTCACAAGCCTAGTACTATGTGTATTTCATTCTAAAATGAAACTACAACCATCCATCAAATGTTCATCGAACAAATGAAACTTGAGTAATTTATGATATAAACAATAAACATGTGTTTTAAAGGGTTCAGTAACTTAATGTTGCAAAGGAATTAATAAAATGAATAATGATACCAAGAACCGAGGGAGATCAATGACAAATTAAAGTGAATGAAACATTAAAATTTCAATTTGTTTATTCTAGACTACACAATTAGTATATGGTTGTCTTGCATTGACAAAAAATTCTAAATCGTTGATCTTTTTAAATCTAATGGTTATAGGGTGATTCTAGAGGTTTAAGTTCACAAGCCTATCACTCTGTGTATTTCATTCTGGAATGCAAATACAACCATACATAAAATGTTCATTGAATAGTTGAAACTTGAGTAATTTATGATATAAACAATAAACATGTGTTTTAAAGTTCTTTTAAACTTTAGTGCACTAGGATTGAGATCAAGGCAAAAGGGGCTAGTAACTTAACATTGCAAAGGACTTAATAAAATGAATAATGATACCTCAGGAATCAAGGGAGAAGGTCAATGACAAATTAGAAATAAATAACATTTCGGTAAACCCTAACAAGAGTGACAACTTTTAGTGTTTATAATGTTTTTTGTCTTCAATTTGATGGCAACTTTCTTTTTTCATTTGTATTGCTTTATGTTTTACTTTTAAATTTTCATGCAATTATTTCATAAATAGATAATACTTAATTTCTTAAAGGAAAAAAAACTGATTTGAATAGATTCATAGACACTGAACTCAAAAAATAATTCTTTACTATAAATGAATAATGAAGAATAACACAACACAACAATTAATTTTATTACAACTGAATTACAATGTCACATTATTACATATCTTTTTAAAGATGAGTACAACATGCAAGCACCAAGCTCTTGTTTTGTATAAATAACATATATTACTTTACATAATACAAATGTATGCACCAAGCTTTTTTTGGACCGTTGGTGACAACGTAATACAAATTGAAATGTCTCTGAAAATAAATGCATTGTTGTCTCTCTGAAAATAAATACATTGTGAAGGCCTTGAAGGGACTTTCTGGGTCAATCATGGGAAGTGGAAATGAAAATAAATGCATGGAACTTGCCCAGAAAACCATGGGTTCTGAAAATAAATGCATGAGACTTTCCTGTACAAGCATGCGCTCTCAAAATAAATGCATGAGACTTTCCTAGGCAATCATGCGCACTCAAGATAAATGCATGGGACTTGCCTAGTGAACAATACTAAATAAATGGGAGTTGTGAAGATACAAAATGTACTTATCCCCTTTGAGAACTAGAGTCATGTAGAAGATGAGGTGTAGTAAAATTTCTCCCATCTTTTTCATGTAGCCTCCATGCACTAGGATAAGAATTATCTCCATTAGAGCTCCTCATCTTGGTTCAAAACCTGCCTCAGAAGTCAGTTAAACTAGATCAACTTCTTTCCAATTCCACCCATTATGAACTTAAAGGAAATTGGTCTTTTACTCTGTAACTACATAATTGGAGGCAGGAGAATTTAGAGTATCTCCAATAATACCACATCATCTTCTTCTTGAATCCTTATTAACCCTACAAAATTAATACCCTTATGACAATTCAAAAAATTGCACTCAATGGTAAAGCCTTTAGCCTTGAATGAATGATTTTAGTTGTGCTCACTATCCCTATTTATGGGCTACCAATACCGCTACTAGCCTAGTCCTTTTTTACTTGTGACTCATGTCACATGTGAGGTTGGGTATAATGGTAATTATGATTCACGCAAAGCAAAAAACCAACTTAATTGATAACTTAAGTCTTACATGTACAATTAAAATGTTTAGATTGATTGATGTCTGGCTACATGCAAACTATACCTCAAGCTGACAAGCTGTCAAAATTTCTAGTGCCACTCAAATGATATGAAATCATTACAAATCTTGTTTCACTAGATCACTGGATTAATAACATCATCATCTACAATTCTACAATACATCATGCAATTTTCAATAAAAATTTATCCAATTAATCGCTTCAAATGTTCATATGGCATTAATCTGCACCATCGCTTGTAGTACCACAACCACACTTTCTTCAAAAAGATTGAGAATTTCAATTGAATAAATGAAAGGTAGAGTAATTCAATGCATTCAAAAGAGAGAATTAAATGGCTTGTTTTACCTTAATCATTATCAATGTTCACTAATAAGTCACAATAAATTTCGCTCACTTATGATCAAAACTATATGCTAATAATTACTATTACTTTTAAAAGCCACATTTTTATATTGATCAAAGAAAAAATGATTTAAAAGAATGAAGACATGAAAATTATTTAAATTTAAGTAGCTACTGCTCAAGACTTAAGTACATAGTACATAGCTATCCTGGCCAAAAATTCACTAACCATGACAACAAACTAGTCACAAAATACATATTACAAGAACTGTTACGTTGTACAATAAAATATAGACACATGACATGTCACACAATTCATTACTAAATTATTTTGTAACATTAGTTGAGGCCATCAATCGGGTGTTTGAGTAGAAGGTGAATTGAATTTAACAAAGTATCAACAGAGAAGAAAAGTGAATCACCTAAAACCTTCCTCCAAAACTCCAGACTCTTTAATGATTTATTTTTTGTATCACATAGTAGACCCCATCTCATATTAACTAGGGCAAGAGCCTGCACTGTAGAAGCATGCAATTCCACTTTCTAGAAGATCTCACCAACAGGCACTAACCCACTTTCAAAATTGTAATGCTCCAGTGCCAACTCCAATGAAGAAATAGAGTAAATGAAAGGCTGCAAATAACATATTACCAGTGTCTTCACCAAATATTTATCAAGTAAAATGTCCATGCAATTGGACAAGAAAGTCAAAGCTACCTCAGAATATAGAGCACGAGGGTTGTTCTGAAGCCATTCCCTACCCATAATTATTCTTATAGTATCCTCAACCTACACACAAGGAATTGTAAAAACCATACCCAACTTACGTCTATTGTATGCATCGTCCCTTCTTTTCTCCCAAAAACATTTGGGTAGCATGACACGCCATGAAGACTCCATAATATCAAAGTTAAATTAAGAATAGAGAAAAAAGAAATCAAAGCTAAATATATTATAAATCATATGAAGAACTTTAAGTTGGTGAAGTATATATAGAAGTTAGAATGAAGACAATGAGTATGACATCAAATACTCACACTTAACATTTTTAAATTCACCACTATCATTGATGTGACAATTAACATTTAATTCAACACTTGAATCCTTAATCATTGATGTGACGATATTATTTCAAAAAAAATTGTGACAATATTTATTATTATTCCAAGTTACCTACAAGAAAATCCACATATTGGCCTTCGTGCTTCCCTGTTGGATTTAACCTATGTGCAACTTTCAACAATGGGGAAGTGGGGAGCGGCCTAGATTAAATCTGGTGCTTCACATCTATGTGCTCTTTACCTTAAGACCATTAGTCTGTGCATAACCCTCAAACCAGATGGACGGGCTAGATTAAGATGTCTTATGTACCTTTAAAAAAAGTGCTTAAAAGGTATGTCTGTGATAGATGACAAGATGGTTGCATCACTCAACATTAATTTATAGGTTAATTCAATTGGGGGAATGTGTGGTTGCATCACAAAAATATTTGTGCATAAATAATGCATGACACATTGGTTTTCATTTCTTGGTATGGTCTCCATAAGGCTGCAGGAGGTTTTGCTACAAATAGGAGTTGTGCTCATTTTTCTCAAATTGCCTTAGCACTCTCAACAAACACTAAGGGGCAATGGAGAATCCTTTGTTTCTAAATTCCATGAAGTAGTAGAATTCTTTCTATGGTGAAATCACTAAGAAACAACTAAAAGGGATAATGGTGTCTAAGCACCCACTGGTGCTCCAGGCGGTGAAGGGTATTTTGGGCCCAAAATTTCTGCTAGCTACCCACAAGCTCAGGGGGAATTCAGAAATACCCACCATGTTTCTGGAAATGCTTGTGTACATGGGTGTCTAGAAAGCTCAGGGGAAGAAGCTATGCCAAATTATTTTTCAACACTCTCTGTTGGAAAATATCGATGCGGCACTGGACAACATCGACAAAAATTTCATGACCCCTTTGTCGTTGCACTACTACAAGGCTCATGGGAACGAATGGTCAGTACCAAATTTTCCCTTGGTGCACTCACTAAACCATGCAGCTCTCAAAAACCGGTGGGGGAAGATTGACAGGTGTATCAAATTTCTTTTGCATGCGGTTGACATTCTCAAAGATTGGTCGAAGGGTTGGGTTAAGGTGTTTGCGGTGGTGGAAGCTCTTGATGAGGAAGGGTGGTCTTTAGATGAGGAGGATTGGGAGTTGGGAACTAGTGAAGAATGGGTAGCAAATGACACTAGGAGTTGGGAGGAACGAGCAAACGATCCTACCCATAGTGCTTGCGGTGGTGATTGTTTGGTGATTCTAAATGCAACAAAGCCAAGAAGACCAATGAGGCTGACTGCAACAATGCATAATTTGGTGTCTATGGAAGGTCATATTGGTTTGTGATGGTCTATTTGTAGTCTGTATAAGTGTCCAATGTCAGTCCATTCAATATTTGGGTTTGTAATGTTTTGTGGAAATGAATGCTTCATTGTGAATACTAATAGGATGAGTCCCTAGTGACTTGGTCAGGCATTTGATCCCCTCTGAGGAATGTAAAAACTCTTTTTCATTAATAGAGGGTGTTTTCCCATATAGCAGTTATTTAACTAAAAATAAAACACGTACTTAAAAGGCCCCTTTAGTAGTGCAGGCTTTAACACTAGTTCCTTAATATTTTCTTAATATTTTGTACCTTGCTATAGTTCCTTCGAAGGTTCTAATCATTCCACATGGAACTTCCCTGCCTCCATGTTGAGGGATGGGAGATGTAGGTGGGTCCCCCACAAGTTGGCGGGGAGCGGTCAAGGTTGACCCATGTCACCCTATCTCGACTGTTCATTTCTCAAACCCATCATTCACCTAGGTCGAGGGGTTGGTCACCGTGATGACTCCAAAGGCTTAAGTCATAACTTAAGCAACCTTCACCTTCCGGTAACTAGTCAATGATAAAATATTATTTTGGTTGTCATGACTTCAAGTGATTTAATAAGTAATAAAATCTCAACCATTGATTTTTGGAAATCTAACGGTTCTAGTGTTTTTTTAGAGGTTTCAATTTGCAAGTCTAGTATTTCAAAGATTTGCTTCCAAAATGCAACTATAGTCGTCCATCAAAAATTCATCAAATGGTCGTGGGTTATATTATTTTGCATTGACATCTAGCTATAGACATAGTAAATATGTTGACACCTGTTCCCATTCTAGACACTTTATGAAGGAATTTGAATATGTGGAAAATTTGTCCCGAAATTTGATATTTTTGCCAACTGAATTTTTTAATTAGTTTGAGATTATGTTTAATTCACCATTTTTTTTAATTCATTTCAAAATAAGCTTAATTCACCAATGAAAATATTTTTTTTGGTTTGAAGAAAAGTTTTAATCAACAACAAAAATATATTTTCTATTTTGAAAACAGGTTTATTCACCAATGGAAATATTTAATTGCTTTGAAAAAAGGTTTTAATCGCCAATGAAAATATTTTATTGGATTAAAAATACTTACAATTCACCAAGATTTTCCACAAACTTCTAGTGATTAGAAAAGATTCACCAATTGATTTTTTTCCCAAAAAATGAAAAAATTTGCCCATAAAATTAATATTTTTATCGGGAAGTATATAAGATTTTCCAGGATTTTACACCTTCGTTGAGGGGGGGTTTCTTAAAGTTATCATTGCTGCCTAGTATGTAATCCTAGATCATAGTGAACTGATAGTGTAAATAGTGGCTACTTACACTACTTTGGCCAAAGTATTTATCACTCAAAATTTAGAGTGGAGGTTACATGCCAACCCACCTTCCTAGATTGATTAGTTTTTTGACAATTTATATTCTATACACAAATTACCCCTTTTCCCATAGATTAATCTAACCCCAAGAATAACCAAACTAATCACTCATGATTAAATGACATTGCTACTAAATTAAATCAAGCAACTTCTTATCTCAAGATACATACAAATAGAATTGACAAACTACATATAGTATAAATAGATCACATTCGAATAAATTCCAACATATGATATATATCAATATAAGTATAAACCAAATTGAAAGGTTTCACAAATTCAAGAAGCAATCATGAAACATGCAATCATATCCAAGCATCATAACACACATTTAAATCATTCCTTTCCAAACATGGCAAACATGGATAAATAACATTTCCAACATGACTAACAAAGGAATAGAAATCAGTATGCTTGTATAAAATCTTCACTGATAATTATTCCTTCCTATCTTAGTCCCTCAAGCATGCTTGCTACTTCCTCTAAGATCAACCCAATTCCCACTTCTATCCTCTTACCAATTCACTCAACAAATACAAATGCAAAATAACAAGGAAACTCACTAACTCTCAAGATCTCAACTCAATTCCATAGAAAACACATCATAATAACAACCAAGTAATAAAAATTAAAAGTGTAACAAATGGTAGGGAGAGCACCTCTATATATACTAAAATTTGAGCAACCAAAGGCTACAAACAAGCTAATAATTCTACCACCTTTCTACTCTCATGCAACAACTCGGCTAATTAACTCTCAAATTTGCAACACATGGAAATCCTCACATTTCCAATGGCTGATTTGACTTGATTCAAGAGACAACATGGCTTTTTTACTAAGTCAAGGGATAGCAATGACGTTCAAAAAGTTTCCTACTTGTTTTGCAAGTCGAATACCCTCTTATATTGTTGCCAACTTTTCATTGATTGGGTTTATGCATATATACTGGTTTAAGACTTCTTATTTGCTTCCAAATTCTATAGATTTGGTGCCACATGCTCATGTTTTAACACCCCAAATAATAGTGTTGTCAAAGACTTATTCCATTCATTCAAATCTGCATTCATTCTCTTTCCAATGTAAAAATTGTTTGTCTACTATCTTGTGCGGCTTAGTAAGTCTTTGCTGACTTATTCCAAGTTTAGTTTATACACAATTATAAACTTATCAATGCATATGAGGTAGCACTATAATGTGCATAAGCATTATTTAAAGAGCTTTATACATATCAATTTTTGCACTATTACAATGCACTTTATATATTTCAAACACTTAACATATTATAATATATATATGTGTGTGTGTGTGTGTGTGTATAATATATCTTTAATATATATATATATATATATATATATATATATATATATTAAAGATATATTATATACACACACACACACACATATATATATATAAAGATATATCAAAATAAAAATCATATATATACATAAATATATAAGTATATGTTATTATATACATGTATATTATATATATAACATTATTTTAATATCTATATAAACACATATACTCTCATTTTTATTGATTGATATATATACATGAAGTGTATATATATATGTCACCTTCATCCAATTGATATTCCCATGCATATGGGTAGTTTGTCCATGAGTATGTGTAGATATGTCTACCTATGTATACTCCGGCATGTATTTACTCATATGTATGAGTTTATCATGGACACATACATATATACACATATATATACATTTTATGTATATATCACTTTGATATAAATATGAACACACAAGGAAGGACTTTCACTTGAGATAAATACTTAATCACATTCATACAAAACATTCATAGAAACCATTTACCCAAACTGACTTGACTCAATCTTAGACCAACTAGGGTGTGAGTGTGTGTATGCTCAATTAGGCTCATTAAGGATTACTAGACCAAGTTCTTCTCCTGAGTGATACATCCCCTCTCATCTGAAGGTTTGAACCTATTCTTACATTTAGCTTAGTACATCCTAATAGTAGTTAGCCAATAAAAATACAATCATATGCATCATATGTTCCATTTTCAAAATCATTATAAAAAATAAAATTGAATCAAACATTCATTCATCATATTACCATCAAGATTCATAAAACACATTCATATATTAAAGCATTTTAACCAAACAAGGTAATAGTAAATATGTAATAACACATGGGGTATAACAATTTGATGCAAGATCAAATGAAGGAATCTTCCTTAGATACTCTACAAAGAGCAAGGCATATATGTGCTACAACAAGATACTAAAGAAGATAAATGAAAGTGCAAGTGTCAAAGCGGGTGAAGGATTGCATCAGATCTCAGTGTTGATAGAAGGATATGAATCTAATGAACCCCTTTGCAAAGAAGAAGAAAAATAGATGCTAGTGGAAGAGGAAGAGGAAGAAGCTCTAAAAAATATCCATAATAATCCTAAGTATGTGCAAAAAAAATATTCTAAGGATTAAATAATTGGAGACAAGAGCTAAGGTGTGTTGACAAGAAGAAAATTTGCTATGGTAGAGGAATAGGTAAACCTTTGTTTACTCTCTAAGATAGAACCTAAAACAATTACTAAAGCATGCAGAGATGAAAATTGGAATCATGGTATGGAAGAAGAATTGAGGCAGATTGAGAAGAATCAGACATGTGAACTAGTCCCAAGACCAGAAAACAAGAATGTGATAGGAACAAAATGGGTTTTCAAGAACAAGTTGAATGAGGATGGAAAAGTTATTAGAAACAAGGCTAGGCTTGTGTGTAAAGGCTACTCACAAGTGGAAGGAATAGATTTTGAAGATATTTTTTCTCTTGTAGCAAGAATGGAGGCTATTGGTATGTTTTTGGATTTTGTAGAACATAAATATTTCAAGGTATATCAAATGAATGTAAAGTATCCTTTCTTGAATGGTGAGTTAGAAGAAAAAGTGTACATTGAACAACCAGAAGTTTTTTCAGTTATCAAAAAATCCTGATATGGTTTGGAAGTTGAAGAAGGTATTATATGGGCTCAAAAAGGATCCTAGAGCTTGGTATATAAGATTGGGAAAATACTTACTACAACAGGGATTCAAAAATGGTACTGCAGACAAAAAAATTTACTTCAAAGTTGAGAAAGATCAAATCTTGATTGTGGTTGTGTATGTTGATGATATAATTTTTGGAGGAAATGAGACCATGTGTAAGAATTTTGTAAAGGAGATGTAAAATGAGTTTGAAAATTCAATGCTTGGGGAGATTACTTTCTTCCTTGGGCTACAAATTAGTCAATCAGAAAAAGGTATATTCATTTCACAATCAAAATATGTAAAGGAAATGTTAAAGAAGTTTGGAATGGAGGATTCTAAACCAATATGTACCCCCATGGTTCTTGGTTGTAAATTAAGAAATAATGATGAATTTCCTAAGAAAAATCAGACTAAGTATAGATCCATGATTGGTGGATTATTATATCTAATTGTAACTAGACCTAATGTTATGCATGCAACATGCCTTGTGGAAAGATTTCAAGAAGATCCTAGAGTCACATGTAGTAGCAATCAAAAGGATATTTAGATATTTGAAGGGCACTCTGAACTATGGTCTATCATATTTTAAGGATACTAATTCTCTTTGAGTGCTTATACATATCCAAATTAGGTAGGTTGTATAGATTACAAGAGGAGGTGCTTTCTTCCATGGAAACGGGCTAGTTTCTTGGATACATAAGAAGTACAATTTAGTGACATTATCTATTATAGAGAAAAAATAGATTGTTGCAGTATCTTGTTGTACACAGGTGTTATGGATGAAGAAGACATTGAAGGATATCATAATATTATATGATGAACCTATTCCCATCTTGTGTGAGAATACAAGTGCTATCAAAATTTCTAAAAATCATACAATGCATTCAAGAAAAAAGCATATCTCTATCTGGTATCACTTTCTAACAGAGAAATTTTTTGAGAAGGAAGTGAAGTTGGAGTTTGTACCTACAAAGGATCAAATAGAAGACATTTTCTCAAAGTCTCTTCCAATTGATACATTTGAGTATCTCAGACATAAGCTAGGGCCTACTACCCCTCCTTTCAACTAGATTCATAAGATTGTGCATTTCTCTAGGGGATCAATTCAAGATATATTCTTTGTCCTAGACTAATGAAGGCTACCTCTCAAGGGGAGAAAGTAGTGGTGTTTTTGGCTACTGTAGTTAGGGGAGCACATCTTGTTCCTAAAGTGAAGTGTGCAGGTGTTTCCCTTTTCCATTGATGTGAAAGGGGGAGAGAGAAGTTTGAAAAACATAGGAAAAGAGGGAGAGAGAGAGAGAGAGAAGTATAAAAACCATAGGGAAAGAAATGTTCAAGTAAGGAGGAGAGTTTCTTGAGTAATGGAGATACAAAGTTACTTTTTTTGTTGATGGTTTTTCAGGAGTTGTTTCCATCAATAACAAAGGGGGATATTATTTCACTATGTTTTCATCAACATTTTCATTGATTTCAACCTCTGGTATGGATATGATGAGGTATTTATGGTGTTGATCAAGAGTTGTTGATGTAACAAGGTCACTTGGTTTCCAAGTGCTTTTGAGAATTTGCATAAATATTGTACAAGGTGACAAGGAAGTGTTCTATATTTTTCTATGAATTTATTCATTCTTGAAGATGTGCTTGTGTAGTTTGAAAGTGATAATAAAATGTCTTTGAAGGTGTTATATCTAGATTTTTAGGTTCTAGATCATATGGTAGTAGAAGATATGTTTGACAGTGTGTTGGACTCCTTTTGGCTTGTGAAAAAGGATGTTTGGGAGAAATAGAAGAGCTATTCATCTCTCTGTGTTGAAGTTTCTTGTCTTGTAGATTTTGGAATGTTCTAATATTTCCTATACCTAACTTCCCTTTGTTTTTTTAGTGTTCAACTATTCTACAAGCTTGGTTCATGAAGTTTTATCTCAGTGGTAGTTTGACTGGTTTCAAAAGATGATAGTATTCGTAGTTTCATGTGTTTGGAGCTCCAGTGTCTTTGAATATTCTATTGATTTTTTAATATTCCATGGTGTTATTTATTGTTGCTACATGGTCCGCAAGATGTTTTTGGCCCTGGTGGAGTGTGAATTTGGTTGCTTTATTTTATTAATGTTGATTTGGCCAACCTAGCGTGTTAACATTGTTTGTATATGTGCTTCGTGGATTTTGGAAGCTTGGTGTAGCATGTTGGTGTAGATTTAGGTCTAAGTTAACCCTTTGTAATGCCCCGCCACGCAACCCCAAAGGAATTAAGTAAAATGCAACCATTTTTTTTTTAAGAGAGTAATAATTAACATAACATAATCATAAATAAATTTGCATACTTAATTCCCTTGAGGAACACGAGGTTGTTACTTAACATACATAATTAACTAATCATTACATGATTCAATTTTGAACTGTCCATAAAAGTAATTACATCAATAACAACAAAATAGGAAACATGATAAAATAATAACCAAAGTTACAACATCATTATAATTTCTCCTCAAGACCGAGGTTACAATTACAGTACATTACATCATCATATGATTACATTACAATAGCACCATGTGCATAATATACAAAACTGTCCCAACTAGGTGGGAATAATACATCAATAAAGAAAATCACATAAATGCATAGATCTGGAACCCATGAACAATAATCCACTGAAACTGAAACTCAACACCGCAAAATGAACCTGCATAAAAGAGAAGATCCCAACGGGGTGCGAAAACACGAACCACCCGACCACCCCCGTGCTAGGAGTTGCAAAGGAAGAGGTTCCCGACCAAGACCATCAAACATAAACTCATGATCAACAAGACAAAATTATACAACACATAAAAGCAGTCAAATTTGAACAACAATATAGAGCAAATGACCGATTCCAGAGGATTTCCAAAAGACAACATAAATATGAATCTTAGAGGGGAGTGTCATCGCATGGCTTAACATGGATTCTCCAGGCATCCCTATCGTAAGGCGCCGCCTCCATCTACTGACGGATTATCCAGGCACTCGAGCACTAGGAGCCTCCTCCATCTATGGTTATCCAGGCTACCTATCTCAAGGCGCCGCTCCATAGGGTTGCTCATGCGGATCTGTTACCTTTCGCGAAGACAAGGCAACGAACATGCCAACCACGGCCTTCTCAATCCCCTTTAGTCTGTGATAGCACTCAAAGGCGGATGAGGCAATAATTATCTTTTTAGTGTGTTACTACCCAATCCTAGTTAATTATTTTAAATTATCACTTATTAAATTCACTCTGACGAGGGCTATCCTGGCGCCCCTTTGTGCGCTGACCACCCACTCAGAGCCACTCCCTCTAATCATTCAATCTCAACACAAAAATGACAAAGATTGCACCACATTAAAGAACTATATTAAAAGACAATCAAAAGTGAGGCATACTCATCTCACTAACTCAAGAAAGCATTTCCACATTTGGCACAATCCAATAATAAAACCGAACCATAAGCTTCACAGTTTTTGAACTTCAAACAAATCAAAAGAATCACAATTTCCCCACCTCTGGAATCACTTGGGTTCTTAAACAGGATAATACACTTCTAAGGTTTCCCTAATAAAAGAAAATCCCCATCATCGAAATGATATTTCTCAAAAGAATTTAGAAACAATAACTCAATACAACATGTTTTGATACGCAAAAATTCCAACAAATTAGACATCTAATTCAATGTAATGTTACATTTATTTTCTTAAAGAAATGCTCTATTTAATGACATAAAACAATTACACTACCTTCCCAAATTGTCAAATTAAAACTAACTTAAAACAGAGTACAACTCATATATATATAATCCACATGAATATATACTTTAAGGACCAATATTCAATGAGAAGCACTATTGTAATTTGTCTTTTATTATCAAAGTAAAACTACCCTATGAATAAATTACAATTTACAGATATAACATCTACGCATGTATATATATATGAACATATACCAACTTTAATCTAAATATCAACTTAATCCAAATACACAACTATGCTATGATTGCAACTAACAAATTAAATCTATCCTTAAATTAAGTTACAATTCATATACATATATACGTAGTATTAACATTAATATTAATACAATTATTAAATTAATCCCAATACTATATATATATATATAAAACTAGCTATATGCATACATAAAGGTGTTCCCAATTATTTAGCCAAGGTTTCGAAACACCACACACCACAGTGAACACATCCAATGACCGCATAAATATATAGAGAAAGAAATATATATATATTTATAAAAATAACAAAATTAAGACACAAAACTGCCACGCATCAAAGACAACCTTCGCTAATTACCCACACGCACCTCCAGCCAAAGAAAAATTACAATTTCCAACAATCACAGACGCATTTCCTGGCAGACACAATAAACAGCAAATAACAGGGAGAACGCGGCTTAAAATAACTGACTATCACCCATGCATACAATTGCGCCCCATAACCAAGGTGGAAGAACTTCACCAGAGCCCTTTCTACCCAGCGAACTCACACTTGGCAAAGACAAAGGCACGCACCGCTAGACTCTACACCCGGGGAAAGACAGGAAGGCTGACGCACAGCAGTGATAGCCACGGTACAACTAAAGAATACAGCGTACTAATTTAGATCAATAGGGTACATCGACCTACCATTCATAAGACATAACTTTCAAAGATCAACATAAGATCGAATCGCCATATTAGTGTGAACTCAGAAAAGAACATCATAAATAAAGTATCAACTCTGAATATTCATAAAGTCCTGGAGATAAAGAAAAGCTGAAGGACATTCAACATCGATACAAAGCCACAAAGGAGGACGAAGTAACAAGGTCGATAACAATCACCAAATCAAAATGCAAGATAATACCGTAAATTGTATGCTCTGAACAGGAATTCCCAGCATGAGGAAACAACGAAATGGCTAGCAAAAGTTGGTAAAGATATTGCGTAACTCTTATGTACAGGTGACAACAATCCTAACGCACGAAGGCAACTATGAAACGGTTGTATAGAGTTATAGGGGAATGCAAAATATGCTACAGCCATCGATACCGAAAGCTAAGTGTATGAATTGAATGCCCGACACTATGATTCAACTGTAATAACAATGCTCATCAGTAACCGAATTACGAGGGCAGGGAAAAAGAATTACTTCAGATTGGTTGAAGGAAATCTCCAGCAATGCACAGATACCACCCAAGCCAACAAAAGATAAGGACTATCGCCAACCTACTCCCCTTCTTCGCATGGAAGAAAAAAGAAAAGAAAAGTACTAATACAAATCACAGGACGCCCCAAAGAAATGAGTAAACACGGACAAGGAACCAGACACTACCGAGTTCAGTTTACAATATATGAACTTCTGTATACATTTGCGACTCAGAAGAAATGTTAATACGGCATGAGGACCAAATCCTATGACTAAATATAATCCATCTATAAAAACACGGGCTGCATATAAAGCATGAACTGTATTAACTAGAACATGGACGAGACATCAACAGCATTTCCAGAAATCGATCATGTAAAACACGGTGAATCACATTAATATAGCCAGAAATAATAGAGATAAAAATGAAACTACTCAGCCTTGCAACCTAAAAACCATTTTCTAGAATTTTAGAAAGAAATTTTTTATTATTATTATTTTTTTTTACCCTATGAATCTATATTTTGCCCAACTAAATGATAAAACCCTCATTTTACCCTGATTTTCAGGCATTAATCTGCTAATTTGCTTGAACAAATAAAAATCTAAGATCGGGACTTAAACTCCAAACAGTAATTCCTTTGTCAACTACAGATTTACAACATTTGTATTGAATAATTCGGAGCAGTATTATTATTTTTTTTAAACTTATAGAAAATTTGCAAGATTTCACAAGCAGGAACTACCAATAATAATTTCCAACACAACCAGAAATCACTTCAACTGACAGTACAGCCAACTAAAGCCAAAATATAACAAATAATATAGAAATTCGAAGGAACCTGGTGTCCCACGGTGGTAGAAGATTCCAGCCCCGATGCTATCCTCCTTCTTTCCAATACAGCCCCTTTTCTATAACTTCTTTTCCCGAAACAATTTTTTCAGACCAGCCAACCAAAACCCAAAAAAAAATAGAAAAATCCCCCTTTCTCAAAGTTTTATCCTCTTTTAACCTTTTTCTTTCCGTTTCTGCGGAAGGTTTTTACAACGTAACTAATTTCCTTACTCCCGCAAACTTACCTACTTTAGTTAATCATTTTTTTCATAGATTACTTATTTATTTTAAATTTACTCCGCTCAACTTCCAATTAAAGTAACTTGAATTATTTACTTATTAACTTTTAACTAAAAATATAATTAACTTAGATTTAATCTTTTAATTCTTAATTAATTAAATTAACCAATATAATAAATTAATTAAATCCTCTAACTTAACACGATTGAAATAATAAGACAGAATCGGATCAACACATGACTCAATAAACCCATACAAAAGATGGACTTGGGTCGGGAAACCCTTCCTTACAACTCCTTTTAACCATACCGTACCCGTTGGGTTTGATTTGTGCTCGCCCTGTCCTGCCGAAGCAGGTGGAGTCGAGGCTTTTAATCCTGCAATCCCTGCAAACAATTAAATGTCAAGTAACATATAATCTCCATTGTAAAACACATGGTGAAAGGAAATAGCGGGGTAGTAGGGCACTCGCAAGCGAGTGGTACTACTCCGTCCTTCCACCCTAAAATACTAACATGTCAGTGAAAACATAATACCATTAACACATATAAATTTAAAAACTTATCATTACAGAATAAATCAAATCATCTATGCATATTATATCATCAATTGCTACACACATAATGTAAGAGCAGTAAACAAATTAACCAAGAAACCACACATGATCAAATAGAAATCCACCATACAGAACATCACAGAGTGTCCATAAAAGTATCAAAAGTATCTAATGAGCAAATCAACATGGGAGTATTACATCCTCCCCCCTAGAACATGGCTTACTCCTGGAAGCCAGAGAACAAATAAGGGTAAGCCTCCCTAATGAGAGATGCATCTTCCCAAGTTGCCGAGGTTTCGTCATTCGGATCCCATTGGACCCGCACCTGCTCAATATCTCTGCCCCTGAGGGCGAGACTCCGACGCTGAAGCACGGCCACGGGCTCTAGAGCTAGTTGCCCATCCTCGACCTGCAAAGCATTCCAATCCAGCACATGAGTAACATCAGGAAAGTAAGGCCTCAAAACAGAAACATGGAAAACATCGTGAATCCGCGACAGACAAGGTGGCAAGGCTAGGCGATAGGCAACAGGTCCGATCCTCTCTAACACCTCAAAGGGCCCAACAAAGCGGGGTGCCAACTTAGAACCCTTTCCGTAACAGATAGGACTCTTCCGTGGACGCACCCGGAGAAAAACACGATCCCCAACTACAAACTGCCGATCAACACGATGAGCATCTGCATACTTTTTCTGCCTATCTTGGGCTGCCACAAGATGCTCTCTGATACGCGCCACCTGGTGTTCCATATCCCGAAGCATGTCTGGTCCAAGAAGAACCCTGTCCTCTAACCGATCCCAGCTCAAAGGGGTACGGCAAGGACGACCATACAAAGCCTGAAAAGGTGCCATGCCAATGGAGCTATGATAACCATTATTGTAGGCAAATTCAACCAAATGCAAATACTCCTCCCAGCGAGATTGCTGATCCATAACGTACATGCGGAGCATATCCTCTAGCACCTGATTAACTCTCTCAGTCTGACCATCTGTCTCAGGATGATAGGCAGAGCTAAAATTCAACTGAGTCCCTAGAGACCGCTGCAACGAAGTCCATAGTGCCGATGTAAACACTGGATCTCTATCAGATATGATCCTCCGTGGTATACCATGTAATCGAACTATGTCCTCCATAAAAATCCTCGCTACTACAGATGCAGTATAAGATGATCTGATAGGAGAGAAATGAGCTACTTTGGTTAACCTGTCCACAGTGACCATGATTGCATCATGACGCCTAGAAGACATGGGCAAACCAACGATAAAATCCATAGAAATGATATCCCATTTCCACTCAGGAACAAGGTTAGGCTGTAGTAATCCTGCCGGATGATGATGTTCTGCCTTCACCCTCTGGCACTCCAGACATCTAGCTACGAAATCGGCGATATCTCGCTTCATTCCTGACCAAAAATATAATGAACGCAGATCCGCATACATTTTCTTAACCCCTGGATGTGCCGAATAGGGAGCCCTATGGGCTTCAGTCAAAATTAGGGTACGAAGACCCTCTGTAGGAGGTACATACATACGCCCTGAATATCGCAAAACACCATCAGAATCCAAAGAGTACCCAGCAAATTTTCCTTCAAGAGACCGGCCTGACTCGATCTCAGACTTCACCTCTGAATACCAACTGTCTGAAGGGAGAGCATTGAGGATCTGATTCTTCAAATCAATACCAAGAGTCATAGAAGAGATCTCATGCCTACGCCTACTCAAAGCATCAGCTACCACATTCTCCTTACCCTGAATATATTTCACTTCGAAATCATACTCGCATAAAAATTCCATCCATCTCCTTTGTCTAGCATTCAAATTCGGCTGCGTAAAAATGTATTGTAGACTACGATGATCCGTATGCAACTCGAATTGATGCCCTAAGAGAAAATGTCTCCATCTAACCAGAGCATGGACTACTGCGGCCAACTCAAGATCATGAGTAGGATAATTCAATTCATGATCCTTTAGTTTCCGAGATTCGTATGCAATCACACGACCTTCCTGCATCAAGACGGCCCCTAGGCCTTCCAAGGAGGCATCAGTACACACCACAAACTCTCCTGCCGGATCTGGTACTGCCAAAATAGGTGCACTTGTCAGTTTCTCCTTAAGAGTCTGAAAAGCCTGCTGACATTTTTCTGACCACAAAAATTTATTCCCTTTTCTCTGGAGAGAGGTAATGGGATGCGCAATCCTAGAAAAGCCTTGGACGAACCGCCGGTAATAACCTGCAAGCCCCATGAAACTGCGAACTTCTGAGACATTAGTTGGTACGGGCCAATCCACAATAGCCTGAATCTTTGCAGGGTCCACAGAGATTCCTTCACCTGAGATAACGTGGCCAAGATACTGAACTTCTGTCTTGTAGAAATCACATTTTTCCAAATTGGCATACAATTGGTTATCCCTCAAACATTGCAAAACCTGCTTGAGATGTTCCTCATGTTCCTCTATAGACCTAGAATAGATCAAAATATCATCGAGGAACACAAGAACAAATCTATCCAAAAAGGTCCTGAACACCCCATTCATCAAACTCATGAATACCGAAGGTGCATTTGTCAACCCGAACGGCATCACTGTAAACTCATAATGTCCATATCGAGTGCGAAATGCAGTTTTATGAATATCCTGCTCTGCAATCCTCAACTGGTGATATCCGGACTTCAGATCAATCTTGGAGAATATCTTTGCCCCTCTTATCTGATCGAAGAGATCATCTATTCTGGGTAGGGGATAATGATTCTTTACTGTTACTTTATTCAACTGTCTATAATCAATGCATTGGCGAAGAGAACCATCCTTCTTCTTCATGAAAATCACGGGGGCTCCCCATGGAGAGACACTCGGACGGATAAACCCTTTTGCTAACAATTCTTCCAACTGGAGACGAAGCTCTTGAAGTTCCTGTGTGGTCATTCGATACGGAGCCCGAGAGATAGGCTCAGCTCCAGGTACTAGGTCTATCCGAAAATCTATATCCCGTTTAGGCGGCATTCCAGGGATCTCACTTGGAAACACATCAGCGTACCCCTTAAGGAAAGGATAATCATCCAAGGATTTCTCTTGACTATCATCAGTCTCAAGATCGTGCACTGCTACTGCGAAGAGCTGACAACCCTGACGGAACAACCTTTTTAATTGCATGGCAGAGATCATCCACAAGGAAATAGGCCTCTGAGTGCCCACGATCTCCACCTCCTTTCCAAAATCATTGGTACACCGCACTACCTTACGATGACAATCCAACAAAGCATGATGAGAACACAACCAATCAATTCCCAAGACTATATCATATGAACCCAAGGGTAAGATCCGAAGATCCACCTGAGTTGAAAAGGCTCCCAAATCTAACTTACAACCCTGAACAAACTCTTCTACACGAATCTTTGACCCTGAGGATAGCTCAACCTGCCAAGCCATGCCTTGCCTAGATGCCACCAAACCACATCGCTTCACAATGGAAGGAGATATGAATGAATCAGAAGCACCATAATCAAAAAGTATGGAGACTTTAGTACCCTTCAACACACCTGATGTTTCAATCACAGTACCCTGATGCTCAGCCTGTCGATTATCTACTGCTGCAAAAACTCGATGGGATCTCCCTGCATCACCCACGGTAGGCTCTGAAACAGCTGGCCTCTGATTAAATTCTGCAGTAGGCTTCTGTGGACACTGTCTGGCAATATGCCCCTGCTGCCCACACGAGAAACAACCTGTTCCTCTACCAAAGCCTCTAGCCTTAGAAGATGCATTTGACTGCTAAAAGCTACCTCTGGATGGTGCTGACTGTGCACTTTGTGCAAGCTGCACAGAACGATAAGTTTTATCTCGCTGCCAACTACGAATCCTCTTGCCCTGAATCCAGTTCTTCTGCTGAGACTGTGATTTATTTTGCTTGGGTTGAGATTGCTGCTGGTGTGAACCACCCTTAGATGGCGTCTGAAAGTTCCTAGAAGACCCTGCATACTGAGACTGCCCACCTCTAGAACCTGTACCTGGTGCTGGAGCACTGCCAATCTGAACTCCAACATGCCCTCCAAGAGCCATAGCCAGGTTTTCTTCTACCAACCGAGCTTTTTCCACTGCCACCTCCATTGTCTTCGGTTCGAAGACTCTTACTCTACCACTGATACGTGCATTCAGACCTCGAACAAAATGCTGAACAAGCAAACCCTCGTCATGATTAATCCCAGCATATTGCTTGAGTTCATAAAACCACCGCTCATACTTCTCAACGGACATAGACATCTGCTTAAGATCATGGAACTCATCAGCTCTGCGCTGCCTCCAGTGGTCGGAGAGAAACCGAGCCCTGAACCTGTCCAAGAACAATTCCCATGTGACCACACTGATATCCAGGTGCAACTTCTGCTCTTCTAACCTCCACCAAGTAGAGGCAAAACCCCGCAAAAGCATTACTGCACACCGAGCCTTGGTATTGCTACCAAATGGGTGCATTGCGAAGAAATGATCCAAATCTATCAACCAGGTTTCTGCTTCCAAGCCTCCTCCCAAACCATCAAAAGTTAGAGGGTGAGCTCTCAACAAATCCCTCATATGCCCTGCTATTACTGCATCCTGATCTGCTGGAACATCCCTGTGCCTTGGAGACCTTTCTCTCTCTCTTTCGATCCGTGACTCTTCCTGAGTCCTAGGTCCCAAACGATCCAGGAGTTCTCCTAGAAGACGTTGCAACTGACCATCCAAACTAGGCTGCCCCTGATTCTGGTCACCAACTGGTGGATTGCTTTGAGGATTTGAGTTTTCCTCATGTCCCGAACCATGGAGACTCAGTGGGGATGGACTATGATGACTGCCTGTTCGACCCCCACCTCGGCCTCTTCCACGGCCACGGCCACGACCTCTAGCTCGAGGCATGATCCTACACACAGTTATAGTATGTAAGATCAAAGCTAGCACAACGGTTGCCTAACGGACACAAACTACCCAAGGGACCCAGCGTTAGCAACCTTGGCTCTAATACCAAGTTGTAATGCCTAGCCACGCAACCCCAAAGGAATTAAGTAAAATGCAACCATTTTTTTTTTTAGAGAGTAATAATTAACATAACATAATCATAAATAAATTTGCATACTTAATTCCCTTGAGGAACACGAGGTTGTTACTTAACATACATAATTAACTAATCATTACATGATTCAATTTTGAACCGTCCATAAAAGTAATTACATCAATAACAACAAAATAGGAAACATGATAAAATAATAACCAAAGTTACAACATCATTATAATTTCTCCTCAAGACCGAGGTTACAATTACAGTACATTACATCATCATATGATTACATTACAATAGCACCATGTGCATAATATACAAAACTATCCCAACTACGTGGGAATAATACATCAATAAATAAAATCACATAAATGCATAGATCTGGAACCCACGAACAATAATCCACTGAAACTGAAACTCAACACCGCAAAATGAACCTGCATAAAAGAGAAGATCCCAACGGGGTGCGAAAACATGAACCACCCGACCACCCCCGTGCTAGGAGTTGCAAAGGAAGAGGTTCCCGACCAAGACCATCAAACATAAACTCATGATCAACAAGACAAAATTATACAACACATAAAAGTAGTCAAATTCGAACAACAATATAGAGCAAATGACCGATTCCAGAGGATTTCCAAAAGACAACATAAATATGAATGTTAGAGGGGAGTGTCATCGTATGGCTTAACATGGATTCTCCAGGCATCCCTATCGCAAGGCGCCGCCTCCATCTACTGACGGATCATCCAGGCACTCGAGCGCTAGGAGCCACCTCCATCTATGGTTATCCAGCTTACCTATCTCAAGGCGCCGCTCCATAGGGTTGCTCATGCGGATCCGTTACCTTTCGCGAAGACAAGGCAACGAACATGCCAACCACGGCCTTCTCAATCCCCTTTAGTCTGTGATAGCACTCAAAGGCGGATGAGGCAATAATTATCTTTTTAGTGTGTTACTACCCAATCCTAGTTAATTATTTTAAATTATCACTTATTAAATTCACTCTAACGAGGGCTATCCTGGTGCCCCTTTGTGTGCCGACCACCCACTCAGAGCCACTCCCTCTAATCATTCAATCTCAACACAAAAATGACAAAGATTGCACCACATTAAATAACTATATTAAAAGACAATCAAAAGTGAGGCATACTCATCTCACTAATTCAAGAAAGCATTTCCACATTTGGCACAATCCAATAATAAAACCGAACCATAAGCTTCACAGTTTTCGAACTTCAAAAAAATCAAAACATTCACAATTTCCCCACCTCTGGAATCACTTGGGTTCCTAAACAGGATAATACACTTCTAAGGTTTCCCTAATAAAAGAAAATCCCCATCATCGAAATGATATTTCTCAAAAGAATTTAGAAACAATAACTCAATACAACATGTTTTGATACACAAAAATTCCAACAAATTAGACATCTAATTCAATGTAATGTTACATTTATTTTCTTAAAGAAATGCTCTATTTAATGAAATAAAACAATTACACTACCTTCCCAAATTGTCAAATTAAAACTAACTTAAAACAGAGTACAA
Source organism: Sequoia sempervirens (assembly GCA_007258455.2). Lineage (NCBI taxonomy): Eukaryota > Viridiplantae > Streptophyta > Pinopsida > Cupressales > Cupressaceae > Sequoia > Sequoia sempervirens. The sequence continues at coordinate 457,611,045 of VDFB02000003.1, forward strand.
CTCATATATATAAAATCCACATGAATATATACTTTAAGGACCAATATTCAATGAGAAGCACTATTGTAATTTGTCTTTTATTATCAAAGTAAAACTACCCTATGGATAAATTACAATTTACAGATATAACATCTACGCATGTATATATATATGAACATATACCAACTTTAATCTAAATATCAACTTAATCCAAATACACAACTATGCTATGATTGCAACTAACAAATTAAATCTATCCTTAAATTAAGTTACAATTCATATACATATATACGTAGTATTAACATTAATATTAATACAATTATTAAATTAATCCCAATACTATATATATATATATAAAACTAGCTATATGCATACATAAAGGTGTTCCCAATTATTTAGCCAAGGTTTCGAAACACCACACACCACAGTGAACACATCCAATGACCGCATAAATATATAGAGAAAGAAATATATATATATTTATAAAAATAACAAAATTAAGACACAAAACTGCCACGCATCAAAGACAACCTTCGCTAATTACCCACACGCACCTCCAGCCAAAGAAAAGTTACAATTTCCAACAATCACAGATGCATTTCCTGGCAGACACAATAAACAGCAAATAACAGGGAGAACGCGGCTTAAAATAACTGACTATCACCCATGCATACAATTGCGCCCCATAACCAAGGTGGAAGAACTTCACCAGAGCCCTTTCTACCCAGCGAACTCACACTTGGCAAAGACAAAGGCACGCACCGCTAGACTCTACACCCGGGGAAAGACAGGAAGGCTGACGCACAGTAGTGATAGCCACGGTACAACTAAAGAATAAAGTGTACTAATTTAGATCAATAGGGTACATCGACTTACCATTCATAAGACATAACTTTCAAAGATCAACATAAGATCGAATTGCCATATTAGTGTGAACTCAGAAAAGAACATCATAAATAAAGTATCAACTCTGAATATTCATAAAGTCCTAGAGATAAAGAAAAGCTGAAGGACATTCAACATCGATACAAAGCCACAAAGGAGGACGAAGTAACAAGGTCGATAACAATCACCAAATGAAAATGCAAGATAATACCGTAAATTGTATTCTCTGAACAGGAATTCCCAGCATGAGGAAACAACGAAATGGCTAGCAAAAGTTGGTAAAGATATTGCGTAACTCTTATGTACAGGTGACAACAATCCTAACGCACGAAGGCAACTATGAAACGGTTGTATAGAGTTATAGGGGAATGCAAAATATGCTACAGCCATCGATACCGAAAGCTAAGTGTATGAATTGAATGCCCGACACTATGATTCAACTGTAATAACAATGCTCATCAGTAACCGAATTACGAGGGCAGGGAAAAAGAATTACTTCAGATTGGTTGAAGGAAATCTCCAGCAATGCACAGATACCACCCAAGCCAACAAAAGATAAGGACTATCGCCAACCTACTCCCCTTCTTCGCATGGAAGAAAAAAGAAAAGAAAAGTACTAATACAAATCACAGGACGCCCCAAAGAAATGAGTAAACACGGACAAGGAACTAGACACTACCGAGTTCAGTTTATAATATATGAACTTCTGTATACATTTGCGTCTCAGAAGAAATGTTAATATGGCATGAGGACCAAATCCTATGACTAAATATAATCCATCTATAAAAACACGGGCTGCATATAAAGCATGAACTGTATTAACTAGAACATGGATGAGACATCAACAGCATTTCCAGAAATCGATCATGTAAAACACGGCGAATCACATTAATATAGCCAGAAATAATAGAGATAAAAATGAAACTACTCAGCCTTGCAACCTTAAAACCATTTTCTAGAATTTTAGAAAGAAATTTTTTATTATTATTTTTTTTTTTTACCCTATGAATCTATATTTTGCCCAACTAAATGATAACACCCTCATTTTACCCTGATTTTCAGGCATTAATCTGCTAATTTGCTTGAACAAATAAAAATCTAAGATCGGGACTTAAACTCCAAATAGTAATTCCTTTGTCAACTACAGATTTACAACATTTGTATTGAATAATTCGGAGCAGTATTATTATTTTTTTTAAACTTATAGAAAATTTGCAAGATTTCACAAGCAGGAACTACCAATAATAATTTCCAACACAACCAGAAATCACTTCAACTGACAATACATCCAACTAAAGCCAAAATATAACAAATAATATAGAAATTCGAAGGAACCTGGTGTCCCACGGTGGTAGAAGATTCCAGCCCCGATGCTATCCTCCTTCTTTCCAATACATCCCCTTTTCTGTAACTTCTTTTCCCGAAACAATTTTTTCAGACCAGCCAACCAAAACCCAAAAAAAAACAGAAAAATCCCCCTTTCTCAAAGTTTTATCCTCTTTTAACCTTTTTCTTTTACAACCGCCCAACCCTTTTCTTTCCGTTTCCGTGGAAGGTTTTTACAACGTAACTAATTTCCTTACTCCCGCAAACTTACCTACTTTAGTTAATCATTTTTGTAATAGATTACTTATTTATTTTAAATTTACTCCGCTCAACTTCCAATTAAAGTAACTTGAATTATTTACTTATTAACTTTTAACTAAAAATATAATTAACTTAGATTTAATCTTTTAATTCTTAATTAATTAAATTAACCAATATAATAAATTAATTAAATCCTCTAACTTAACACGATTGAAATAATAAGACAGAATCGGATCAACACATGACTCAATAAACCCATACAAAAGATGGACTTGGGTCGGGAAACCCTTCCTTACAACTCCTTTTAACCACACCGTACCCGTTGGGTTTGATTTGTGCTCGCCTTGTCCTGCCGAAGCAGGTGGAGTCGAGGCTTTTAATCCTGCAATCCCTGCAAACAATTAAACGTCAAGTAACATATAATCTCCATTGTAAAACACATGGTGAAAGGAAATAGCGGGGTAGTAGGGAACTCACAAGCTAGTGGTACTACTCCGTCCTTCCACCCTAAAATACTAACATGTCAGTGAAAACATAATACCATTAACACATATAAATTTAAAAACTTATCATTACAGAATAAATCAAATCATCTATGCATATTATATCATCAATTGCTACACACATAATGTAAGAGCAGTAAACAAATTAACCAAGAAACCACACATGATCAAATAGAAATCCACCATACAGAACATCACAGAGTGTCCATAAAAGTATCAAAAGTATCTAATGAGCAAATCAACATGGGAGTATTACATTTGATGACAACTATTGCACAACTATTGTCAAACCATCATGGTCTTTGGATATTATTCAAAATCAATTTTTGTATAGTCCTAATTTTTCACCTTCTTCATTGATTAGGCATGTGCCTAATTTGATTGTGGCATCTTCATCTTCATTGTGCAAGGAGACACATGAGAAAATTTGAGAGACATCATCATCATCTATATTCATCCTTCCTTCAATCCCTATCCAGAATGGAAAGAATTCCTATATTTATACTTGGTTTTGTTTCTTGCAAAAGGGAAACAAGTTGTTTGTTGACATTGGATCATGTTTTTTGTTTAGGCAGTTACCTTTTTTACATGAGATTACAAATTATGGGGGGGATACATAGTCTCTCTCTATCCCTCTTATGGTGGGGGGCTATGGATTCTAATGTATATATGTGATAGATGTGTTACTTTTGGGGTATCATGGATTATGCCATCCTTCCTCACATATTTTCTCTTTTCTCTCTTTTGGGGAGGAGGTTTATGCCACTAGGTTTTCTCCTTTTCTCCATTTGTGAGAGATTTATTTTGTATTTGTTGTATTTGTACATGGGTTCATCACATGTCCTAGTAGTCATGACCCATCTTTGCATCTTTTTTCATCATTTACATAATAATCTTCTCCCCGAGTTGCACTTAAGGGTGTTGTGTAAATAATAAAGTCTTGTACCTAGTAATTTATTTCACTAGGTAAATTAGGGGACTTATTCATTGTACTGTAGAAAATTACATACCTTTTCATTTTAACACTTAATTTGGACCTACTTTAGCACCCCTTGCATTAAATTATCTTTAGGTCACTTATTATGGGCCCTTAAGACCCCTTTTTTGTGCATCGCATGGTATATATCAACTACAAACCTGGCAAAAATCTATTAATCTTGGCAACCCACATTTTAAAATGGAAAAATAAGCCTAGTAGGACCAAGACGCCCTTGGTTGCATCTTAGTCCCCTTAGTGGGACCAAGATGCCACTTAGGGCATTAGTCCACAGGGCTTTATTTTTAGGAATTAAGAGTAGGAAATGAAAATATTTGATATAATTTGGCATTTTGTTGACCTTTGGGATCTAATAATTAGGTTATTAGATAGGAATTCCTATAAAAGTAAGATTCACACACATTTTTCACATAATAAGTAAAGAAAAGAGAAATTTTATAAGAGAGAAGTGAAGGAGAGTTTCAAGAAGCAAGGAATTGAAGTCTTGGAGCAACCTTCTATTGTGCTTTTGTAGGTTTTTCAAGTCAAGATCTAGAATTGTCAAAGACTAATGATGGATTCCTATAGAGGATCATGAGAAATTATTCATTGGAGATGTAACTAGCCATACTTCCAAGCCTACGGAATTATTTCTTGAGTGATTCCATCTTCCATTGTTGTTCTACTTTCTACCTAAGGAAGGTATATTTCATTTTTATGGCTTATTAGGGTGATTTGAGATCCCTTTGTAGGTCGTTTTCATTTTCACCTTAGAAATTCTATTCTAACAAATTTGAATAGTGTTTATCCATGTTCTAGCTTGCATAATCTTAGATACACTTAAGATTACAGCTCACACACATTTCAATTTCTAGATCTATACATTCTCATCAAGGTTTCATTACCAAACAAAGGGTTTGACCAAGGAAAACCACCATAAACAATTAATCAATTTTTTTTGTTTTGTAGGTTATTTATAGGATCAAATCTAAAGATTTGGTGAAGAAGGTAGTGTAGACATTGAACATTAGGAACACATTTCAAAGTTGTAGAAATTTAGATCGGGACTAAGTTGGCGGTAAGGGCATCTTAGTCCTTCAAGTGGTATTTTGTAGAGATTCATTGAGATTCTATTTCGACATCTAAAGATTCTGCATTTGTCCCAAAAAATAGTAGTCAGACTAAGACAAGAGTAAGGTCGTCTTTGTCCTCCCTAGCACATTTTGATATATTTTTTGCATTTCTAGAATCCTTATCACACTTCAAACATCCTAGGTACATACATCCTAACTTTTTATTACTTAATTTTTTCATTTGCATCCATCATTTGGCTTGCATTACTAGGTTTTGTGAGTTGAATCTTAAGTTTTCTTTTCCAAGATTTTGCTTGCTAGTGAACCCTTCAAAGCCTAAAGAACCCCCCTAGGTCTTCCTTGTTGAGAATTGGCTAACATTTGTGTTGATATTCAATCCAATTCGGGATCCTATGGAATTCCTGAATAACAATTGGAAAAGAGTGGTGTTATATGACCTAGGCCATAAACAACCTATTCCCCTATTGTTCATTTTGGTGAACCTGATGTTTTGGACATTAAACTTTCTAATTTGGAGTTCATTAAGGTCCTAGATCTTGGATGCATTCATTCTTGCATTTCATCTTACATTAGTGAAAGTACATCTAGGTTTTCTCATATTTGCATTAGTGAAAGTGCATATAGGTTACATTTTTTCCTTTCTTGCATCATCCTATCTCATTGAAAAACTAAAGAGTGCATTGTCAATATGTAACATATAAAAATGGGTCTTTGCACATTTTCATGCTCATTTGGGTCTTTCTTGTGGATGTTGGCTTAGTTTTTCCTTGATTTAGTGTTGTAATGTGGTCAACACACTCACATTAAGTCTAGGGCCCTTAAGAATTTTATGATGTCTTGTAAAAGCATTGTGAAGTGTTGTAACACACTTTCACACTTTTCTAGGATCTTATTATTATTTTTCACCTAAATAGATTTTTATTATCACTTACCAAGCCTTATTTCAAAGTGTTGTAAAGTTTTGTAATGAAATTTCACACTTTTCTAGGATTGTCATTAATAATTATACCTTTCTTATGCATTAATTGGCCCCATTTTACACTTACAAGCCTTACTTAAGTGTATTTTTGAGAATAAAATTGATAAACATCATACTTAAAATTCCTTTAGTGGGACCCATTCACCATTAGGGGCAAATGAGTCCCGTTTGGCTCAAAAATCAAAATAAATTCAAAATTCTCGTGGGTTTTTATTTTCTAAGACATAAGGTTGACCTGTGATGTAGTATCTTCAGGAATTAGGGCATAATTGTGTATAAATATAAGGTTTTTCTACTCATTTTCGTCTCCCAATCATTCAAGAAAGTAATCAATCATTCACTTAAGTATTCTAGGAATTTCAAACATTCTCAAGTCTACATCAATTGGAGCTATTACTTGCATGTCTTCAAATTTCTACTTCTTAAAGTTTGGCGAGTTGTAGCATTACATGTTGTTCATTCATCATTCTCTTTACATATTTCATTTCATTTTCAAGGGTTTGATTACCAACATGGGATTTGACCAAGGAAAACCCCTATTCTCTAACCCTTCAACCATTTTCCCCTCTCTTTGCATATGATTTTGTAGGTCTTGTTTGCAAATTTCTCAAAGAGAAAGATTGGAAAAAATAATCATTAAACTGTCCAAGCTATTCAAAGTGATGAAAACCCTAATATAATCTTAAAGAAGACCTACAGGTTGAATTTTATAGTTTCGGACCTAGATCTGAACTAGGAGTAAAAAGGCAGATTGAAGGTTATAGTTTCTTGTTCTAAATTTCCAAAAATCCAAAGGTTGACTAATTCGGAATTAGTGGTGAATGAGTCCCATTTCCAAGGATAAAATTAGGAATTTTACAAACTTGAGTACCTAGTTGTCTGAAACCTATTCTGGCAAAATCTTCCTCAAATAGGACTAAGTCGCCCAGCTTGGCGTATGAGTCCCAGTTGGCTTCAACAATGAATTCTTCAAGATTCTAGGGATGCTTTCCATCCTTCTCTAGTTTTCAATTGCACAGGGTAAATCTCACAGTTTTCTGTTACAGTTTATTTGCATTTCCAGGTCATTTTTCATATCACAGTGTGTTTTCAAACATCTTACATTTTCAAAGTTTTGCATTAGTAGTTAATCTCTTTTATCATTTTTTAGCATCTATGACATTCCCCTTTGACAGATTTCAATCTAATTTGTATTGGAATCTTAAGGTCCTATTTTTGAGTGAGCCATTAATATTTTTGGTACCTCTCTCCTTTTAGGTGCAAAACCTTAGAAGTGTAAGAGAGCCCTATGCTAGTGTTTTTTCTAGCTAAAATTTGGATTCCTCTAAAGGGTATCCAACCCTTATATCCAATTATTTCCTCATACTAGTGGTCAACACAATGAATAGAGAATTTTGAGGTCTCTACTCTTGAACTTTAGGCCCTATGGGACCAAGGAGGGTATTCCTTCTTTGTGTTCATTCGATATATCAATTCCTCAAGAACACTTCAACATAGGCTCATTCCTACTCAAGGAAAACATACAAAATTCAGCAAGGATTTGGTAGGTCTTTGAGTAAATAAATGTCTATTCACTAGGAATGTGGAAATACTTCAAACTTACATTTTAGAATTGGAATTTTTTAAATAAATGTTATTTTTATTTTGAATCCATGACTAGGAATACTCATTATTCACTTAATTGCATGAATTATTAATAAAAAAACTAGTGCCTCATGAATTGGGTAAATAAAGTATAATATGAAACAACCAATAATACATAGATGATTTGATTATGACATATATGGACTATCTTTGTAATTTCTTACAATACAAAAACTCAAATTATCCAAAGGATCACTTTTTATCAAGTCCTCATCAATACTCACAGACCCATGACCTTTCCCAAGAATTCTAATTAACCCTTTGAGTTAAAGTAAAGAAATAAAGCCATACATTCAATGGAACCATTGATTAAAAACAAAAATATCTTTGATAATTTCATTTATGATCTGTAAAAGTGTACAAAAGGAGAGTATATGTCTCAAAATTTATATTTGTTTCAATATTAGTAGTCTATGTAAAACCATTTAAGACTATTACATATATAACTTATACCCAAGACAATTTTCAAGCAGATTCATCAAGCATTCTACATCTTTGTTTTGCTTCCTATACTTGAAATCTACCTAGAATGTATTGGACTCAAAATTTTATCAGACCCCCTTACATTTTATTCATGAAATCCCTTTTATAATACAAGGGAGCGACAAGCATCTGGCTCAAATGTGATTCTTTTTTTTTTATAATTTCAAATTCATTTCATTTCATTAAGGTCAATTCCCAGATCGTTACATCTACAATCATTCCACCACCACAGGAAAGCAAAAAGGAAAAGAGAATGGTAGGCCATTTGTCGAAGATGCCACAGAAGCCTTCCAAAAGGCATCACCAAAATTGGCACGTTCACCAATACCAAAGTAACGACCATCGCTATCAGTAGCACAAACCCATGAACTAGCCACGTAGAATTCCAATCATCATAGTTCCCAAAAACCAAGCACCATTAGAAAAGGACATGGGTGTTACCCAGCCTTGTTAGTCCCCAAGTAAACACCCTCACTAGACTTCCTTATAGAGAGTGGAGTTGCAATGATAATCTCATTATCAAAATCACTATATGGCACAAGAGAAGTAGGGAATTGGTAAGGGCTAGGGCTAGCTCCTCCCTCTTCACTTGAAGAGTCATCAGAAATTAAAATAAGGGCAGCAGGCATCTTTGAGTGAACCCTTGGACCCACATCAAACCTTGTTAATTATTTCACAAACACAAGCCCCTTCTCATCAACTTTGAATGATTCTTGTGACACAATTCGACTCCTCAAGGCATAGGTTCTCTTAGCAACAACCTTCTCACTTTTCCTACGTACACTCCTTTTTCACTTAGAGACAATTGGCACCTCCACTTGGAGAGGTTTGGCTTCATGTATGTATGTCACCAGTTCCTGTATACTCAATCTCCTAGATCTTTGGACTTGTGCAAAGGGAGAACATGACTCGCTCATCTTCTCAATAGACAAGACCAAGAGATATCATGTGGCCACCTTTGCACTACCTCATTCCAAACTTTGAAATTACTTCTCTAGCACTTGCAACAAGAAACTCTATGTCATGGTGATTTAAGAATGATTTAATAGGCTATAGAGTATCATCATTAAATAGAGGAATTTGAGGCTAGTCACAATTAGTGGCCATCCTGGCTCACTCCCATAAGAAAAAGATCAATTACAGCATGTCACATCTCAATCGTCGATTGCCTTAGATTTAAAACTCGATCAATGAGGCACATTGAGAATCACCACTTGCTTTACTGATCATACTTAGAAATAGTGAGGAGGTGCTTTAAATCTGCCACATACCCATCTACATCCTTACAATATCATCCTCAAACCATCCTCCGTTGATCTTGATGATCATGGGAAAATCCTAGCCACATCTCAAAACACATTGCCCATCGTGGGTTCACATTCCATTTTGAAACCCCATCAAGTGATGGCTTTGAAGCCAGTGATGAGACACTGGTTGTCGATTTGATCATACACTAGCTCATTTGACTACAAAATCTGATGAAACTATCCAACAAAATATGTATAATTTGATGTATCATCGGGTGCTTGTAAAATTTGATGTGTAATTTTAAATTTTTTGAAAGTTTATCCCTAACGTTCATCAAAATTTTGATGAACCCCAGGTTCATCGAAATGTCAACTATCATTTTCGTCAAATTTTTGACAAACATGAAAAATAGAAAAAAATCAAATTGTGGCCAACATAAAGAAAAGTGAGTTCATGTCTGATTTATTGCGACAATGTTTTGCTCTACTTGAGACAGTTTGTGGAGAACTAAGGACAATTTTCTTGGGAAAAATTAAAAAAAATTCAGGAAGATATCGCTAGGTTGAGGGTAGTCATTGTCTTTTTGCAGAATTCAGTTGTGAAGTTAGATTTGTAGTTCCAGGTTTTAAAATCATATTTAAAACAAACATCTCATCAGATTTCATTTTTAGAGGTTTAGGGATTTGAGAATTTCATGTCCATATTTTGTTGTGTGGAATCACCATAAGATCACAACCAAGGAACAAATTCTTGTGACTGTAATTATGTGATCCATAACTCTATTGGTCATGTGGCATAGTTGTGCTATAACAAATACAAGATGCATTCAAGTTTGACCCAAGTTTAATGTGGTTATGTTGTGATAGAAATGGAGGCACTCGTATAATATAGTTAATTCAGGTTGTATAATCTAGGTGTCAATCATCATTGGGTGCATTCAAGTTGTCTCAAGTTTAATAGGTTAGGATGTAATTATAGCATGGTCAAAGATTGATTACCTCTTGCTGCAATAAAGAGCCTATAACTCTAGTTGATATGCAGAGTGGTTGTGTTATATGAATTATGTAGTGCATTCAAACACAACACATGTTTAATGGGATATTCTAGAGAGTCATCAAGATTTTCTAAACCTTATGAATGTTACTTGACATATATTTGCATAATCCCAAATTCTTTCAGAGGCTTTTGAAGTATCAATGTATCCTATATAGGGTTTAGAATGATTTCTTTTAATTAAAAAAATAAATAAATGATGTATTTCCCTATATTTAGATAATATGGAGATCTCCTAAATCTTCCCTAGCACACTATCCTCTTTGGCATTGTATTCATTACTCCAGCTACTAGGGTTATGCATGTGACATCTTTAATATCTTCATGACTATGGATTTTAAATAGATCTCAGTCTTTGCTTTAATATTTTTCATGGTAACCCTTGAGTTTCGTAATCCACCTTCAATCTCTTCTAAGAATGGTTTCTTAAGCTAGACTACATAGTATGCATATAAAGCAAGTCCTTCATACCTACCATTTTTCCAAACCACCACTCACTGGCTTGCTTAAAATGCTACCTCCATAAGCACAATAGCATGTTTTAAAATCATGGTTGCCAGTGATTGACCATTAAGGTCACCACTTTCATCATGAAGATACAATGAAATTTTTTTCTTCAAACTCAAGGCATTATACAAGATAACATTGTGAATTGTTTGTTGTGTAAAATTTTATTTTCTTGCACATTTACTGCTTTGCTAACTTCCTTTAAGAATGGGTATTGCACCCTCAAGTGCAATCTCAAACAACTCACTCACTATCACATGAATATTCCTTTCATGAGAATCCTTCTATAAAATCAAACTATGCCCTATAGACTGCCTACTTACTATAGGGGACTCATTATTTCATGGTATTGTAGTTCTTAAGATCCCTCGACCTTATTGACACTACTTCACAGTCCACAAGGTATTATTCACTATTCTCCCATCTTTGATGAGTCTCAAAACATTGCTCAAACATGCAATCCACTACCTCCATTATACATGAATGGCTAAGAAGAAACATTGTACCTATGATTACCACTATTACTTCATTTGGACAGTCATTCCCTGATTGCATTTTCTTTGTCTAACACTACCAAAATCATTTGAAAAACCCTTAAGGTGAGCAAGGGGGTAAGGAAACTCACTGTTAAAATCTCCACTTTACTATGCAAGGTTTGAGCTTTATTATCTTGTCACTGCTCAGCCTCTTTTTGACTGTCACATCTCAAGTGACTGTCATTCTTCTTACCGTAGATTACATTTACAAATGTCACTAAGATACATAGTGTGCTTGTTATTGGCTACAATCTTTAGATTGCAAGATTTTATTATTACCTACAATGTCTCAATCTTTCTAGTATTGCAACCTCACTAATCTGCTATAGTTATTGTTTATGTTTCTATGGAGGCCTAGGGTTTGTACCCTAATCATGCTCTTACCAATGCTTCTATTGTTTTTTATTAGGTCTCTCTCAATGTTGAAGGCCCTAGGGATAAGCTCGTCATAAGAAGTGACACATTGCATCTTTAACTAAAAGGATAAATCTGTATTGACATTAGCAATGATGATTTTGACTTGTTGCTCCTAAGGAATGGGTCACTTTCTCTTACTAGCTCGCTACCTCCATTTTTGTAGAAAGTTTGTGATCAAGTTCAATATTATGATTTTAGGAGTCTTAATAGTTTGAAATCATAGTAAAATTAGAATTTAATAAGTTTTGGAATTAGCATTTTAAAGTGTTTTTTTGGGGTCATTAACTTTAGACTATTTTCTCTTTTATAGGGGTGGTTGCATGCCAAATTATTTTGGTGTAAAATATCAGAATTATTAGATTATGTTTCCTGTCTATGAATAAAAATTATTGGAGTGTGAGTTCGATATTTTTTAAAGATCTAAATAGTCAAGCTTGGTAAAGAAAATTTATGTTCGATAATAATTGATAGATTGTGGGCTAGATTGAAAAGAAAGGGTGATGGGAAATGTTAGTCCTTGCAATAATTCTAATGGATTAAAGACAAGATGACTTTTAATCACAACAGTTGAGAAACATTGTAGGCAACATGGTCACATTGAAGGGGGGCATGATTATCATCCATTGGTAAGTTGTTCATTATATGTGTTTATATTGATTGAATTTGTAAATGTTTATATTGTTTTAACATTTTATATATATATATAATCACTTGATCATGATCATGGTTTATTTGTGTCTATAATTATTATAAAGGTGGGGTGACCTAGGGTAGATGATATGGATTATCACGGCCTAGAGAATGTGGTTTTACAAGTGGACAAACATGGAGCTATGAATATCGAAGATGAAGTTAATGATCCTATGGAAGAATATGATCATGCACTAGAAAACTTAGTTGAAGGTGATGGTATGAATACATTGACCCATAACACATTTAGTGGCAGAGTTGATCATGATGATCAAGATGACTTTCATGATGTTCATGATTTACCTGTACTTGAGAAGGCATACGATCCCCTTTATGAAGGCTCCCAAATAACTCTTATCTCTGTTGTATTTTTGTTGTTGAACTTGAAGGTTATGAATGGTTTATCAAACATAGCAATCTCACAGATGTTAAGGTATGCCATATATGTCATCTTTTTTCATCTATTTTAATTGTTGTTAGTTCATCACTAGTAAATAAAGGATGAAATATGTACCATTAATATTTTTTATATTAACAAATTCTTTTTTGTTGTAGATTGATTGGTGAATTTTTGTCACCACCATCAAATATTTTACCTCGCTCATACCGAGATTTATCTGCCATTATGAAAGATATCAGAATGGAGTATCAAGCAATAGATGCATGTCCCAATGACCATATTATATATCATAAACAACAAGAATTTGCAACAAAATTCCCAGAATGTCATATCAATAGATATCAAATAGATCAACTAAGAAAAAGGGTTCCTCGCAAGGTTCTTTGTTATATTCCCATTATTCCACGTATGCAATGATTATTTAGGTGTGAAATCTTAGCGCAATTTATGGATTACCATGCATGGAATAGAAGTGGAGATGACATTCTTCGAATGCCTGTGGATGGTTCTGCATTTAGGGACATGGAGGAAAAATGGCCACACTTTAAAGAAGAACCTCATAATTTCAGGCTTTCATTGGGAGCAAACGATGTCAATCCATTTGGAGAGCTAAGATCTATTTACTTAGTGTGGCCTATTTTTGTTATCAACAATAACAGTCCTTCATGGATGTCAATAAAGAGAAAGCACATAATGTTGTCAATGATTGCTCCAGGTATTTGTTTACATCAATTTTCTTTAACGTGGTACCATCTCATTTGTCTTATTTGTTGCATAATGACTTATATTTTTTTCCTTCAATAGTCATGTACATTAATTTATATATATTGCAATAAAATGGTTATAATAATTATGTAATATTTATGTTCATTCAATTAGGTAAGTACCAAGTTAAATATATGAATGTATATATCGAGCCTCTTATCGGCGAGTTACTAAAGTTATGGAATGGCGTCACTATGTATGACGTCTCTAGACCAATAGGATAAAGACAATTTCAATTCCATGCAATGCTTGTATGGATAATTCATGATGGCCCAGGGCTAACACATTTTTGTGGTATGTTATAACATTTGACTGCACTTTAACAATATTTAATTTGATGAAGTAGATATCATGCATGTTTTAAAAATAATCTATTCATTATATATAATTATAAACATTGACATATTTAATCCAATTATATATGATCTTGCAGGTCTTCAAACAAAGGGAAAATTTGCATGTCCAATTTGTGGTCCCAAGATGAAATCTCATTGTTCAACAAGTTTATGAAAGCAGGTGTTTGATGAGTATAGGCACTTCCTCCATAGAAATCATAAGTATCGAACTACTGAAAAAAAATATTTTCAATGGGAAAGAGGAGACTACATCAAAACTATGAAGAATGACACCTCACCTATGGAAGTTGGAATATAATAGAATTAATCATCAAGGTTATACATTAGATCAAATTGTTTATCATATATGATATGTTTTGAATTTATATTTTTATATTGTATTGTGTTTACTCATGTTGTAATTAACAATGATTTCCATTGTTAATTTACTTAACTTATATGCTTCATGAAGGTCATCAAGGCATTAATGGTCAGCTTCCACAGGGACTAAAAAGTTATCCTAGACAATTTAGTAGGTTGCCCTATTATGAGAAGCTACAAATTGTGAATTTGTTTGATACAATTCATATCAGAAAGAATATAGCAAAAACGTTATAGAAAATATTGGATGGAAGACATGACAAAGAAAAATTTGTTAAAATTTGTAGTGACATTCAGGAAGCCAATCATGCAATGAAAAATTTTATTCAATTAAATAGCAATGGAGACCAAATTAATATAAGTTCCCTTGCTTGGTTATTAACAGAGTAGCAAAGCAATGCTATAAAAGAAGTCATACAGAAAATTCAATTTCCCATAGGATTTGCCACGAACATAAACAATATAATAACAAAGAAAGGTGAATTTGGGTTAGGGATGAAAACAAATGATTGGCATACCTTCATTAAGGTAATTATCCTGGTATATTATATACACTTGTATATTGCATGTACTTTTCAGTGTATTGTGTTTACTACTTTTGGAAAAATAATGAAAAGATCATTTTATAATTGTTGCAATACGTTATACCTCTATCTCTCCCAGACAACTTTGACAATAATGTCAAGCAAGTTATATATGATCTTGGAAAATACATGAGGTAAGTAGCGAGATTTGTTCAATTCATTGTATACATCTTATAATTTCCATTTATTTTACTTGTTATGTAATATACTATATATTTTTGTTAAATCTCGTTAATATATTTACGCCTTGAATCACTTGTAGATGGTTGTCATCTAAAGAAATCCATAAAGAAGATATAAATTAAATTGGAAGAGAAAAATTGCTCGTCTAATGTGTGAAATGAAAAATTTTCTACCTTCAACATTTTTCAATGCACAAGAACACTACCTCATACACCAGGTTGAGGAGATTGAATTGTGTAGACCTGTACACACAAGGTCAATGTGGATGGTTTAGAGGCACTTGAAATTTTTGAAGGCTTTGGTTAGACAAAGAGCACATCCTGAGGGTTCTATGGTGGAGGGATCTATGGTATACTAGAACATGGTGTACATTAGTGAATATTTTCCTATGTTTGCAGCAAAGATCCATGTAGATCGCATTTGGGATCCCAACTCCATTAACAAATTCAAAGGGGAGTACCTGATGGGGAAAGGTAGATTGAGGAAAGTGAGAGGTAATTATAAGATGGTCATGGAGATTAATTGGAATAAATTTTACATATGGTTTTATGTATATTGTACTTCTTTAATTTTTAATCTTCAATATACATCAATTATAAATTAAGGTCATAAACTGTGGTATTTAACTAATTATATGTCGCTGTGAATTTCAATTTTTTTTAATATAGTTGGTCGAGAGTGGGATGCACTACATTTGTACATCACCAAAAATCTTGATTGGATGATGGTATGGATTGAATGAACTCAACAATTTGGTCACGTATTAATATGGGAAGGTGTGGCTTCATTGGTTAAAGAAGCTCATCGTAATAAAGATTCCAATATTACACAAACGAAAATTGATTTAGCATATGGTTTAAGAGATAAATAGGTACGTATAAATATATTAATCACCCATATTATTTAATTATTTTGAAGTATATTGATGTATATATATGTTGAGATTGTTTTCTTTGCATACATTCAACCAAGAATAAATATGTTTATCAACTGACGATATTGCAATAATTTTTACATGTTTGACAAATTACAAGTGAAACACCACAAGGCTATGTGGTGCAATGGTCATAAATTTTGAATCAAAATGTTGGATGACATGAAGAAAACTTGTAATTCTAGTATAACTACAGTATTTTAGGTGACTACTATTTCATCTAGAAGCAACATACATTCAGAAGTCTCAGAAAATTGATACTATGGGATTTTGGATGATATACTTGAGTGTGGCTTTAAGTCCTTCAGATTAATTTTGTTTCGTCGTCCTATGGTACAGGCTACAATTGAATGAAAATGATCCTGAGAGACCTATTATTGAACATGATAATGAATTTACCATGGTTAATACAAGGTTGATCAAGTGAGCTAGAAATGAGCCCTATGTTCTTCCAAGCCAATGTGAGCAGGTATTTTACTCAAAGGTTCCAGGTAAATTGGGTTGGTCATTTGTTGTTAGACATGATCCAAGAGGAACGTCGATAAACTATAATGTGGTGGAAGAAGAAGATATCGAAAAACAAGAAGATGATGTAGATGATGATCAGGATCAACAATTAGTTGATGATGTCCTTGACAAAGATGTCAAAGAGGAGGAACTAGATCATGATGATGTAGGAGTTAATGTTCATGAAGATGATATCCATGTGGATGATGACATTATCGAAACTGATATCAATGATGATGATGATATGACCAATCCTTACAATGTCAAATCTTGATTGGATGATACAGACAAAGAGTTGCATGAAAAAGAAGATCAATGACATTGAAATGTATAAGTTATGTGATTATATTATCTATTTGATATTAATTTCTTGATAGAATAACATTTGAGTTATACGGTTACATAATTAATTCATAATTTTTTAAATTTTTATTTGATTACATAATTAATTTAATGATGTACTTTTTAATGTTTGAAAAGTCAAAAAATTAAAACATTTCAATAGTGATGTTAATAACCTTGAAATTAGTATGTTTTATGTTTTATGTGATCATAAAAGATTAAAAAGTCAATTTTAGAGGTGGTTGTTCAGTGGTTGACATGTAAAGGCCTTTAAAAGGCATAAAGTGATCATTCTAATGGTTGTTGATGGTTGAAGATTTAAAATACAAGCTCTTGACATTCAAAAATCTGTGTTTTTCTTCAAAAAAATTGTATTTTTCCTGTTATGCAGCACTATACGGTCACATGCAGCCATATTTTGAAGTGAAATCAATTCCGGGTCGTGAAGATATGTGTTAGCTTTGATTTGAATCTAATTTGAGGGCTTAAGGCATTGATTTGAGTTAAAAAGCTTCATTTCTTTGCATACAGCCCGGTTACCCTATTTTTGAGGGTTTTATAGTCGAAACATGATATAAAGGGGCTCTTATACTTTTTGTGATTATTGTAGCTTGTGTAAGAGGCCCCATTGATACTGTTGTAATTGTAGGATGCATGAATAAGGCGTAGGATGAGAAATAAAGAAGGTATAGTTGTTGTCCTCAAGAGTTTTGTAAAGAAAAACATGTGAAATGAGAGGTTCAAGCCTAGGTTTCAACAAAACATATATATATATATATATATATATATATATATATATATATATATATATATATATATATATATATATATATATATATATATATATGTATGTATGTATGTATGTATATGTATTTTTAAATGTAAATGTAATTGTAATTACTGGATGCTCTCCTAGAACAATAAATGCAACATATCATTAAATAAATCTATATCTATGTATATAAATATGTATTTCTAAATGCAAGTGTAAATACAAAGAGCATATGGTTTTGTAGTGTTATAGATAAAACATATCCATAAATTAATGTAATTTAAATTCTAAATTCTTCAACACATATAATATTATGAAATCGATCAAACTATTAAACTACATGAGAAATAAATGAAAATAGTAAATGCATATGTAAGTGTAAAATAAATAAGAATAATGAAAATTATAAAAGAATACAAGGAATGGTTTAGATTTTAGAGTGGGAGAGAGATAGAGGGTAGAGGGTTTAAGGGTTTAGAGTTTAAGGGTTAAAGGTAGAGGGCGTTGATTTTTTTTTTACACTGTAACCAGATTTGTCTTCTAATCTACCTATGGGATTGCCAATTCCAATCAAGGGCAACTCGAAGCACCTGGACCAACTGAGGAGGAATTTAAAAGGCCTCATACACTTTGGGCTTTGCAAGAATCGTGAGGGTGATCCCTTAATGTGTTTACAACCTATACACCAATATCATAAACAACATTAACACATAACATATAATCCCATTGAATAGCTCAACACAATAGGATAATATCGAATAAAATTGGCTATTCACCAATAATATCAACTATGTGGAGCATGAGATAACTACAACACAATCCATAGTAAAATATAGTCATTAATTTTCAATTTGTAGCAAGCTCTAGGCAAAGACAAAAAAATATTGAGCTACTCAAATAAGTACAACTTAGATCAGTGCCATATATCCATTGCATGCAGGAGTCAAATTCATAAGCATCTAAAGGTTTATGAAAGATTTAATACATAACATATAACTTATAAGATCCTTGACAATATTGCATTACAATTTCATCAGTATGCATTCTCACCCAATACTACTTATCAAATCTTTATACAAAACATATCCGCCTATAATCCTATTCAAGCATTTTAATTAATTCCTTGAATTAAAGCTAAAATAAGGATTATACACACCACAACAGTGAGATGAATGAAACAACCCTTAGTCATCTTATTAAAAATTTGGATATGCCTGTACAGTGGAAAGACATGAGTTTGAATTTATCATTTCAACTCAAATGCTAGTACTGTTATACAACATTAAATCCCCATGAATTCAAAACTGATTACAGAATAAATCAGAACCTAAATTGTATTTCTCTCTAAAACCATCGAACTTTACAATTTTCTCTGCAACTTCACCTGGACTCGACCAAAAATTATCTAACTTGCTAGCCCGTACTTCTAGCCTTGAAATCCTACTTATAGAAAATGAAGGAGAAAACAAGCATCGGGCTAGAAAGTACACATGTCACCAGCCAAATGAAGCATCTGGTGATATTCCAAAAATCCTTACAACAACCATCACCCTAGAGAATATTCCCATTCATCATCTCAGCTGAGGAAAATTGAGGCAAAAACAAAAAACCACAAGAAACCCATGCTGAGACCACCATCAAAGCAAAATCGGAGGCCATTGTAACTGTAGCATCTAATTTACCACCCGTTAGTAATTCATTCTTTTATTCCTCAGTCAAATATTTATCTACCCATCTCTGATATTCTTCATCAGTCGGCCAGTCAAAATTAATTACCTCATTCACCTTGGTATTATAAGATGTGTATTTTACTACTACCTGATTTGCATCTCTTTCAAAAGATTCCAAAAATGAGCTAGTACTAATGAATTTATCCATACAGCTTGCCAACAAGTCATAATCTGAGTCATCACAAATTAATTTAATTTGATCATTGATGACCTCACCTTCCTGACCCCGCCACTACTAGAATGACCTGATTTTCCCCTGCTCATCAATTATATCAAGTAATAATGTGTTACCCCAATCATTGAAATTCTTCACCAACTCCCTAATCTTCCTACTCAAGTCATCTGGTAAGGTATGAAAACCTTGTAATGATTTTACTAACACATGAGTAGGCTTTAATGATTGGGGCTTATTGTTTGTATCAAACGTTGAGGCCTTATACATGACATCTAGATCACTGGCCCTAGGGATCCAATTCTCAATCAATGGTATCACTACCTCCTAATCCCTATCAATATTCATTATTGCATCTAATAGAAAATAATATAAAGAATGTATAGATAACAATTTATTATCAACCTTTTCATTCAAATAACTTAAAACAATAGAAACAAACTCTTTTTTCTTTGAAAGAGATCTGTCCTCACTTACCCTCAAAGATGCCTGTAACTCATCAATTTTTTGCAAGAGCTGCTTCTTTATAGGATCAACAAAGCACTCTTTTTCTTCATTAATTTCCTCTAAAGAAGGGGTGAAGGCAAGATTCTGACTGGGAGACCCTAGTGTAGAAACAATTGGAGAAGAAAGAGGCACTGACCCTACTGTGGAAGGTAATGTACTGGTCCCTAGAGAACTTGATGTCTCCCCAATCTATCTATACCTAAACCTTTCCACCTCAATTTGCAACTCAATATTCCTATGTTACATCTTGCTATATTCCTCAAACAAAAGGTTATACTTCTCCATTAGGCTTTTCATTTTAGCCTCCTCCCTTTCAACAGTCTTTTGGGCCAATTTGGCCACATTCATAGTTAAACTAGTGGCCTCAGTGGTTGAGGTCTCTGAAGCTCTCTTTATTATTAACCCCCTCTGAAATTTGTATTAATGTCTATAATAATTGGCTTTCTCCCTTGTGGGGCCAATGCCCAAATTGCCAAGGTTTCATACTCTTCACTGAAAATAGAATCTTGAAGTGTTGCCTTGAATTCTACATATTCTTGCAAGGGATGCTTGGAATTCATAATAGCATTAAAGGCCACTGCATCTGCAATGTCCCATTCAGGCAGAATCAATACACCAGCCTAACTCATCAATTTTCTGCCTTCCTCGGGAGTGATATTCTTAAATTTTTCCATTAATTCAGCTTTCACTTCCTCATCATTCTCCTGGTCTGACTTGTCAGGTCTTAGTTCTCTTCTCTCCTTACATTTATTTTTATATTCTTCAAACTTCATCCTCCATACCAATTGCAAGAATACATGAGTCTTTACAAATGCATTGTTGTCTAGAAACTCCTTACATGCTTCCATTCTTGCATCTTGTATACTTTTTCCTTTCATATCTAAATTAGATAAAACCAATTCAACTGGCCTTGGAGGGGAAGGAATACCAACTTGCATGTCCTAATCAGTAAAAATAATTTCATCAATCAAAATCTCTTGTGGTTGATCAGTTCTTTTCCTTTTAGGGCTTGGCTTAGATGGTGGTGATGGGGGACTATCTTTTAGTGATGACTCTAAATCAATGATCTTAATTTCCCTAGGCACTTTTGATTTTGGACCTGGTTGTGAAGGAAACTTCATAATTTGCTTCCCCTTTATGTCCACTTCTTCCTCATCATTGCTGCTATCCTTTTTTCTCCTGTAAATGGGCCACTTTTCTATAGGCTGGTGTGCTGGCCTTATTTTTGTACACCCAGACTCAGCTCTAAGTTTACTTTTTTGGTTCTCAAAGTGCCCATAATCTCTTTGAAGTTCTCCATCAGAATTTTTTTTTCTTATGGTGGGGATTGAACTCCAATAGTGGATCATATTTCAGATCCATGTTGTGCACAATATCTAATAGATTATCATAAGCTATCCATTTGTCCTTGTTCAACTCTTGATTTTTTAGATCGAACTCATTTCTAATTAGATCCTCGAGAAAGTTGAACTCATGCAAAAACTTGTCAGCCTTTATTCTTTTTCTAAAAGGGGTAAAGAAACCCTCAGGATCATGCTACCACTTTGGACCACATCTCAAATGATAATCCTCAAAGAATTTCTCAAAGTGCACCTAGCCTCCTTTTGAAAAGGAAAAATTAGATACCACTATCTAATCAAGGAAAAGTCTTCCCTTACCCCTCCCTATGAGGTTGTCCTCATGGATGCAACCTATTTGCCACATAACTTCTACAAACCTCACTCTTGGTGGCACATTGTATGGCAGTATATGAGGGGCTCCTTGAAAACCATATACCCTCAAAATAGTGCTAACTGGGTATGGGATAATGTCACCCCAGTTATGGCTGAATTTTAATTTTGGCTTCCTCCCCTTTGGCCTGAGGAAATCATGTAATTCCTCAGGAATCCTAGGTACATTCACCATCAATCTAGCCCTCAATCTAGAAGAAAAACAATTATCAAATTGCACATAACTAGTGCTTTCCTTATTACAAGATAAATTTGCAGCCCATATCTATATTGGCAATCTTTCTCCATCAACCGATTGCCTTAATTTCATCTTCTCAGAGAAGAAGTCAGTTTTCTTGAATAAAAACATATGCATCAGCATAGAATACTAAAAGAATTGAGTGCCAGTATCATTTTTTTTGTAGCTTTGACAACCCCTCATGTATCCTCTCAGCCAAGAAAGAAGCAAAGCCATATGTGATAGAGAAGTTAGGGTGTTGTATTTGCACCCCAATGAACATGTATGCAATGGGCATCATCGCACCATGACTAAAACCCAAAATATGACACAATGAATAAAAAATGGCTAGGAAATTATTTTCAAAACAATTCAATCTGAAAGGTTCTTGGTCACTGGGGCTGATATGAAATCTTGAACCTCCTGCCCTAGCTAGATGAGGTGGAAGCAATTTAGCTATGAAAAGAGACTTCAGCTTTGCATATTCCTGCTTCATTTCCTCAAGGTTGATAGGTACCAAGTCTTCACTTGGTTCACTCAAGTCAAAAATCTATTGAATATCATCTCTATTAATGCTTAACAAAACCTTTCCATCATTATCCCTAACTAGGACTTCTTATAACTTCACACTTCAAATAGCTAGGACTAACAATAGATATGAAATTACAAAAAAAATATTGCAATTTCTCACAATTTAAATAAGCTATAGCCCTAAAACGTTTATCAATAAGCCCTATGATAAGTACAACAAATATTTTCCTTAATTCAAGCATAGAGTGACCAGGAAACATAGAAATTAATTCACGACTCTTTTTTGCTCAGGGTTCACAACCTTGCTCTCAGCTCTGAAACTGCTTCAAAAAATACTTGAATGCTTTGTGACACACAGAAAGCAAGAGAATTGATTTTATTTTGATCAAATTGTGCCAGTAAATGTCTCGTTCACCACTAAAGCTCACTTGCGCGCTGCACGAACAACTCCAACCATATTTGATGTAGATTTAAATTTGAGCCATTGATCCTTCATTTTGATCAAATCATCGACAACTACCTTCAAAAGAAGCTGACACAATCACCAACATGGCCATAAGGGGCTCACCATGCCATATGCTGCGAAGGAAGTCCATGTGGCGGTTACCTGCAATATCGCAATCAGTAAAAATCCTGCAACTTTGGATCACGTGATGGTGGGCAACCGTAGATCTTGAGCATCAATGATCTCATTCCTTCAACACATTCATCATCCCTATCATTAGCCCTTGAGCAGATTTTCCATCAAGATTATAACAAATCCATCAATTTGAATCATGTGCATCTTAAGAGAACTTTATTAACCCGCATTTTAATGTACTTAAGGCCAGATTAATGTTCCACGATATTTTCTTTATTCTTTTAGCTTCATCAGATGAGACACATGGAGACCACCCATGATATCACGATCAATGGTGGGGCCATCAAAGGATGGCGGGGAACGACTGAGATCAAATGATAGTTGATTAATGGTCGTACAATTTCATCCCCTTAAAGGACATGTGGCGCCTGCCCATGATATCGTAATCAGTAAAAATCATGCAGATTCTGATCACACAATGGTGGGCAACCGTTGATATCCAAAGGAAATTTGATCAACGGTAGCGCGAATTTGATCCCTTCTGCAAAATAAAACATTCACTAAAAAGTATGAGGGCACATCACTAGGCCAACGGTAAATAATGACATAAGTTGTTTTTTAAAAGATGAAACACGGGGCCAACCAAGACTTAGGAAATAAAACCCTGCAGACGAAATAAAGTATTAAAATCAAAGTTGGGTTTTAATTTTAATCTAGTGATGTAAGCCTAAGCCATTAACCCCAGTGGTCATGTCGTCGATGGCTTAGCCAAACCCTTTGATTAAATACTAACCGTGCAATGTGTAGGTTTTTCAAATTTGAAGATATGGGAGGAGATCTCGATCATACCCCGCCAACTCGCAGACCTAAGGTGTCACCCTATTATTTGGCATGAGGTCAGCAAAAAGGTAGATGTGTCTCCTGTATGGAATGTGGGGCCCAATATCCACTACTGAGCTCATAACTTGTGGTTTTAGATTGACAACCAAGATCAAAATCTAATGTAAATATTTGTTATTCCTTGCTAGCTCGCAAGAGAAAGATGAAGGTTGGTTAAAAGCTATGAGGTCAATGAGATTGTGATGCATAGCTCCAGCCATTTAGTTTGCAAAGTGCATAGGACCTACCGACATGGTAGTTGGTTTCTAAGATGGATTAATGTTATTGGTCATGAGGAAGGTCAACGATGCTTCATTGGATGTCAAACTGAGTTAGCCTGAGATAAACCGTTTGATCTGCCAACTCTTTAGGAGATCAGCGGGTAGTATTCAAAGTTGTAAAATGGCACATGGTGGTCATTTTATCGTATAACTCATGAAGCATTAAAGAATTATTCCTTGCTTGTGTAGTCACATTGATTTTAATCTATGAGAAGATGTTGTTGTTGGCAATCATGAAGGGTGATCTATGAATTCTCAAGTTAAACAGTGATAGTACATACGCTGCCAAATTGCCATGTTTGCACATGCATTTTTACTAAGCATTGATGAAGGTTGCCATTACCTCGCACAATAAATACAAGAGGAATGAATTGCTAATTGTGTCATTCTTGTAGTAGTTAGAGCACTTTATGGGCTGAGTATAATCAAGTTTGAGTTCTTTTCTGACAAGATAAAATGAGCAAGTCAGTAAGGAGGTCTATTCATTTGAGCTCACAAAAGCTTGGTCCTGCTATTTAGGAAGGTGCTTTGGTTGACAAGCCTAGGCTTGTGCCCACTAGATGCAGTAGAAGGTTGCAATTCTAGGATGTTGCTACTCAACTAGTAGATGACAAAGGCAAGCAGTTGGTGTGCTCTATTACTAGTGTTGGTAGGAAAATAAGGTATGGGCATGGCTCCTTTGGATTCCAACACTCGCCCATTGACCTTATGAGCAACACTTTTGATGATGTAACCAAGACCGACTCTGACTACTGTCAGTATTTACCTTGCTTCAATCATGGTCTGCCTTCTGATGAGGAAGTGATATATGTGGTTCCATTGGCGATTAAAACCCCAAGCAGATGGACTAGAACTGTATTGGGCAAGGACAAGAAAGAAGAGGAGGTCGAGGTTTCCTCTCCTCCTCTACCAACAACTAGAAGTAGGCATGTATATCGGGGTCTGACTATTGGTAAGGGCAGGGTGGTGGGTAAATAAGAAGTTGTTGTGTGGGATGTAAAATTTTGTGTTGATGATGGTGTTGTTGGTGGTGTTGGTTTTGCATGTGTGGCACATTTTGATGTTGATTGTGTACCTTCGTGACAATTTGGTTGCCTGGTTTTTTTTCGTGGATATCGACAAAGGGGATTTGGATGACAATTTTTGTTCCCTTTTCTGATGGTAGTTACAACTTTAGCTTTCCCCAGTTGTACTATGTTTTGTAGATTCAACCTGTGGGAATTTTTGAAATGAAAGTCAAATGCAATGGAGATTTTGTTCAAATGAAAATTTGTGGCAAAATTACATTTGAGCCCAAAGCTTGTTGCTCCCTTGTTATATAAAAGGGAATTCAAGGCTCATTTGTAGGGAGAGAACTGATGAAGGCTCTACTTAGGTTTTGAGTTGAATATATGGGTAGAAAGATAATAATAGAATAGATAGCCTATTTTGAGTTTTGGATGAATATATGCAAATTATCTTAAATTGTATGTAGATATGACTTATAAGCATGAATAAACATATAATTCTAATATATTTTCTCTCCTTATGTCGATTTGAGTGAATTTTGAATAAAATGTTAATGATGTTCTCATTCTTCTTTTGTGAATTTGTTCAATTGTGTGTCTATTTTTTTTCTTTGATTCAAGATAATCAATTAAATGCTTAAATGGAGTCATAATTTTACAATTATTTACAAAGGATTTGATAAGTAGTAATATATCAGAGAATTGAGCTCCATAATACAAGGTATTATATGAGTAGTCCATTCTATTAAATTCTTGGGTCATTTTTGGTAACGGTAAATGGCTAACTAAATATTTAACTGATGAAGAATAAATGAATAATATGTAAATGGGTCACTCACTCACTCCCTCTATCTCTCTCCCCTTAACCCTAAACCCTAGACACTAAACCCTTAAACCCTCCCTTCCTTTATCTCTCTCTCTCTCTCTCAAGTCTCTCCCTCCTAGCACCGTGCCCTCTCTGAGGTCTCTCTCACTCACACACTCACTCACTCTATCTCAACTCTCTACCTCCTACCCCTTTTCCCTCTCTTAGGTCTTTCTCACTCACTCACTCCCCTCTACCCATAACCCTAAACCCTCAACCCTTAAAACCTCTACCCTCTACCCTCTACCCTCTACTCTCTACCCTCTCTCTCTCTCAAGTCTCTCCCTCCTACCCCCTCTCCCTCTCTTAGGTTTCTCTCTCTCTCTCTCTCTCACTCTATCTCTCTCCCCTCTACCCTTAACCTTAAACCTTAAACCCTTAACCCTTATACTCTAAACCCTCTACCCTTTATCTCTCTCTGAGTACTTGTATCATGACCTTGATTCAACCATTGCTCTTCTTTTGTTATGTGTAATAAATACACATAGTCTCCTCATTTTATCTTTATTGGACAACCACCTGTCACATATGTGGGTGACCTAGCAACTCACGTTCCTATGTGATGTGTGACTATCCAATAGGGTTATGGTGAGAGGGGATTGACAACAACTTGAAATTCTTCCTCATTGTTTAAAAGATGCACAATTGAACTTGATGCATCTAAGAAGTCACTTCCTTTATAAAAAGATCATGGATCTTCTTAAGAAGATTGAAGGACATATTAATATAGTATGTTGCATCTTTTGAATCTATCCTTTCCTATCTTGTCTTATGTTCCTTTCTCGTCCTGTCTTATGTTACTAGTCTTTTATGGTATTGGGAAAATCCTAAGGTTGGGGTTTTGTCTTTGACTGAATCCCTCTATCTCTCTCCCCTCTACCCATAACCCTAAAACCTAAACCCTAAACCCTTAAACTCCAAACCCTTAAACCCTCTACCCTCTCTCTCTCTCTCAACTCTCTCCCTCTCTTAGGTCTTTCTCTCACTCAATCTATCTCAAGTCACTTAGGTCTCTCTCTCTCACTGACTCACTCACTCTCTCAGGTCTCTCTCTCTCATTCACTCACTTTATCCCAAGTCTCTCCCTCCTACCCCTTCTCCCTCTCTTAGGTCTTTCTCTCACTCACTCACTCCCTATATATCTCTCCCCTCCACTCTTAACCGTAAACCCTTAAACCATCTACCCTCTACCCCTAACCCTCCCTCCCTCTATATCTCTCCCACTCCCTCCCTCTCTCTCTCTCTCAAGTATATTCAATATCCTACCCACTCTC
Source organism: Sequoia sempervirens (assembly GCA_007258455.2). Classification (NCBI taxonomy): domain Eukaryota; kingdom Viridiplantae; phylum Streptophyta; class Pinopsida; order Cupressales; family Cupressaceae; genus Sequoia; species Sequoia sempervirens. The sequence continues at coordinate 457,638,602 of VDFB02000003.1, forward strand.
CCTCTCTTAGGTCTCTCTCCCCTTAACCCTAGACCCCTAACCATCAACCCTCTATGTACTCTCTATCTCTCTCTCTCTCCCTTCCTCTCTCTCACTGAATCCCTCTCCTTCTCTTAGGTCTCTCTCTATCTCTCACTCACTCCCTCTATTTGTATCCCCTCTACCCTTAAACCATAAACCCTAAACCCTAAACCCTTAACCCTTAAACCCTCTACCCCTTATCTCTCTCCCACTCCCTCCCTCTTTCCCTCTCTCTCTCAAGTCTCACCCTCATACCCCCTCTCCCTCTCTTAGGTCTCTCTCTCTATCTCACTCACTCTTAGCTCCCTCCCATCTACCCTTAACCCTCTACCTTCTACCCTCTACTCTTATATCTCTCCCTCTCTTAGTTCTTTATCTATCTCTCACTCACTCCCTCTATGTGTCTTCCCTCTACCCTTAAACCCTAAACCCTAAACCCTTAACCATAAACCTTAAACCCTTAACCCTTAAACTCTAAACCCTTAAACCCTCCACCCTCTATGTTTGGGTGAGCCAAGAGTCAGTGACAACCATTTCAAAGTTTGATTTTTCCATCTACACTTTTTCAAACTTGAAAGACACTCTTCTAGGGAACTTGTCCTTGCCTATGAGCCTGTAATCTGAAACAACTTCAAATAGGGTTACAATTAGGGTTCAAATAGCTTTATGGTTGTGGTTAAGCTTCAATTTTGGTTAAGCTTCAATTGATTAAAAATAAGCATCCTCAGAAGAAGGATATCTCTCAGCGTAGTTTACATATATTTTTAAAATATAGGTATGCTATGATAATACCTAGTCTTACCACATATTTATACTATATATTGTAAATAAACAATCCAAATGTAAATAAAGAAAAAACCAAATGTTCATAAAAAATGGACCCATACTTGAACACATGAGAACCTCTAAATGTTATATGAAAAAAAACATAAATAGTCTCATGAAGAAGTGAAATAAGTATTTTTTTTGTTTCAAATAAAATATCACAACTCTCCACTATAAGGTAGAGATCTCAAATATTTATGGTTATCAATAAGTATTTGGTCTCTCTCTCTCTCTCTTACTCACTCACTCCCTCTATCTCTCTTCCCTCTACCCTAAACCCTAAACCCTAAACCCTTAAACCCTCTACCCTCTACCCTTTACCCTCCCTTCCTTTATCTCTCTCTCTCTCTCTCTCTCTCTCTCTCTCTCAAGTCTCTCCCTCCTAGCACCACTCCCTCTCTGAGGTCTCTCTCCCACTCACTCACTCACTCACTCTATCTCAAGTGTCTCACTCCTACCCCTTATCCCTCTCTTAGGCATTTCTCTCACTCACTCACTCCCTCTATCTCTCTCCCCTTAACCCTAAACCCTTAACCCTTAAACCCTCTACCCTCTACCCTCAACCCTCCCTTCCTTTATCTCTTTCCCACTCCCTCCCTCTCCCTCTCTCTCTCAAGTCTCTCCCTCTTACCCCTCACCCCTAAACCCTCAACCATAAACCCTTAAACCTTCTATCATCTACCCTCAACACTCTTCCCCTCTCCCTTCCCCCTCTTAATTAATCTCTCTCTCTCTACCTCTCTCTACCACTCCCTCTCAGAGGTCTCTCTCTCTCACTCACTCACTCTATCTCAAGTCTCTCCCTCCTACTCCTTCTCCCTCTCTTAGGTTTTTCTCTCACTCACTCACTCCCTATATCTCTCTCCCCTCCACCCTTAACCCTAAACCCTTAAACCATCTACCTTGTACCCTTAACCCTCCCTCCCTCTCTCTCTCTCTCAAGTATCTTCAATATTGTACCCCCTCTCCCTCTCTTAGGTCTCTCTCTCTCCACCTCCTAATTACTCTTGGGTATATGTGTGCAAAAATCGGATAACTGATTTGGATCAGATATCCGATTTATAGAACCAAAATATTACATTTTAATTTATTTTTCAAATTAGATATTAGACATAAATTGGATATCCAAAACAAATCAGATATCTGATTTGTAGTACTTTGGCTTGGGCATTGCTATGGAGCAATGTACTAACAACCAGCCCAAAAAAAAAAGTCAACTCAGTATTTTCGCCTTTTTTGGCGACTTCAAAATGCTACTTTTTTCATGTTTCCACTTTTTGGCCCATCATGATCCTGCACATACCCAAGTCTAAATCAGGTAGTTGTTATTGATAAGGTGGAACACTCCTTTCTTCGAAGTCCATACACTTATGATTGTGTCAAGTGTTCTTTTCTTTAGAAAATTCCTATTTCCTTTTTGATAGGTTAATTATCATTTGATTAGATGGGTTATGAAGCACTTATTTCAAACAAATATCTTTATGAAAGAAGTATATTGGCATTAAATTAAATATGATTTGTATTCCAATGTAAAAACTATAAATAATGGAAACAATTCTTTCAACACATAAAATATTATGTAGTACTCAATTAAAATAAAAAAGCTTACTCTATATTAGTTAGGATACACAACTATGAAAGTGATCTAAAGTTGCTTATTTATCCTAGAGGAACTAAGTATATAGTATACAAAGAAAACCAACAAACCCACAACTACCCCTATTTTGAAGGAGTTTAGTTCTCTCTCCTTCCTGATCTCGCTAATATTGTCTAATTATTTTAAAGACATGAAGGGTCATAACACAACATTATTCAACCCAGTAAATAGCTTGGTTAATGAAACTTGACAAAAAAAACAAAATATTTGCTACATTTTCCATTTCATGTTGAATGAAGAATGGTGACAATAATCTACTTATAGTTTAATAAAACACTATTATAGTTTTACCAACATATACTATTGTATGCTTGTATGGCTTCTTAGTTAATATATGGGGAGATAGAGATAGATGAGGAGAGAAAGAGAGAGAGATAGAGATATATAGGAAGAGAAAGAGAGATGGAGATATATGGGAAGAGAAATGAAGAGAGGTGGAGATAGAGAGTCGATGGATAGGGGGGATAGGGAGGGAGAGATGGTGAGAGATAGAGAGGGGGGGAGAAAGGGATATAGATAGAAAGAGATAGAGAGAGGAGTAAGAGGGAGATAAAAAGAGAAATAGAGAGAGAGATATAGAGTAGGAGAGATGGAGGGAGAGATGGAGTGACTAAGAGAGAAAAGGGGGGAGAGGGAGAGATAGCTCAATAGATAGAGGGGGGAAGAGGTGGGAGTGACATAGATAGTGGGAGATATAGAGATATAGAGAGCGACAGGGAGAGATATATCAATCACCCTCCCTATATCTCCATCTATTCATCCTTATCTCTTTATCTCTCTACCCCTCTCTATCTCTTTTTCTCCCTTTCTATTTGTATGTTTGTCATTATCTCCCTCTCTCTCTATATTTTGTTCCCTATATTTATCTTTGTCTCCTTAAGTGTGCAATGGGTTCATTGAAGAGGTCTTAAAGGAGAATTATCATATCTTTAATCAAATGGCATGCTACCTTGAGCATAACTCCCCAAGGACACATGCCATCCTTGGATTGTTGACATGAAACAAAACATTTACATATTAATATATATTACTATTATATTAAATATATATTATATTAATTATATTTTGTATTATATAAAAATATACTTATTATTAATTATTAATTATAATAATTTTATATGTATTTAATAATTTTGTTAAAGAATATAATATATAATTATAATAAGTTCAATAATTATATTATTTATTATGTAAAATATAGCTAATATATACTTAACTATATTGTAGAATATTAAAACCTAGCTAAATGGTGCCAAAATTTTGAACTTAATTAACATACTATAAAACCTAATGAAACCAGGTTGTAGCTCATCAAATTGGAGAAGTCAAAGGTCAATGCTAGCACTGAGGAAGAGTTTGGAGTAGTGAAAACAAGGTCAATGCTAGCGCCGACGAAGAGTTTGGAGTAGTGAAAAGAAGGTCAATGCTAGCATCGAGGAAGAGTTTGGAGTTAAAATAAGGTCAATACCAGTGCCGACGAAGAGTTTGGAGGAGTGAAAACAAGGTCAATATCAGCATGGAGGAAGAGTTTAGAGGAGTGAAAACAAGGTCAATACTAGCACCGAGGAAGAGTTTGGAGTTAAAACAAGGTCAATACCAGCACCGACGAAGATTTTAGAGGAGTGAAAACAAGGTCAATATTAGCACTAAGGAAGAGTTTGGTGGAGTGAAAACAAGGTCAATACTAGTGCCAAGGATGAGGTTGAGGGCATTTAGGGAAAATTGATGAGCAAGGGGCAATGAGTACTATAAGCTTGCACCCCCGTTCTCTTTAACCTTCAATTTTCATTCCTAGTTTCCAAAGATCTTGTACATTGGCACCCCCATTCTCGTAAAATGGTATAAAATAAGAAAAATAAAATAAAATAGCTTAGTCTTTCACATTTTCATCCACCAGCCTCAGGTCTTGGCAAAACTCCCATAATCTACCCACATCTTGGTTGAGATCTAGGATTTCATCACACATAACCTTCATTGCATGAGTTTGAAGTAATTGTAGACTTAGCCCAAGTATATGCTAGGCTAAGGTAGATCTAATGAATGGAAATAGAGGCATACAATTCTTCTTTAATACCTCCACCACAAACATATGCAAGGTGTTGGTTGTTTTTACGGTAAGTAGGTTGATCTTCTAATCTACCTATGGAATTGCCAATTCCAATAAAGGGCAGCTCTTAGGACTTGGACCAACTAACGAGGATTTGAAAGACCTCCTACACTTTGGGCTCTACAAGACCCAAGAGGGTGATCCCTAAATGTGTTTACAACCTCTGTACCATCATCATAAACAATATTAACAACAACAGATAATCTCATTTAATAGCTCAACATAATAGGATAATACCGAATAGAATTGGATTTTTATCAATAATATCAACTATTTGGAGCATGAGATAACTACAACAACATTTCACAGTATAAGATAGTCATTGATTTGCAATTTGTAGGAAGCTCTAGGTAAAGGAAAATAAATACTGAACCATACGAATAAGTAGAACTTAGATTAGTGCCATATATCCATTGGAGGAGTGAAATTTATAAGCATCTAAGGGTTTATGACAGATTTAAAACATAACATATAAGATTCTTGATAACATTGCTTTACAATCTCATCAATATGTATTCTAACCCAATACTACTTATCAAATCCTTATGCAGAACATATCCACCTACAATCCCATTCAAGAATTTTAATTAATTCCTTGAATTAAACCTAGAACAAGAATCATACACACCACAATAGTGAGATGAATGAAACAACCCCTGATCATTTTATTCAAAATTTATATATGCTTGTACAATGGAGAGACATGAGTTCAAATTAATCATATCAATTCAAATGCTAGTACTATCATAAAACATCAAATCCCCATGAATTCAAAACCTACTACAGAATGACTCAAAACCTAAATCACATTTTCCCTAAAACCATTAGACTTTACAATTTTCTCTGCAACTTCATCTAGACTCGACCAAAAATATCTGACTTACTAACCTGCACATCTGGCCTTGAAATCCTTCTTATAGCAAAAAAAGGAGGAAACAAGCATCGGGCCAGAAAGCACACGTGTCACCAGCCAATTGGACCACCTTGTGATATTCCAAAAAAAATTTACAAGAACAATCTCCCCAGAGAATCTTCTTGTTCATCATGCTCACTGAGAATGGTTGATGCATCAACAAAAAATTCAAGAATTCTATGCCTAGACTGTCACCAAAAAAAAAAACTAGAATCTGTTGTAACTGCAACAGCTGATTTTTCAACCATTAGCAGCCTACTCCTTTTGACTCTTCCTTAGTTAATTATGCATTTACCCATTTTTGGTACTCTTCGTCAGTTAGCCAATCAAAATTGATCACCTCATTCACCTTGACACTATAATTTTTGTACTTAACTACCACTTGATTCACTTATCTTTCAAAAGACTCCAAGAATGATCTAGTGCTAATGATTTTGTCCATATAGCTCACCAACAAATCATAATCTGAGTTACCCTATTTTTGAGGGTTTTGTAGTCAAAACATGATATAAAGGGGCTCTTACACTTTTTGTGATTACTATAGCTTGTGTAAGAGGCCCCATGGATACTTTTGTAATTGTAGGATGCATGGATAGGGCATAGGATGAGAAATAAAGAAGGTATAGAGCTACTGTCCTCAATAGTTTTGTGAAGAAAAGAATGTGAAATGAGAGGTTCAAGCCTAGGTTTCAACAAAACATATATGGGAGATCTGATTTATGAATTTTTATCCATGTGTAGACCTAATGGGTTGTTTCTAAACACTGAATATAAATGATGTACACACACACACACACACAGATATATATATGTATGTATGTATGTATGTATGTATGTATATGTATTTTTAAATGTAAATGTAAATACAATTATTGGATGCTCTCCTAGAACAATAAATGCAACATATCATTAAAGAAATCTATATCTATGTATATAAATGTCTATTTCTAAATGCAAGTGTAAATGCCAAGAGCATATGGTTTTGTAGTGTTATAGATACAACATATCCATAAATTAATGTAATTGAAATTCTAAAGTCTTCAACACATATAATATGAAATCGATCAAACTATTAAACTACATGAGAAATAAATGAAAACAACAAATGCATATGTATGTGTATTTGTAAATGTAAGTGTAAAATAAATAAGAATAATGAAAATTATAAAAGAATACAAGGAAAGGTATCATCCCTTCTTGGTAGTGATAGCCTCCTCCACACACAACCCTTAAAATTTATGAATAGAGGAATATAATCTTTGAAGAACTCAAAGTTGATTCTCTTCTACCCGATGTAATTAGTCATTTTATCTGTACAAACATTTGTAGTGATTACTAGAGGCACATAGACCAATTCTTCATAATAGAAGAATTTGATCATACTTTTCCAGTGATGGAATTATGAGAAAACCTTAGGTTAAATGAATAATTCCTAGCTAAGTTCTTTAAATCATGTCCAACTGTATAAGAGAAGACTACTGCTATGTGTACCTGGATACCATGGAGAAAGGCTAGTCTTTGGGCTCTTTCATCAATCATCCTACCTTAAAACATACCAAAAGTATTCTAGCAATTAGACATAGGAATATTTAATACGACTTAAAAAAAATTATTGCCAAAGCATAAACTTATGATAACTTAACTAGGTCTAGTACACACTCCCTCCCCATTAACCACTTAGACATATGGAAATTAAATGTAAATTTGTTGTGTGTCCAATAAACCACTTGGTGGTGTTTCCCTTCAAGTTTATTTACTTGAATGAAGAGTAAAAGTCCTTTGATTACAATTAGAGAATACATTTGAGGCCTTGGTTGTGTAACTAGTGAACCATAGTCACATTTAACACTTGTTACAAAGTTTGGGAGTTAAAACGTTAAGTAGATTTGATTTGTGATGGACACGTTTGGACGGTAGTAACAATAGCTTGCAATCTATCAAGACTTGATTACCTTATAACCTGTGGAATTCTAGTGATGAAATGATAGATTAATCATAATGCCACCTTGGGATCACATCACCATGAAATAACTTCATCCAACATCCTTATGAGTGCAGGTACCACCAAATATGTATTTGTCAGATTTGTCTTCCTCGAGCGAGGGAAATTTAGGAAGAGAAGATTAGAAGAAAATTACATAAACGCATGGAATTTTTTCTTGTTGAAGGGGGGTCATGTTCTTATGATGATGAGAGCATAGGTGACGTTGAGGTTCCCTTGAGGTACAAACATCTATAGAAACAATGGGTACCCAAGGAACTTCCTCCAATAAACACTGATTTTTGTGTCAACAAGAGGATATATTGCATAGCACCATCGTCATTACATGGTCTGGGCCTATTTTGCATGGACGACATAAAGGTTTGTTACGACAAAGTTACTAAATTGATGGAGTATGTTGGACCTTGTTATAGTTACAAAGATTGGATACAACTAGTTCGATATACACGAAGTATGCATAGGTATGCACTATTAGCAAATTATATACAACTAAAAGATAAGGATCAAAATAAAGGAGTGGCTATGTACCTTTATGGAAGGCCAAAAGCATGAGGGAATATTGCAAGGTTTATAAATAGTACACGACCTAGGTCAACAAATAAGCAACCCAATTGCATAATTGAGGTGCATGAGGGAAACCATGTATTCGTATGTGCGATAAAATCAATAACTGTAGGGGAAGAATTGCTAATCGATTACAATTTGAATCGCTTAGTTACAAACATAGTTACTATGGGGGTGGTATGTACTATGTACCATTTTACCCAACCTCCAATTAATGACTCCAATATACCATTTTATTCTTATGTTTTTTTTCATAATTTTATTGGTTTCATTTTGGTAATGTTTTTTTATATTTAATTTTTGTCACAGGGAGACATTAATTGTACGGAGAAGGCTCCAGCCTAGAGCACAGATTGCAATGTATCTTTAGGTGCTTCTAATCGACAAGTTTACCTCATTGTAATTGTACAAATTAGATACGAGAAAAATGTTTTATTATTATATTTTTTTCATAAGTTTTTTGGGTTAATTTTGATAATGTTTTTTATATTCTTGTTGCAGTAAACTAATCGGAGAAAGGCACGAGCAGTAGAGGAGAGCATCCATAGTGAGGCGGAGTCAATATTTTGTGATGATGACATCACTTATTCAGCAAACCCTCTCAATATCATAAAGAAGATCCAAAAAAAATGCAATGAAGAAATGGTTTAAGTTGATGTTCATAGTGCCTCAAATAGATGAGATAAGAGAGAAGGTTAAAATATTGACTGAGAGATTACAAAACTTGCAAGTAAGCTATCATGAGGTCTCTAATTATAACATAAATTCATTCATGGTTTTATATTTTGTACTCTTTTATGTCATGAACTAAAATATGTGTTGTTTTTACAGGGTTATTTTCCTCCTCATGATGCTCCTGGCCATGATCAGGGTACTGCAAGTGTTGCCTGAGGAGTAAGGGTTGGTACAAGTGTCCATCCTGATCTTCCTACACATACATCACATCATCTGACCCCATCATACGTGCCTATATTGCCATATAAAATGTTGGCAACACATAATGCACCCTCCGGCAGTGAACACATACCAGAACATGTGTTAGGACATGTACCTGGGGATGCAGAGGCCACTAGTACTGGTGATGTTTTAGCAGCATTTCCTAGATCTTCCCATATTACTAGTATGGGAACATTGCTAGTCACTTGTGGTGACTGAGGATTTCATTCCCATAAAGATAGAGAAGGTCCCAGGTACTTTAAATGTTTTAATTGTTATTATATATAATCCAATTGAAATTTACTTATTGATCGCTCTTTTTAAACTATTGATCCCATGATCATTTTGTAGGAAATGATGTTTTTTATAAACATCTAAGTGATATTACATTGGAGCTCTTCAGGCCCACCCTACGTACATGGTGGAATGCCCAAAATCAAGATTTAAAAGAGTAGCTCGTTAAGCATTTAGTTGTGCTATTCGGTGATAAAACATTCAACTGAACCAAGGTCGTTAAGAAAGCTGGTACCTATCTTAAGTATGAGAGGGACCAATATAGGTCACATTTAGAGAAGAAAAAAAAGTATGAGCATCCCCCCATGATTCTGGAGAGGGAGTGGAAGGACCTGGTGTCGGATGGAAAGGAGAAGGCTAAAAAGAAAAAAGGAAAGACACCACCGGACCAAGGAAGGTATGTTGTACTATCAACAATGTAATTATCTAATGATTACTTTTTCTTTTTACATAATCTAACATATTTCAAACTTTTCATAGGCTTCCTGACACATCGAAGGCAACAAAGGCAATACTAGAAAAGCATGGGTAGCACAAACATGGCTCTAGTGGTTATATGAAATTAGCCACATGAATTGTAAGTATCAATAAATGAAATATTACATCCAAATTATAATAAATTGAAAACAATTTTGGTTTTATCACACCATAGAAGAAAAATTCATGATCTTATGCAAAAATGTAGGGCTTTGAATTCAACAAAATTCCCACAGAAGAGGACTTGAAGATTTCCTTCCAGCAAGGCTATGGAGCCATGGCTAAATGCCTAAGAGTCTTGACTGGGCAAACACAATCTTCCATTGCATCTAGCATATAGGTAAAGGGTGCTGTCATAATAGTGGTTTACAATTCCTGAGAGGAACGAATTTTAGCTGAAATCACATATTTTTAGAAAATATAATGATTTAAGCCTTAAAAAGTTTTATTTTAAGGATTCCAATTGAAGAGGGTTTGATCAAATCACCTTAGATCAAACCCCCTTGGATAGAACCTCGCTAGTTTTAAACCATACCTATAAATGCGTCTCCTTTACACCTATCAAAATGCTGATAAAAATCACTTTTGATTTAGATTTTGGGGATCGAATGAATCCATTTAAAATTTATTTCAAATGATTATGGTATTCCTCAAAACAAGCTATCCAATGAATATAATTTTAATATGTTTTGGTTTTGTTATGTATTTGTTTTTAAGTTTTATTAAACATAGGTTTTTCATTGAAAATGAATTTCTTTGTTCTTCACATGTGGAAAAATAGAAGATTATAAAAAAAATTGAAAAGTATGAGTGCACCAGATATTGAAGTCCTTGATCCAACAAAAAAAAAAAAAATTGACATATACAAAAAAATTACGCATTATACAGTCGCGTTGTGTCTGAATTGTAATTCATTTGACTTTGAAACTTGATTAAGAAAAATATTTAATAAAACTATCTAACCAAGTGGAAGCACTAGATATCAGAGTTACAAATCTAAATTTGAAAGAATTAGAATTTTATCCTTATGGAAAAAAAGTTATGTGTTATACGGTGTGTGTCACTTTTTAAAAATGTTGTTTTCTGAAAAAAATATATTTTCTTGGGAGATGGAAAAAGAAGTGCAGTTTGATTCCAAAAATTTTGAAAAAAAAAATTTAGAATCTACAGACAAAACTTGATGAGACTCTAGTTTGTACCATCTTCAAATTCCTCACAGTTTAGCCGCTATAGGTGCCTAAATGTGAAGATTTAGTTAAAAATAATAATTTCAGTGTCCAGTTTGGCCAAAAATTGTAAACCACTATTATGGGATCACCCTAAATAAACTCAATAAAGTTTATTTAAAATTGAATACTTGTGCAATATATTCAATATTAATTTCCACCATAAAGTAATTACATGCCTATTTGTTTTAAACATTCAAGCAATGATAATACTACACATGACATTGGAATGTAGCCTAGTGAGGGTGGAGAACAATGTGCAGATGAAGGTTATGGTGTGCATCTTGGTACTTTAGAGCATGTAGAGCATGATCAACATGTTGAGCATGATCAGGCTAGAGAAGATCAAGAATATTTTGTGGCCCCATCAGGTAAAGAGGACCACTCTAAAGTTCTTTTAAAAATATTTAATTGTAATTGGTGTATTAATTCATGTAACCTTTCATGTTTCAACTTTAGAGCATGTAGAGCATGATCAACATGTTGAAAATGATCAAGCTAGAGAAGATCACGAACATGATGTGGCCCCATTAGGTAAAGAGGACCACCCTCATGTTCTCTTAAACATATTTAATTTCAATTGGTGTATTAATTAATGTAACCTTTCGTGTTTCAACTGCAGATCAAGATTTAGAGGGTGTTAAGCATGTTGATCATGAGTCTATAACAAAGGTTTAGGAACATGATGTGGACCCATTAGGTAAAGAGAACCACTCTAATGTTCTTTTAATTAATGAAATACTTGTAATAATAATAATAATAAAACATATTAGTTTAATATCTCTTTCTTATTGCAGCAGGCCCACCTTACAGCGACATCCACATCATGAGTAGACGACTAGGCATACATTAAGATGATGAGAAAAGGGAAAAACAACGAAGGGGGGGATATATATTGATTTAGAAAATGATACTCCACTTCAGCTTTATGTAGCTTCAAAAAAGAACAAAAAAAAAAGTGATTGTAATCATATCATGGCAACCATATTTTTGATAATATGTAAAAACTGAAAGAATGAATATTATATGTTAATGAATGAATGTGAATATGTTAATTAGTGAATGTTTAATGTTAATGAATGAATGGTATATGCTATTAATGGATGAATGAATGAATGTTATATGTTATTAATGGATGAATGAATGGTTAATGTTATATGATTGGGTATGGGGAATTGAGAGTGATGTGAGGGGGGGGAGGGGCCAAATAAGCTTCCACTATCACGTGGTTGGCCCTGTTAAGTAGAGAATATTAAACTATTCTCAAAATAAAGAGAAGCTCAATAAGGTAATCCAATTTTCAATATAAGAAATGCATCATTTGAAGCATCAAATCAATATGCAAAGATGAAAGAAAGTGCTAACTTTTCACTATGGTGGTAGAAAAATGATTCTTTATACCCTGAATCCATGCTTTGCATCACAATTTGTTGTTTCCATTCCAATGTTCTGAGTTTAGTTTATTTTTATGGCTTTGTATGAATACCACATTTTTTTGTGTGTGGATTTGGTTTCAAAGCTCTGTTTCTTCTATTTTTAGTGGTGACATAACTCTAAAACTTGACTTTTGTCCATAACAGGTTAGTGGAAAAATTGACAACTCGAAAGGGTTTAGATGCTCGATTGAGATAGATACATGGATATTTGGATCTTGTTGTTGATGGGAGGCTCAATTGAGATAGATACACAGATATTTGGATCTTGTTGTTGATGGGAGGCTTCGACTTAACCATGAAATTTTGTACCATCTGCAGGTATGCAAAATTTTCTCTACTTACATTCATTCTTGATCATAAATGTTGTAAATGATATTAATGCTTCAAACTTAAGATTCATTTCATTGTTATAATGATCAAAATGTTATACTTTGCTATACATTCACACATTCTCTTGCCCCTACCCTTTTCTCTCTCCCCCCTCCTTTTAAGAATTTTTTTTGTTATAAAAGATTCACATTTCTGTCTCATTTACACAAATTTATCTAAAGCACTAGGAGTGAATAAAGATATGTAAAAGATGATGGATTATGTCTAAACAACAACTTTCCATATTATAGCTAATTAAATCCTTAATATTTGAATAGTTTAGAGCTCGAATAATGCTTTTATATGCATGTGTAGCAATAAGCGAGCCTATTTGAAGATTGAAATTTAAAACATCACTTTGGTATTTTTCCTTAGGTAGTGAAATGATATTTTGAGTAATACAAACCTACACACACATTGATATTTTTCAACATTGCATTAATGAAATTTTTTTCTCTTATACTTACCCTCAGCTAGACATGGAGGTATATAATATTGGTTTCTGGGTTTATTCTATAAGTAGTTAATTTCACAAAGGAAGACTAAAATCTTCTTAATGTCCTGTGTCAGGTGTGAAAGCATATGAATCACTTGCTGAAGGGACCATTTTGTATTCATCCAAAAATTGTTTTGTTCTTTTTTTTATGTTTCTTGCATGTGTTTTTTTTAGGCTCTAGAGATGTAGCTCAGCTCTTTCCTTAGCACTTTTCATCTATTTTGATGATTACAATAGATTGTCCTCATAATTTTTCATGTAGATCTGTTTGTAACCTTATTTTCTACCAATCAATTTGCAAACCACTCACATATTAAGGATCATTTCACTAAATTGTAGTCATCGATTACTTCATATGTTGCAAGTTGTGTTTGTGTGCCAATAAATCCTGATGATTGTGAGAACTTTAATCCTACAAGTGTACCCAATCTTTCTCAAGTAAAAGTCTTACCTTATTTTATAGTACTTTAAATGGTTAATTGAAGGTGCTTCTTTAGATCTAAGATAGTTGAACCCTAGATTAAAATATGGTATTATATGGGCAATATAATGATAAAAATGAGGTCCATTGAACACAAAATATGAACATAATTTACTGGACTATCAATAGTGTTACAATTATTATTATCTCTCCTTTACCTACCTCTGCATTAATGAAAAAGATAGATCCCTATAAATCTAACTATGAAAGTGTTGAAATCTGTAGTATCTATAGGACTCGGGAAAATATCAAACATATTCTTTTTGAATGTTTTTATGCTCAAGAAATTTGGTACTTATTCTGCCATAAGCTGAAGGTCTGGAATAGCAATGGTAAAATTAATTGGCATGATATTATGTTTTGTAATTTCAAGCTCAAGTTTGATTTCAAGCTCAAGTTTGATTGTAAGCTATTAAGTAGTCGAAGGAAAATCTTGATGACCCCCAAAGTCACAATGTTAAGTTATCATTGGTGAGAATCGTAGCGATACACTTAAGACTGAAGGAATAATTCTCGGGGAGACTCAAAACGTCGGTATGACTGCATGACACCATAGCGACATATGATCTATTGGCTATCAGTGAGACTCAGAACATCGATGAGACTGTGTGACACCAAAGCGATATGTAATATTTACTATCGAAGAGACTCAAGGCGTCGGTGAAACTACATGACGTCTCAATGGGTGTCTAATAAACATGGAAAATGACCGAATAAAATAATTTTCCAAGATTTGAATACAAAGGGACGTGACTTGATTGATCTCTCATCGATGGTACATTTCCATGAATATTTAAAAAAAATTGCATTGTTCCATCAAAATTTTGACAAACACAATCGACAAATCACTGAAAAGGTCCAACGAAGTTGCTATAGCTGCAACAAAGGCTTCATCATAACTCCTTGTCCATGTCGTTGCAATTTTGATGAAGCCCACCAACGAATCATAGAAAAGTTCTGATGAAGTTGCTTGGCTATGATGAAGGCTTTATCATAACTCCTTGCCCATTTCATCGCAATTTCGACAAACGTCACCGATGAATCACATAAAAGGTCTGACGAAGTTGCTTAGCTATGACGAAGGATTTGTCATAAATACTTTTCCATTTCATGAAAATGGTGATGAACTTCAGGTGTTCTTTTGATGCCCATTTCATCGATATTTCGATGAACATCCAAGTCATTTTATGATGTAGATGACTGATGAATCTGCGCCATTATTTTGACATTTAATTTGTCATCGAACTTGCCATGAAAAAACAATGACAAATTTTTTTCAGCATTTCTTTGCTTTTCTGACAAAGATTTGTTGAACCACTGACGAACGTCCATTGAAAAATGGTGTTAAATTCAGTAGTGATAGGAATATCTTAGACAGAGGTCCTCACCTTACATCGCTCATCATGAGTTCCTCCTTTATTGAGCAGCTTCAATTGGCAATAAACTAAACCTATGCTATGGGAAAGAAAATCCCATCCATCGGTGGTCACAGGTTCTTCTTTAGATAAGAAGAGACAACTGGCGGTAAACCGCAGGCTAGTGATGAGTTGAACAATTAACTGCATCACTCATCATGGGTTGGCTTTCGGCAGTGAGATTGAAACTAGAAATTAGTGATAAAACTTAATGTGGTGAGAAGAAATGAAGAATCTCTTGTCGTTGGTTACTCTCGAGTGGTGACAACACAATGGGTGATGGGTGATGAACATGGGTGGTCTAGAAAGCAACATATCACTCATCATGCAATGATCATAGGTGGTTCAAACAAAACATGCGATAGGTGATCAACCGTTATTGAGAGAAATAAAGGGTGCTTAAAAGCATGTAGGAAAAGGTTGTTTTCAAAAGAGCACCCTCCTAGGCATAGCAGGTTACTTGAAAAAATGGGGTGAGTTGAACTGATGATTGTGAACTCCATAAAAAATCATTTAATTAAATGGTGACCTGGTACAGCCGGTTAATGAGAAAACACAAGCATACGAGTCTTTCCTTATACCTTACTACTCCATTTTCATTCAGCTTATTCCAGAACACCCATTTAGAGCCAATCACATTTTTATTCATAGGCCTAGGGACTATTTCCCATGTCTAATTCTTTTCTATTTGTTGTAATTCCTCTTTCATAACTCTCATCCAAACTTCATCTTCACCTACTTCTTTTATAGATTTAGGTTCTATTTTAGAAAGTAAACACAAATTTACCTTAGCTGCAATTCTACTTCTTGTACTCATACCTTCACTCTTGTCTCCAATTATTTGATCTTCTAGATGATTCTTCTATACATATTTAGGAGTCATAGTTGCAAGTTCCAGTTCATCCTCTTCTTCTTCTTCTACTTGTTATTCTTCTTCTTTCTCTTCTTCCTTCTCCTTTTTCTCCTTAGGTACATGTCCATAGATAGGATCATCAGGTTCAACTTCACTTAACTCAATAGGTCTGCATATGTCTACATCAACTTTCACATTAGCACTTTCAATAATATTTCTCAACCTTTTGTTAAAACATCTATATACCTTGCTAGTAGTAGAGTATCCAAGAAATATTCCTCCATCACATCTAGCATCAAAATTTCCAATGTTTTCATCATCTCTTTTAATATAGCACATGCTTCCAAATACCTTAAAGTATTTCACAGTAGGATTATTACCATTCCATAACTCAAACAGTGTCTTTGTGTTGTTGTGTCTGATATAAACTATATTAAGAACATAAACAATAGTATGTATCACTTCTCTCCAATATACATCAAGTACATTTGACTCTTTCATCATAGTTCTAGCAACTTCCTATACTATCCTATTTTTCCTTTCAATAACTCCATTCTGCTGAGGGGTTCTTAGAGCATAAAACTATCTTTTTATGCCAGGCTTCTCACATAATGCATTAAATTCATAAGAAGTGAGTTCACCACCTCTATCAGATCTCAAAGACTTGATTTTTAGATTTACTTCATTTCCAACTCTTGATTTGAATACCTTAGACCTATCTAGGGCTTGATTCTTTTCTCTAATAAAATCAACCCATGTCATTCGAGTATAATCATCAATAAGCAACATAAAGTACCTGTCTCCATTCAGGCTTTCAGTCCTAGTCGGACCATAGAGATCAGTGTGAATCAACTCCAAAATTTCAGTAGTAGAGTGTTATTTTCCCTTAAAGCTACATCTTGTTTGCTTCCCCAATTGACAACCTTTTATATTAGCATTAGCAAGTCTTGTGATTCTAGGTAGTCCTCGAACAATCTCCTTAGCACTAATCTTGACTAGATTATCAAAGTTCACATGTCCCATTCTCTAGTGTCATAACTAACTTTCACATATTTGACATACAAGACAGTCACCATCAACTCCCTTTAACTAATTGATGTTTGCATGAGTTCTTCTTCTAGCAGCAATCATATCTCCATTTTTGGATCCTTTTATGATTTCACAGGTATTGTTCTGAAACACAAGTTTAAAGCCATTGGTGCACATCTGACCAACACTCAGCAGGTTATGCCTCAGACCCTTCACATAATATATATCATTTGTATTGTGCACTCCATCAAAACTAATTAAACCTTTACCACATGTCTTATCTTTTGAATCATCACTAAACATGACTAAACCACCACCATATTTTTCAATTTTAGTGAACCTACTCATATCTCCAGTCATGTGATTTGAACATCCACTATCAATTACCCATTAGTCTTCATCATGTCTTGCATGAAAATAAGTAACCAAAGTACCTTCCATCGTACTCTTCTTAACCTTCAGAGCCTTCTTACTTACACATTTTCTAGAGTTAGTGGATAAATATTTACTTTCCAAAGCTAAGAATAAGCATTAACTATCATCAACCTCATTTTCATATTCATCATAAAAAATACCTGCCTCTTCCTTAACATACTAAAAATTCTTCAACTTCCTATCCTTATCCTTATAGTTCTTTTTATTTTTATATGTAGCCCTATTAGGACATCTCAAAGCATAATTACCAATGTTACCACAACTAAAACATTTAAAGGGTAACATACCTTTATATTTTCCAGTACCTTTCTTCAATTTCCTAGTGAAGTTCGCTTACAACTCTTCATTGTCGCTATACGACTCTTCAATCCTGAAAGCCTTACATGCCATTTCTATCTTCTCTTTTGTATTTTCATCTTTCTAAAACTTGCTTATCTTGAATGCTTGCAAGGTGCCAAACAACTCTTCCAGAGTACACTTATTAGGATCATACATTTCTTCAATAACAAATATTTTCTCGTTGTAACATTCTCGTAAAGTGATAAGGATCTTCTCAATTATATCTTCATCTGCTAGTTTTCCTCCTTTATTTTTGACTTCATTTTTTCTCATTTCAACTCTCTAAAAGAAACTTGTAAATTCTTCACCATCTTCAATCTTCAAAATTCATAAATCTACACTTTGCCGCTAGCCTCTTTGTCAATTTCACCTTTTCATTTCCTTCATACATGTCTTCCAACTTCTTGTAGACTTCATATGTAGTATCCATAGCATTAATCTTAACTCGCACATTCTTAGATAATCCACTACAAATCACATACTTAACCTTCCCATTTTCTTCATAAGCAGAGATCTCATCTATAGATTTAACACCACCAGACAGATGTGTATACTAATTCTCAATAGTCTTACAGGTCTTGAGACCAAGAAGAGATAATATATCCTCTCATCTGACCCTTCAAATAATTATATTGAATTCCATCAAACATAGGGATCACCAACTTGTGCACCATTAGATCCTCCTTAAGCAGTTAATCTCTACACAAAGAACCAAAAGCTCTCATACCAATTGTTAAATAGGGACAAGATAATTAAGAGGGGGGTGAATCAATTGTCACACAAGTTCAACTAGAAACTTTATCACTTATCAATTCTTGAACCACACTATTCTGTTATTAAATATGAGCATGAAACACAACTAACATAAAGTAAATCAACACAATGAACACCAAATTTTTATGTGAAAAACCCAATGAAGGAAAAACAATGGTGAGGGTTAACTAACACTATAAATATTATAAACTGAATACAAAGGCTCACTACCAAGGTCTCATTGCCCAAAAGAGGACTCAATGTCCAAACAGGAATGGCTCACTACCTAAAAAAAGGACTCATGATCCAACAGGGAGCCTCATTGCCTATAGATACAAAAGAGAACAAAAGATCCACCACTACAATTAAAGAACATTCAAAGGATTACAAAAACCCTTATCTCACTATCTTCAACACAACTCACACACACACCTTTTCTCTTATGATTGGTGGCTTACTTTAGTCACTTTTCATCACACTGTCATACAACTCTTCACAATTCAACTTTCTAAGGCTTGTTCAAACAAACCTAAAAAGAGAGAAGTAAATGTCATCCAACCTCAACTTATGCTTTATCCAGCTTCAATTAAACCTCAACCTACAAGCAAACTCATCCTTATCCTTGAAGCACCTAAGAAAAATGTGTCACAACAATCAAGTTATAATATTGTTGCTCATCCATATAACACAAGGAATAATAGACAACCTCAACCTAATCTCGTTTCGTTATCATTTCCTAATCCTATATTGCCTAGTGCTCCTCATTTACCATTGCATAATGGAAAGGAGTATGATCTTGTTGAACAACTTAAGAATACTCCCACTAAGATTTCCTTATGGGATGTTATTCAAACTTCACCGAGTTACCACACCATGCTTCAAATAGCCTTACAACAAGTTATGATTTATCATAGTAAAAATTGAAATGATGGGCCAACTCTAGTACAAGGAATTAATACAATTAATGTACACATTACCTTTCACTAAAATGATCTCCCTTCCTAGGAGATGAGAAGTAAATATGATGCATTCATGATAATAGCCAGATACAACAAAACGGGAATAAAAAGGACCTTTGTTGATAATGGCTCAACTCTTAATGTGTGTAGTATGAACCTTTTAGATAAGTTGGGAGTGGATAAATAAAAAATGAAACTTGATTCCTTATCAATTTGAGGATTTGACAAGGTAGGAAAGAAACCACTCAATGTGATTAATTTACCTATTACAGTAAAAAAGGCTACCTTACAAACTCCTATTCATGTTATGCCTCATGACCTTTCATACAATATTATTTTAGGAAGACCATGGATTCATGAGAAGCATGTGATTCCTTCGACTCTTCATCGTATCATGAAGTATTTCTATAAAAATAAGTTATACAAAATTGAAATGGACCTTGAGCTAGAAACTTGTTTACAAATTTAAAAAGGAACCACCAATCGTCTAAAAAAATTAATTCCAATATAAAAAATAGAACCTAGGAAAGAGAAAACACAAGAGATTGAGATAGTGTCAAAATTATTAGATGATGATTGGGGTTCCTTGTAATTTACACCTTCATTTATGGGATAAGGGTATGTGCGTGATGATGATGGGCCAAAAAGTGGCAATATGATGGGTATGTGGCTGACAACTATTTTTGTACCCAAAATTGACAAAACGGAAAGGGTTTTTAAAGGATATTCTCATCTTTCCACCAATATAAATTATGCTTTACTTTGAATTTAATAAGTAATTATTATTCATTTTCTATTCAAATTACAATTAAAGTCCTGATTGATAGGTTGATTGGAAAACATCTATAGCTTTCAAATGGTATCATATTTTTTGAATCCAAAACATGTGTCAAATTCTATGCTTTGCATACTATAGGATTAAAAAAAGAAAAAATTAATTTCATGAAGTTTTGACCAAGTTAAGGTGGTCGGACATATGAGTTTTTATATTTTTTAAAAGTTGTAATAAAAAATTCATAATTAATTATTGACTTGGAAAAAAATTATAAAAAAATATGCATCACATTGGGGGATGAGTCCTCTACTTATATCTAAAATATTATAAAAAATAATTATCATTTTATTATGGTTAGGGTGGTTAGACAGACACCTACTTCATATTTTTTCCCTAAAATTTAAGTACTACTGCATTGAAATTTCAAATTTTCACCAAATAGATTTTTTTTTTCTTTTAAACAAACCTAGTAGTTTAGAAACTACATTCAATTTGATATAGATTCTATTCTTACATATTTTTGAAATAATATAGATAACTTATTCAAATTTTTATGTCAAGTTGCCCAACTCTGATTTTTTTGAATTTTTTGCCACTTAAGGACTTTTTTTTTCCATGATGATCCTGCACATACCCATAATATAGAATCAAAACAAGAGAGGATGAAAAATGAAAGCAACCAATTGTTATGCAACATATAACTTGGGAGAAAACTCACATGCATCTATCTCATATACTATTTAAGAAGACACAAGCTACACAAAAAACTTCGATGAGGTAGATTATCAGCAACCATTAAACCTGAAACAAATGGAAAGACTTTATGGGAGAGGTTATGAACTTATGAATCAATTGGGCTATAGTGGAAAAGGATGTGGAAAAAAAGAACAAGGAATTTGTGTTCTTATGGAACCTAACACACAAGAAACAAAAAATGGTTTGGGTTACCATCCTTCTAAGATAAGAGAAGATCCACACCATTATGTGTAAACCAAAAGCAATCTTACCTTGAAGCATCTAGAATTCCTTGATATGAATTTTGAACCATCATGGGAATACTTTGAAGATGATGAATCCTTGAAACAAATGTTAGGAGTTTATGGTAAATCCTCTACTCCTCCACAAACGAAAAAGGTTACATGTGTTATGATTAGCACCAAATAGAAAGATGGAGAAAAGGAGAATAATGAGATAGACACGAATAATGAAGAATACAACCCTAAATTTATGATATCACATGTACTCCCTTTAGGGGATACTGCAGATATAGAAATGGAAATCAATGATAAAGAGAAAGTGATTAAGATAGGAAAATACCTTGATGATGGAGAAGAAGAGGATACTGCAACTTTGCTTCATGAATTCCTCAAAAATTTTGCTTGGACTTATTTGGATATGTTGGGAATTGATCCTAAGAATGTAACACACAATATAGTCGTTTCTAAAAATTCTAAGCCCATTAGACATAAGATTCGAAAAATGAACACTAAAATAGCCTTGCTAGCTGAGGAAGAAATTGAAAAACTCCTTGAGGCTGGTTTCATAAGACATATAGATTATTCTCCTTGGATCTCAAACATTTTCACTATCACAAAACCTAACAATGGTATTAGGATGTGTATGGATTTTTGTGATTTGAATAAATTGACTTTAAAATATGACTTTCCACTTCCTAATATTGGCATGATAGTATACTCGACTGTGACACATGCTCTGTTGTCACTCATGGATGGATTTTTTGGATACCACCAAATTTTCATCAACCCTCAAGATGAGTATAAAATAGCATTCACAACTATTTGGGGAACATTTTGTTGGGTTATGATTCCTTTTGCATTGAATAATGCGGGTACAACATATCAATGAGCTATGACATTGATATTTCATGATTACATACATAAGATTTTGGAAGATTATGTTGATGATATTCTAGCCAAATATTTAAAAAGACAAGAAAATCTTAATGTTCTTCACAATTTTTTTAAGTGAATTCAAAAATACAACATGAGTTTGAATCCGAAAGGGTGTCTTTGGTATACATAGTGGAAATTTTTTAGGTTTCATCGTATCTCAAAGAGGTGTCGAGGTGGACACAAAGAAAATTGATGCTATAAATAACATGTCACCTCCTAGAAATATCTTTCAAATGTGTACCTTACAAGGAAAATTTCATTTCATTCATCATTTTGTAGCATCCTTAGCAGGTCGAACATTACCATTTACACATCTCCTCAAGAAAAGAGTACATTTTTATTGGAACAAAGAATGTAAATAAGACATTGAAAGTTTGAAAGATTATCTTTTCACTCCACTTGTTTTACAACCTACCATAAAAAAAAACCATTCATCCTTTATACATTGGCATGAGCCCATACTCTCGTAGCATTGTTGGCTCAACAAGATGAAAAAGGTAAAGAACATCCCATTTATGACATTAGTTGAACATTGATTGATTATGAGAAACAATACCAAACAATAGAAAAATAATGTTTGGATCTTGTATTCTGTACTAGTAAGTTGTGAAATTAAATTGAATGCCAAAATGCATGTGATGACACAGTTTGACCCTTTACACCACCTTTTCAATAAAACAGACTTATCAAGACGCTTAGCCAAGTGGGTAATCTTGTTAACTGAGTTTGACCTTAAATTTATTTTACAAAAATAAATTAAGGATCAAGCCTTGACTGACCAGTTGGTTGATGCTCCTTCTCCTTTAGCGTTACTTGGTAATGATTCTTTCCCTAACGATAATGTATTGACAATTAAGGAAAATCCATGGGAATTATATTTTGATGGATCTAAGTGAAGAAATGGCTCTGATGTGGGGTTTATAATAAAAATTCCCACGAAAGAGCCTATTCCCTTATCATATTGGTTAAACTTCCTATATACAAACAACATTGTTGAGTATGAAGCATTACGCATGGGATTGCATGTCGCTCTAGTTATGGGCACTAGAGAGATTAAGATATTTGATGGTTCACAATTAGTCATCAAACAAATAAATAGAACATATCAAACAAAGCATGAAAAACTATCAAAATACAAGGATCTCACAATGAATTTGCTAGAGAATTTTGAATCATTCAACATTTACAACATCCCTCAAAAAGATAATCTTCATGCAGATGCAATGGCAAGAGAAACTTCTCTTATATCTCCTCAATATCCTTCAAAAGACTTCACGTTCACAGTGCATATCGTTATGAAACTATCAATCAAACATAAAGCACAAGTGCTACAAACAGCCATTGAAGAATCAATTGAATGGTGTGGACATAGAAAAAGTAACCCTTCTACTTTTCTCATGTTTAGATCCTTATAATGGGTTTTGGCTTCATTTTGACTAAATTTAGTCTTGTAATGTAGTAAAAAACTTCACATTAGGTCTTGGACCCTT
Organism: Sequoia sempervirens; assembly: GCA_007258455.2. Classification (NCBI taxonomy): domain Eukaryota; kingdom Viridiplantae; phylum Streptophyta; class Pinopsida; order Cupressales; family Cupressaceae; genus Sequoia; species Sequoia sempervirens. Next base: position 457,662,367 of record VDFB02000003.1, read on the forward strand.
TTGAATCATTAAGAATTCTAGGATGTCTTGTAAAAGTGATGTGAAGTGTTGTTACCAACTTTCACACTTTTCTAGGACCCTTTCATTATAATTCACTTAAATAACCTCTTTTTATCACTTACCAAGTCCTATTTCAAAGTGTTGTAAAGAGTTGTAACAAACTCTTACACTTTTCTAGACATGTCATCAATAATTCAACCCTTTCTTACGTCTAAATGACCCCTTAATACAATTTTTGTCCTTACCTAAGTGTATTTTTTAGAATATTCCCATTAAACAACATTAAATACACTTCAACCCTCGACACCCAATAAAATTCCCTGGTGGGACCAAGTTGCCACCTGGGGCAACTTAGTCCCATTGGGCAAAAAAATAAAAATAATTTTAATTTTTTGGCGGTATTTTATTCTCTTGACCTTGAGATCAGCCTATGATGTGTTATTTTTGAGAAATATTATAAAATCAAGTAAAAATAAAAGGTTTTCCACTCATTTTTCATCTCCTACAATCTTCTAATTTCCTAATTTCCTTAGTACACTTACTTAATCATTCTCTAGCATTTTAAGCATCATCAAGCATCGATTCGAACATCCAATTGAATATCTTGAGATTTCTACATCAAGGGTTTGGTGAGTTTGTGACATTTGATGTTATTCATTCATCATTCTCTCTTTATTTAATTTCATTTTATAGGGTTTGATTACCAAATTGGGGTTTGACCAAGGAAAACCCCTATTCTCTAATAATTTACCTTTCCCCCCCCTCTTTGCATGTGTGTTTTGCAAGTCTTGTATGTAGATTTGTCAAAGAGGAAAGTGTTAAAAAGTGGTCAACAATCCATCAAAGTCATTCAAGCCAACAAAGCCCTAATTGAATCTTGGAGACCTCTTTCAGCCCATTTTATGTAGAATATGAACCAGACACTTGTCAAGAAGGGAAGTGTAGACCAAAAGCTATAGTTTCCTATCCCAAATTTCTTGAGATTCTGAGGTGGACTAAGTTGCCATCTATGGTGAATTAGTCCCATTGTCAGGCCTGAAAAGTTGTTTTTCCATTTGAGTATCCATTTCATAGAAATGTGTTCTAGCATAATCTCCTCAAAATAGGACTAAATCACCTAGTTTGGTGTAAGTGTCCCAATAGGCTTCAATAGTAGAATCTATAGGATTTTAGAGCCTCTTTGCATCACAATTTAGTTTCCAGGTGCACGTCTCCAATTTTGTTTATTTTTTTATTGTTTACTTGCATTCCTAGGTCATTTTTCATAAATCACTATGTTTTCAAACAACTTGAATTTCTTAAATTTTGCATTAATAAGAAATTTATTTTATTAGTTTATTGCATTTAGACATTGTATTTAGACATACTTCATCCATCCTTGCATTAATTTTGAGTGTTTACATTGCCCATTATGGCCCATCTTTCTCCTTTTAGGTGAAAAACCCTAGAAGTGCAAGAAATCTATATGATGCCAAAATATTTGTAAATTTTTTGGTAAACCAGACTTTAGAACATTTTTGGTTAAGATTTCAAGTGCATCCTAGGTTTAACTTGCATCAACATTGCATTAAGTTTTACATTATTTAATTTGCATCCTAGTGTTTTCAAAATTGCATTCTTGAAAAGCTCATATAACTTGCATTTTTGCATTCCATTTCATTTAAAATTCCAAAAACTCTACATAGTCATACTGTGTCTACATCTAAACATCTCAAAAAAATCCAATTTCATTTTAAATTTCTGAAAAATCTCAAAAAAATCACTACTGGGACTAGTTTGCCACATTGGGCGACTTAGTCCTCATGCACATTCTACACTATAATTTCTAGTATTTTTTTTAGCATTCTCTACATTTTTCTTTTCTATTATTGCATTGTTGTTATAGTTTCTATAATTGTATTTATTATCATTTTATGGCTCCTAGTTTATATTGCATTTGCATTCACCTACATTTAGAAACCTTTGCATGAGTGTTTGGTGTCCTATTTCTAATACCTGAGTGAGAACAAGCTCAAGACGCATGCTATCCCATGATAATACACTCATTATGGATCTTGGATTGTCTAAGGCTTGCACTCTTAGTATTACATCTAGTACACTAGGGATGGATCCTACCTTTAGCAACACTTTTCCTTCCAATAACATGAAAATGGACACGCAACACGATCACATTCTGTAAGACAAAGTTATTAACATTCATGATGACTTAACACATCTCCAACATCAACTATGTCCTAAAAACATTTCAAACACTATGATTCCTGCTATAGAAAAAATACATCATATGCTTGAATGTGACAAAGGCCTAAATGTTATGAAACAAATTGTTGAGATATACCACAAACATGTTCCCTCCACATCTAGTACGTCTGAACTAGCAAACACAGTGGTTAGTCAAGGAGGACCTAACACTCCTCCTCCTTCAACAGTAGCATCCATACCTACCTATACCACTCCACAAGTCACAACAACAATGGAAAAGGCTATTAAATAGGCACAAGACAACTGAGAGGGGGGATGAATTAGTTGTCACACAAGTTCAACTAAAAAACTTTATCACTTATCAATTCTTCAACCACACTATTTTGTTATTAACTATGAGCATGAAACACAAATAAGAGAAAGTACATCAACACAATGAACACCATATTTTTATGTGGAAAACCCAATGAGGGAAAAACCACGTTGAGGGTTAACTCACAATATAAAGGTTTGAAATAGAACAAAGGCTCACTACCCAAAAGAGGACTCAATGTCCAAATAAAAATGCTCACTACCTACAAAAATGACTCACTATCTAATAGGGAGGCTCACTGCCTCTATATACAAAAGAGAACAAAATATCAACCACTGTAATTAAAGCACATTCACAGGATTACAAAAACCCGTATCTCACTGTTTTGAACTCAACTCACACACACACTTTTGTTCTTATCATTTGTGGCTTACTTTTGTCACTTTGCATCACACTGTCATACAACTCTTCACAAATAAACTTACTTTTATACCATTCTCAACCTTAGAAGCATTTACCAAGGTTGGCCTCAAACTAACCCATTTCATAAATTCAAATTACATTGACAACTCAAAATTCTTGTGGTTGAAAGGAATAAGATTGGACCAAAAAATTTATTTTCTTGAAACTTTTACACGCTTCCTCAATTATTTTTTATTCTTCAAATGAAATGTAAACACTAGGTCGACCAAACCCAATGAAAACATAAAATATCATTGATGTACATGCTTCACAACAAGAATATGACACACAGACACCTTAGCTCACTTCAATATGCATGAGAATTGATCTTAGACTTCTTCATATATGTCTACAACAAAAAAACATACATCATACACTGAATACCTTTTACCAGATCATCCAAACTATGCAAACATGTACTAGAATAAAGAAACATTACTTCCAGATTACCAAACTTCAACCTTCTTTACCAAAGAATGGAAGAGACATTCACAAGACATATCCTAGATCTATAAGATCTAAAACAAAGCATCAAAGAAGTACAGAGAAAAACTAGTTCTCCAAGGCCATAGAAGACCAACTCTACCAGATCAGTTCCCATACCAATGAATGTAACTCACACACCATGACACCAAAAGCTAAAACTCAAGAAATATCACCACTAAATCCTCATTAACAAGTCTTCAAATCTACACAAGCATAGGATCAACATAGGAGACATATGAAGCACATACCTGAGAACATTCAAAACACTTTCAACATTTTGACTTCACTTCTTTATTTAATTTTCTCAAAATCTCTTGGAAACTCAACAATACAACACATCTACAACACTAAAAAGATAGCTCCATGTACTCACAACATCTCAGTAGCATCTCAACTATACATGTATAAACTACAACATACTGAACAGTCTTAACATTAATGAAAACATTAATAACAACACCACCAAACTTGCTCATACCTGCAACGATCTCCCACTTTGTCATTGATGGAAACACATGATGTGAAAAACCATCAAAGACAACATTATCCTTCACAATACCAGGAGCACTATTTTTCACATGACTTTTCTCTCCTCCTTACCTCCAATCTCTCAACCTTTGACATCAATGGAAAAAACAACTCTGATTACTCTCCCTTAGGAGTACACCCATACTGCAATAATGGAAACCTTTTCTACTCCCCGTGCAGAGTAGACCCATTTATCAGTCTAGATAAATGAATAATTTGTGAATTCACTGGAATAATGGACCTACATGTGCACCTATTTAGGAGGGCCAATGACCCCCAACATCTCCTTAAGATACTCAAAAGTATCCTTTGGAAGAGCCTTAGTAAATATTTATGCAATTTGTTCCTTTGTTGTCATGCATACTCTAGTCTGACCTCATTCTCCAACAATTTTTCTCTCAGAAAATGATACTTGATAGATAAGTAATTCATTCTTGAATGCATATCTAGGTTCTTCAAAATGTTTATTGCACTTGTATTATCACAAAAAATAGAAATAGGCTCATCACATACCACACCAATGTCTTTTAGAGTTTGCTTCATCAAAAAAACTTGTGTGCAACAGGATGCTGTAGAAATATATTTTGCCTCTATAGTAGATAAAGAAACTAAGTCTTTCTTTCTACTTAACCATGAAACTAATCTTCCTCCAAGGAAGAAAGCACCACCATTGGTACTCTTATGGTCATCTACACATCCGACCCAATTAGCATTTGTATAGGCACTCAAGGTGAAATCATTACTCTTAGGGTAACATAGCCCATAATTTGTTGTGCCTTTAAGATATCTAAATATTATTTTTATAGCTACAACATGTGTCTCTTTAGGATCTACTTGAAATATAGAAACTAAACACACTGCATGCATAATATCTAGTATGGTGGTAGTAAGGTACAATAGTCCGCCAATCATGGATCTGTAGTTTCTCTTATCAGTCTTAGCAAATTCATCATCTTTTCTTAACTTACATCCAGTTACCATAGGAGTACAAACCGGTTTAGAATCCTTCATCCCAAAATTATTCAACAACTCTTTTACATACTTATATTGTGAAATGAATATCCCTTTATCTATTTGATTCACTTGTAGACCAAGGAAGAAATTCAATTCACCAATCATGGACATCTCAAATTCTTTCTGCAACTCTTCAACAAACTTTTTACACATGCCATCATTTCAACCAAAAATGATACCATCAACATAAACAACTACAATCAACATTTTATTACCATGCATTTTGAAGTGGAGGTTGTTGTCAGCAGAACCTTTGTTGAATCCTTGCTTTTTCAGATATTTGTTTAGTCTTGCGTACCAAGCTTTGGGAGCTTGCTTCAACCCATACAATTCCTTTTTCAACTTACAAACCATGTCTAGTTTGTTAGACAATTGAAACACTTCAAGTTGCTCCATGTACACTTCTTCCTCCAACTCACCATTTAAAAAAGTTGACTTAACATCCATCTTATATACCTTTAAGTCCTTGTTGGCAGAAAATGCCAAAAACATTATGATAGCTACCATTCTAGCCATAGGAGCAAATATTTCTTCAAAATATATACCTTCAACTTGTGAATATAATTTGCATACCAGTCATGCCTTATTCCTTACTACTTCTCCATTTTCATTCAACTTATTCCGGAAAACCCATTTAGAGCCAATCACATTTTTGTTCATAGGCCTAGGGACTATTTACCATGTCTGATTCTTTTCTATTTGTTGTAATTCCTCTTTCATAACTCTCATCCAAACTTCATCTTCACCTTCTTCTTTTATATATTTAGGTTCTATTTTAGAAAGTAAACACAAATTTACCTCAGCTGCAATTCTGCTTCTTGTCTTCACACCTTCCCTCTTGTCTCCAATTATCTGATCTTTCAGATGACTCTTTTGTACATATTTAGGAGTCCTAGTTGCAGGGTTTGTTTCATCCTCTTCTTCTTCTTCTACTTGTTATTCTTCTTCTTTCTCTTCTTCTTTATTCTCCTTGTTCTCCTTAGGTAAATGTCCATAGGTCGGATCATTAGGTTCAACTTCACTTATCTCAACAGGTCTGCATATGTCTTCTTCAAATTTCACATTAGCATTTTCAATAATCTTTCTCAAACTTTTGTTAAAACACCTATATGCCTTGCTAGTAGTAGAGTATCCAAGAAATCTCCATCACATCTAGCATCAAAATTTCTAATATTTTCATCATCTCTTTTAATATAGCATATGTTTCCAAATATCTTAAAGTATTTCATAGTAGGATTCTTACCATTCCATAACTCAAAAGGTCTCTTTACGTTGTTGTGTCTGATTTGAACTCATTAAGAAAATAAACAATAGTATCTATCACTTCTCTCCACTATACATATGGTACATTTGACTCTTTCATCATAGTTCTAGCAACTTCCTGTACTTTCCTATTTTTCCTTTCAATTACTCCATTCTACTCCAAGCTTCTTAGAGTAGAAAACTATCTTTTTATGCCATGTTTCTCATAGAATGCATTAAATTCACTAGAAGTAAATTCACCACCTCTATCAGATCTCAAACACTTGATTTTTAGATTTACTTAATTTCCCACTCTTGCTTTGAATACCTTAGACCTATCCAGGGTCTGACTCTTTTCTCTAAGAAAATTAACCCATGTCATTCGAGTATAATCATCAATAAGCAACATAAAGTACCTGTCTGCATTCAGGCTTTTGGTCCTGGTCAAACCATAGAGATCAGTGTGAATCAACTCCAATAATTTGGTAGTAGAGTGTTCTTTTCCCTTAAAGCTACATCTTGTTTGCTTCCCCAATTGACAAATTTTTAAAATAGAATTAGCAAGTCTTATGATTCTAGGCAGTCCTCAAACAATCTCCTTAGCACTGATCTTGAATAGGTTATCAAAGTTCACATGTCCCATTCTCTGGTTCCATAAACAAATTTCACTAATTTTAGATACAAGACAATGACTATCAACTCCCTTCAATTGATATATGTTTGCATGAGTTCTTCTTCCAACAACAATCATATCTCCATTTCTAGATCCTTTTCTGATATCACAGGTATTGTTCTAAAATACAAGTTTAAAGCCATTGGTGCACATCTGACCAACACTCTGAAGGTTATGCCTCAAACCCTTCACATAATATATATCATATGTATTGTGCACTCCATCAAAACTGATTTAACTTTTACCATAGATATTAGTTCCTGAATCATCGCTGAACCTGACTTAACTACCATCATATTTTTCAAGTTTAGTGAACCTACTCATATCTCCAGTCATGTGATTTGAACATCCACTATCAATTACCCAGTAGTATTCATCTTGTGTTGCACAAAAAGTAGTAACCAAAGTACCTTCAATCCTATTCTTCTTAACCTTTGGAGCCTTCGTACTTACACATTTTCCGAAGTTAGTGGATACATATTTACTTTCCAAAGCTAAGAATAAGCATTCACTATCATCAATCACATTTTCAGATTCATCATTAGAAATACCGTCCTCTTCCTTAACATAGTACAACTTCTTATACTTCTTATCCAGCCTATCCTTATCCTTATAGTCCTTTTTCTTTTTATGTGTATCCCTAGTAGGACATCTCGAAGCATAATGACCAATGTTACTACAATTGAAACATTTAAAGCGTACCATACCTTTATATTTTTTGGTATCTTTCTTCAATTTCTTGGTGAAGTTTGCTTCCAACTCTTCATCATCGCTATATGACTCTTCACTCTTCAAAGCCTTAAATTTCATTTCTATCTTCTCTTATGTCTTGTCATTTTTCTAAAACTTCCTTATCTTGAATGCTTTCAAGGTGCCAAACAACTCTTCCATAGTTGACTTATTATGATCATACATTTCATGAATAACAAAGATTTTTTCGCTGTAACATTCTCATTAAGTGATCAGGACCTTCTCAATCATATCTTCATCTGCTAGTTTTCCTCCTTGATTTTTGACTTTATTTGCTATCATTTCAACTCTCTGAGAGAAACTTGTAAATTCTTCACCATCTTCCATCTTCAAGTTCACAAATCTATGCTTTTCTGCCAGCCTCTTTGTCAATTTCACCTTTTCATTTCCTTCATACATGTCTTCCAACTTCTTCCATACTTCATATGCAGTATCCAGAGAATTAACCTTAACTCACTCATTCTCAGATAATCCACTGCAAATCGTATTCTTCACCTTCTTTTTTTCTTGATAAGCAGAGATCTGATCTGTAGAATTAACACCACCAAATGAATGTGTATAATTATTCTCAACAGTCTTCTAGGTCTTGAGACCCAGAAGAGATAATATATCCTCTCATATGTCTCTTCCAATCATTGTAGTCAGTTCCATCAAACATAGGGATCACCAACTTGTGTTCCATCAGATCCTCCTTAAGCGGTTAATCTCTACACAAGGAACCAAAAGCTCTGATACCAATTGTTAAAAAGGCATAGGACAACTGAGAGGGGGGGTGAATTAGTTGTCACACAAATTCAACTAAAAACTTTATCACTTATCAATTCTTGAACCACACTATTATGTTATTAAATATGAGCATGAAACACAAATAATAGAAAGCAAATCAACACAATGAACACCCAATTTTTACATGGAAAACCCAATGAGGGAAAAACAATGATGAGGGTTAACTAAGAGTATAAAGATTATAAACTTAATACAAAGGCTCACTACCAAGGTCTCACTACCCAAAAGAGGACTCACTATCCAAATACAAAGGATCACTACCTACAAAAAGGACTCACTATACAACAGGGAGCCTCACTACCTATAGATACAAAAGAGAAAAAAAGATTCACCACTGTAATTAAAGCACATTCAAAGGATTACAAAAACCCTTATCTCACTATCTTCAACACAACTCACACACACACTTCTGCTCTTATGATTTGTGGCTTACTTTCGTCAATTTCCATCACACTCTCATACAACTCTTCGCAATTCAACTTACTAAGGCTTGTTTAAAGAAACCTAAAAAGCAAGAATTAAATGCCATCCAACCTCAACTTATGCTTTATCTGCCTTCAATTAAACCTCAACCTACAAAAAAAATCATACTTATCCTTGAAGCACCTAAGAAAAATGTGTCACAACAATCAAGTTATAATATTGTTTCTCATACATATATTACAAGGAATAATAGTCAACCTCAACCTAATCCTGTTTCATTATCATTTCCTAATCCTATATTGCCTATTGCTCCTCATTTACCATTGCATAATGGAAAGGAGTATGATCTTGTTGAACAACTTAAGAATACTCCCACTAATATTTCCTTATGGGATGTTATTCAAACTTCACCGAGTTAACACACCATGCTTCAAATAGCCTTACAACAAGTTCTGATTTCTCTTAGTACAAATTGAAATGATGTACTAGCTCTAATATGAGGAATAAATACAATTAATGTATACATTACCTTTCACTAAAATGAGCTCCCTCCCTTGGAGATGAGAAGGAAATATGATGCATTCATGATAATAGCCAGATACAACAACATGGGAAGAAAAATGGCCCTTATTGATAATGGATCAGCTCTTAATGTGTGTAGTGTGAACCTTTTAGATAAGTTGGTAGTGGATAAATAAAAAATGAAACCTGATTCCTTATTAATTTGAGGATTTCACAAGGTAGGAAAGAAACCGCTCAATGTGATTAATTTACCTATTACAGTCAGAAAGGATACCTTACAAACTCCTATTCATGTTATGCCTCATGACCTTTCATACAGTCTTCTTTTAGGAAGACCATGGATTCATGAGATGCATGTGATGCCTTCATCTCTTCATCGTATCATGAATTATTTCTATAAAAATAAGCTATGCAAAATTCAAATGAACCTTGAACTAGAATTTATTTTACAAATTTAAAAAGGAACCTCCAACCATCTAAAAACATTAATTCCAATATAAAAAGTAGAACCTAGGTAAGAGAAAACACAAGAGATTGAGATAGTGTCAAAATTATCAGATGATGATTGGGGTTCCTTGTAATTCACACCTTCATTTATTAGAGAGTATACAATCAAAACAAGAGAGGATGAAAAATAAAAGCAACCAATGGTTATGTCAACATAGAACCTGGGAAAAATCTCACATGCATCTATCTCATCTACTCTTTAAGAAGACACAAGCTACACAACAAACTTCTATGAGATAGATTATCAACAACCATCAAACCCAAAACAAATGGAAAGAATTTATGGGAGAGGTTATGAACCTATGAAGAAATTGGGCTATAGTGGAAAAGGATGTGGAAATAAAGAACAAGGAATTTGTGTTCTTGTGGAAACTAACACGCAAGAAAAGAAAATGGTTTGGGTTACTATCCTTCTAAGATAATGTAAGATCCACATAGTTATGTGTAAACCAAAAATCAATCTTACCTTGAAGCATCTAGAATTTCTTGATATGAATTTTGAACCATCATGGGAATACTTTGAAGATGATGAAGCATTGAAACAAATGTTAAGAGTTTATGATAAATCCTCTACTCCTCCACAAAAGAAAAAGGTTACATGTGCTATGATTAGCACAAAATAGAAAGATGGAGAAAAGGAGAACCGTGAGATAGACATGAATAATGAAGAATACAACCCTAAATTTATGAAATCACATGCACTCCCTTTAGGGGATATTGTGGATATAGCAATGGACATCAATGATAAAGAGAAAGTGATTAAGATAGGAAAATGCCTTAATGATGGAGAACAAGAGGATGCTGCAACTTTGCTTCATGACTTTCTCAAAAAAATTGCTTGGACTTATTTGGATATGTTGGCAATTGATCCTAAGATTTTAACACACAATATAGTCCTTACTAAAAATTCTAAGCCCATCAGACATAAGATTGAAAAAATGAACACTAAAATAGCCTTGCTAGTTTAGGAAGAAATTTAAAAACTCCTTGAGGCTGGTTTCTTAAAACTTATAGATTATTCTCCTTGGATCTCAACAAAATTCACTATCACAAAACCGAGCAATCGTATTAGGATGTGTATGAAATTTTGTGATTTTAATAAAGCATCTTTAAAAGATGACTTTCCCCTTCCTAATATTGACATGATAGTAGACTCAACCGCTAGATATGCTATGTTGTCATTCATGGATGGATTTTTTGGATACCACCAAATTTTCATCAACCCTCAAGATCAGTATAAAATAGCATTCACAACTGTTTGGGGAAAATTTGTTGGGTTATGATGCCTTCTGGATTGAAGAATGTAGGTACAACATATCAATGACCTATGACATTGATATTTCATGACTACATAAATAAGATTTTGGAAGATTATGTTGATGGTATTCTAGCGAAATATTTAAAAAGATAAGACAATTTGAATGTTCTTCTCAATTTGTTTGAGTGAATTCAAAAATACAACATGAGTTTGATTTTGAAAAAGAGTTTTTTTGCTATAGATAGTGGAAATTTTTTAGGTTTTATTGTATCTCATAGAGGCATCAAGGTGGACACAAAGAAAATTGATGCTATAATTAACATGCCACCTCCTAGAAATAACTTTCAATTGTGTACCTTATAAGGAATAATTTAATTTTTCCATCATTTTGTACAATCCTTACTAGGTCGAAGATTACCATTTACTCATCTCCTCAAGAAAGGAGTACATTTTGATTGGAACGAAGAATGTAAATAAGACTTTGAAAGTTTCAAAGATTATCTTTTCACTCCACTTGTTTTACAACCTGCTATGAAAAAAGAACCATTCATCCTTTATACATTGGAATCATCCCATACTCTCACAACATTGTTAGCTCAACAAGACAAAAAAGGTAAAGAACATCCTATTTATGACATTAGTCAAACATTGATTGATTATGATAAATGATACAAAACAATAGAAAAATAATTTTTGGCTCTTGTATTCTCTACCAGTAAGTTGTGACATTAAATTAAATGTCAAAATACATGTGATGACAAAGTTTGACCCTTTACAACACCTTTTCACTAAAACAGACTTATCAGGATGCTTAGCTAAGTGGGTAATGTTGTTAACTGAGTTTGACCTTAATTTTGTTTCAAAAAAATAAATTAGGGATCAAGCCTTGACTGACCAGTTCGTTGATGCTCCTTCTCCTTTAGCATTACCTGGTAATGATTCTTTCCCTAATGATAATGTGTTGAAAATCAAGGAAAATGCATGGGAATTGTATTTTTATGGATCTAAGTGAATAAATGGCTTTGATGCGGGGTTTATAATAAAAATGCTAGGAAAAGAGCCTATTCCCTTATCATATCGGTTAAACTTCCTATATACAAACAACACTACTGAGTATGAAGCATTACTCATTGGATTGGATGTTGCTCTAGTTATGGGTGCTAGAGAGATTAAGATATTTGCTGGCTCACAATTAGTCATCAAACAAAGCATGAAAAATTATCAAAATACAAGGATCTCACAATGAATTTTCTAGAGAATTTTGAATCATTCAACATTGACAACAGCCGTCAAAAAGATAATCTTCATGTAGATGCAATGGCAAGTGAAACTTCTCTTATATCTCCTCAAGATCCTTCAAAATACTTCACCTTCACTATGCATACAGTTATGAAACCATAAATAAAACATAAAGTAGAAGAAGTGCTAGCAACAACCATTGAAGAATCATTTGAATGGTGTGGACACAAAAAAAGTAACCCTTCTACTTTTTCTCATGTTTGGTTGCTTATAATGGATTTTGGCTTGATTTTGACTAGATTTAGTGTTGTAATGTGGTCAACAAATTCATATTAGGTCTTGGACCCTTGTGAATCATTAAGAATTCTAGGGTTGTGAAGTGTTGTAACCAACTTTCACACTTTTCTAGGACCCTTTCATTATAATTCTATTAAATAACCTCTTTTTATCACTTACCAAGTCCTATTTCAAAGTGTTGTAAAGAGTTGTAACAAACGCTTAGGATTTTCTAGACTTTTCATCACTAATTCAACCCTTTCTTATGTTTAAATGACCCCTTAATATAATTTTCATCCTTAGTTAAGTGTATTTTTTTGAAGATTCCCATTAAAAAACATTAAATATGCTTCAACCCCCGACACCCAATAAAATTGTCCTGGTGGGACCAAGTTGCCTCCTAGGGCGACTTAGTCCCACTGGGCACAAAAATAAAAATAATTTTAATTTTCTTCTGGGACGTTATTCTCTTGACCTTGAGATCAACCTATGATGTGTTATTTTTGAGAAATATTGTAAAATCAAGTACAAATAAAAGGTTTTCCCCTCTTTTTTCATCTCGTCCAATCTTCTGATTTCCTTAGTGCACTTACTTATTCATTCTCAAGCATTTTAAGCATCATCAAGCATCCATTGGAACATCCATTTGCATATCTTGAGATTTCTATATCAAGGGTTTGGTGAGTTTGTGACATTGCATGTTATTCATTCATCATTCTCTCTTTATTTCATTTCATTTTCTAGGGTTTGATTACCAAATTGGGGTTTGACCAAGGAAAAGTTTTATTCTCCAATCCTTAACCATTTCCCACCTATTTGCATGTGTGTTTTGTAGGTCTTGTATGTCGATTTTTCAAAGAGGAAAGTGTTAAAAAGTGGTCAATAATCCATCAAATTCTTTCAACCAACAAAGCCCTAATTGAAGCTTGAAGACCTCTTTCAACCCATTTTCTGTAGAATATAAACCAAACACCTATCAAGAAGGGAAGTGTAGACCAAAAGCTATAGATTCCTATCCCAAATTTCTCAAGATTCTAAGGTGGACTATGTCACCATCCATGGTGAATTAGTTCCACTATCAGGCCTGAAAAGTGGCTTTTACATTTATGAGTATCCATTTCATAGAAACTTGTTTTGACAAAATCTCCCCGAAATAGGACTAAGTCACCTAGCTTGGTGTAAGTGTCCTAGTTGGACTCAACAGTAGAATCTATAGGATTTCAGAGACTCTTTGCATCGCACTTCAATATCCAGGTGCACATCTCCAATCTTGTTTATTTATGTTATTATTTACTTGCATTCCTAAGTCATTTTTCATACATCACTATGTTTTCAAACAACTTGCATTTCTTAAGTTTTGCATTAATAAGTAATTTCTTTTTTAAGTTTATTGCATTTAGACATTGTATTTAAACATACTTCATCCATCCTTGCATTGATTTTGAGTGTTTGCATTGCCCATTATGGCCCATCTTTCTCTTTTTAGGTGAAAATCCCTAGAAGTGCAAGAAAGCTATAGGATGTCAAAATCTTTGTAAACATTTTGGTAAACCCAACTTTAGAACATTTTTGCTGCTGATTTCAAGTGCATCCTAGGTTTAACTTGCATCAACATTGCATTAAGTTTTACATTAAATTTAATTTGCATCCTATTGTTTTCAAAATTGCATTATTGAAAAGCTCATATAGCTTGCATCTTTGCATTCCATTTCATTGAAAATTCCAAAAAATCTACATATTCATACTGTGTCTACATCTAAACATCTGAAAAAAATCAAATTTCATTTTAAATTTATGAAAAATCTCAAAAAAATCACTTTTTGGACTAATTTGCCACACTGGGCAACTTAGACCTCCTGCACATTCTACAATGTACTTTCTGGTATTTTTTTGAGCATTTTCTGCATTTTTGTTTTCTATTATTGCATTGTTGTTACAGTTCCTATAATTATAGTTATTATCTTTTTATTGATCCTAGTTTATATTGTATTTGTATTCACCTGCACTTAGAAACCATTGCATGAGTGTTTGGTGTCCTATTTCTAAAACCTTAGTGAGAAGAAGCTCAAGACTCATGTTATCCCATGAAAATACACTCGTTATGGATCTTGGATTGTCTAACACTTCCACTCTTAGTATTGCAACTAGTACACTAGGCATGGATCCTACCTTTAGTAACAATTTTCCTTCCAATAACATGCAAATTGACACACAAAATGATCACATTCCACAAGACAAAGTTATTAACTTTCATGATGACTCAAAACATATCCAACATCAACTATGTCTTGAAAACATTTCAACCACTATGATTCCTGCTATAGAAAACATCCATCACATGCTTGAATGTGACAAAGGCCTAAATGCTATGAAACAAATTGTTGAGATATACTACAAACATGTTCCTTCCACCTCTAGTACATCTCAACTAGAAAACACTGTGGTTAGTCAAGGAGTACCTAACACTCCTCCTTCAACAATAGCATCCATACCTACCTATACCACTCCTCAAGTCATAAAGACCATGCAAAAGGTTGTTAAATAGGCATTGGACAACTAAGAGAGGGGCTGAATCAGTTGTCACACAAGTTCAACTAAAAACCTTTATCACTTATCAATTCTTCAACCACACTATTTTGTTATTAAATATGAGCATGAAACACAAATAACATAAAGTACGTCAACACAATGAACACCATATTTTTATGTGGAAAACCCAATGAGGGAAAAATCATGGTGAGGGTTAATTCACAATATAAATATTTTAAATAGAACAAAGGCTCACTACCTACAAAAATAACTCACTATCCAATAGGGAGGCTCACTACCTCTATCTATAAAGAGAACAAAGGATCCACTACTGTAATTAAACCACATTCGTAGGATTACCAAAACCCTTATATCATTGTCTTCAACACAACTCACACACACACATTTCTACTCTTATCATTTGTGGCTTACTTTTGTCACTTTGCATCACACTGTCATACAACTCTTCACAAATAAACTTAATTTTATACCATTCTCAACCTTAGAAGCATTTACCAAGGTCGACCACAAAATATCCCATTTCATAAATTCAAATTAGATTGGAAACTCAAAATTCTCATGGTTGAAAGGAATAAGAGTGGACCAATAAAATTATTTTCTTTAAACTTCTATATGCTTCCTCAATTAAATTTTATTCTTCGAATGAAGTGTAAACATCAGGTCATCCAAACCTAATGAAAACACAAAAGATCATTGATGCACATGCTTCTCAACAAGAAGATGACACATAGACACCTTAGCACACGTCAATATGCATGAGAATTGATCTTAGACTTCTTCAAATATGTCTATAGCAAAAAAAATACTTCATACACTGAATACCTTTTACCAGATCATCCAAACTATGCAAACCTGTACTGGAATAAAGAAACATGACTTCTAGATTACCAAATTTCAACCTTCTTTGCCAGAGCATGGAAAAGACCTTCACAAGACATATCCCAGATCTATAAGATCTGAAACAAAAAATGAGAGAATTGCAGAGAAAAATCAATTCTCCAAGGCCATAGAAGACCTACTCTACCAAAGCAGTTCCCATACCAGTGATAGTAACTCTCACACACCATGACACCAAAAGCTAAAACTTAGGAGATATCACCACTAAATCCTCATTAACAAGCCTTCATATCTGCACAAGCATAGGATCAACATAGGAGAAATATGGAGCACATACCAGAGAACATTCAAAACAATTTCAACATTTTGACTTCACTTATTTATTTAATTTTCTCAAAAGCACTTGGAAAGTCACCAACACAACACATTTGCAACACTAAAAATATAGCTCCATGTACTCACAACATCTGGGCAACATCTCAACTATACATTTACGAACTACAACATATTGAATAGTGTTGACATCAATGACAACATTAATGACAACACCACCAAACTTGCTTATACCTACAACAAATGTTAGTAATGTTATTCCTTCCTTGACTATTCATGCTAGCATTCCTAATTATTATGTGGCATCACATATTCTATCCTTTTCCACCATACCCTCTATAAGTATTCCATTTACTTGCCCAACCACTACATACAATCCATCACCACTTTCCTTTCCACCCCATACCACTTACACTAACCATCTCATAACACAACTTTTCCAAACTATTTCCTCAATGTAGAAACAAATATACACCATAAACCAAAACCAAAATTGACTACCTACCTATTATTTTCATAGCAGCCCACTATCTCTAGAAATATTGTGAATATTGATGCCACAAGGAATAGAGATGCCTAGATTTGAGAAATATGGAGGGAAGGGAGATCCTTCCAATGATGTGAATGCTAAAATAGCCTATCCTTGATGATAAACTATTAGCCAAACTATTTCTAAGTACTTTAAAAGAAACTTCCTTATAATGGTTTTCATCCTTACCGGATAATTCAATTTGTTCATTCAATGAACTAGTTGATGCATTTATAAATCATTTCCAAGTGCATATGACTGAGAAATACCTTGGATGATTTGATGAGATGCAAAGAAATCAATTTCAAGATTCTTGATCCACATCTTCAAAAGATGTTTATTGAAAACCTACAAACTAAACATCAAGACAAACTCACAATGATGAAATTTCCCTCCTTTATGCACTTGTGTACCACCCTTTGTGATTATCACAATTTAGTTAGTAGTCGTGATGCAAAGTCCGCTTCTAGCTAAGCTGAGAAGTCTGAACATGATAATCCAAACAATTCATAACCATTTAGAAAGAATAACAAAGTGTTTTTACAGTTCAACCCTCCTCATCAACCAACTCAACCCATCAACAACCAAGTAGCAGCAGTTAAAACTGTGATACCTTATAGTTATGGAGATCTGAAATGATAGTTCACACTTTTACCAAACACTCTACATAACACAATGTCCCAACTTTTATAACAACAAATGATTATGTTACATATTGTTAAACCACTTGATCCTACTAAACCTTTACCTCGAACCTTTAAACCCAATGCTTATTGTCATTTTCATAGAGAAAATGGACATGACATAGAAAATTTTAAGTGTCTTAAAAACCTTGTGCAAGACCTCACTGATTCTGGTTGTCTATCCCTTTTCAAATGTAAATGTTTAAGGAAAGAAGTATGTTGACCCACCCAATCAAAAGTTGAAAATTTTCATCAATACAATGCCCAAACATAATGTGTCATTTTTCAAAGATAGTGAAACTCCAAACAATGACATGTGATGAATGTTCATACAGATGTTACACATCCTGATCCTATTCCATGCATTACTACTATAAATCATATGGATAAAATGGTAGGCACGATAGACATTATCCCTTGTAAGGGATAACCTAAGAAATCTCTTGATATTACTTTATCCTCTAAGGCCATACTTCCAAATCTTCCCGATGGTCATCTTTACATAGCTGGTCATATTTATGATAATCCCACTAATGGGATACTTATAGATCCCACCTGCGGAGAGACTATGATCACTGGGGAATTTTTGGTATTACATGATCTTTATCAAGATGATTATGATAAACCAAAAACATGGATAAAAACACACAATGGTTTTTCCTTCCCTATGATAGGATAGATTGTCCTTCCATTACAAATAGGACCAAAAATAGTGGATGTTACATTCTCCATCATCCCACAGTTAGACCGGCTTCATTTGTGACTAGGCCATCCATGGCTTCACTCAATGAAAATTGTCCCTTCGGTCATACACAAATTTTTAAAGTTTCCACTTGACAATGACATATTCACTGTTCACCATAGTGGCTTTAACCCTTTGTCTTCTAAAGGAAGCTTCTCCTTAGAAGCCTTTTGGCCCAAGCCTATAGAACCTATCACACCTCACAAAGACTTATTTTTCATTGCTTACCAAAAGTTTAAAACAAAGAAGATTACAGAATTGTCCCTCCGCAACATGTCCCCATCCACTTTCGACACTCCTATCCTAGATGAAAAAATGCTTCAACTTGAACAAGAACCAATCCATCAAACTCAACCAATACCCAAAACTTCCCGCACATTGACCAAATGACCAAGAGATAATGATAACAACTCTTTCATGATGCCTTGTATAAAAAAAAGTTTATAAAATAAAGGAGAAAGTGGATGAACAACCTTCCATGGTTTCTTTTGTTCCTCCCATTTGGGAAGACAAGCAACCAATGGTTGATCAACCTGCTCCTTCACAAGCACAACTTGATAATAAAACCAAAACAAATCGATTGTCTAGGGAGCATAGGCGTAGATGTCGTGCCCTTTCTCACAAGTTACAAGATGAAGAAAATAAAGAAAATCAAAATCTGCACTTCACAGAAGTCATGCATGACTACCCTTCTCCCCAATCACAATAAAACAAATCAATACAACAACCAAAACCCATTGTACACCCTTCATTAGACATGAGCATTCATCCTCCTATTGTGATTAATCTGGATGAGGATGATGAAATCATTAAAATAGATGAAGAGGTGCATAATGATCTGAATATATTATTTTCCTCTTCCATGAGCTTAAATGATAAATCTCCTAAAAAAGAGTGTAGAACCTAGTGCTTCACCTAGTTCAACACTTTCTCTTATAATATCTTTAGCTAGTTGCCCACCCTTGACACATCATGAACATGACAGGGAATCATATGACTTGCTTGATGGTTCACTCACATTTTTCATACTAGCCTTTTGCATTTTCTTTTTTCTTTTCCTTTTGTGTGTTTGTATGTGTGTATCATGTTCCCCTGTAATGTGCTATTTGATGTTATATCTCTTTTTGTGACATTATTCTATTTGTATGTTCATTCTTCTATATGCCATACATTGATTTTTCCTTTTTTTCTATTATATTTTTTCTTGTGTTTTCCTTTTGGGGATGACATAAGTCATTGAGAACACAATGTCTCTTTCATTTTGACCCAAAAGGACCCTTTTCCTTTTCTTTTGTCTATTTCTTGTGTTTTCCTTTTTGGGATGATGCAAGGCATTAAGACTGCAATGTCTCTTTCATGTTGATCCAAAAGGCCCCTTTTCCTTGGCTTTTCTTTTTTATTTTTCTTGTGTTTTCCTTTTAGGGATGACACAAGGCATTGAGACCGAAATATCTCTCTCATGTTGACCCAAAATATTTTCCATTTTTGTTTTCCTTTTTGTTTTCTTTTTTACTGTGTTTTCCTTTTGGGGACGATGCAAAGTATCGAGACATACTATGTATCTTCCATGAATTGACCCAAACAAATCTTTATTTTTCTTTATTTTTTCTCTCTTTCTGTCATTCTTCTAGTTCTATGTATTCGAGGAATGATGACAGTTTTGAACTCTTTACAAAACATTGCAGCAATGAACATATTGACCCCAAATCTAGAGATCCCTTATGTGTTTGTTTTCTTCATTTTAGGGGAAATGCCTTTCTTTTATTTTTTCTCTCGCATGACATAGACTTACTCAGAAATGTATGACTTGGCATAGGGGCTTTCCAAGTTGGCTCCCATGTCTTATTTTTCTTTGCATTTTTCATTTTCTACTTTAAAGTAATTTCTCATAGTACGGTGTGTAGCAATTCCTCTAAAGTGGGGGCATACATTAGAATTATTAATTTTGCATTTTTCTTTTTCATGGTTCTTAGTGTAGCATTGTTACTCCATACGATGCATTTTGTCACTTTGTGGATGACATTGGGTGTGATGTCCTTCATGAGCATGATCTATCTTAGAATATTACATTCTTCTTAGTGGCTTGATGTGATGCACTACATCCCCTAAGTTGTGAATTTTCTATTCTTTGATTGGTCCTCTCTTAGAGACATTAGACACAATGTTCCCCAAGTTATAAACCTCGCATGAACTAAGCAAGACTCCTTTGAACATCTTTTACATGTTACATTTTACATTTTTTATATGGCCACCTTGCATAACACAGCTTGCATGCCTATAGTGCCATCGCATTTGTTCATGAACTCCAAGCATACAAAGTTTTTCTTGTCTCATGAAGCTTGAAATGCCATTTCCTTTTGTGGTACCTTATTAAATTTATCAGGATGTATAACTTTGGTATGGTTGAGCGGGAAGCCCATTCTAGGGCACGAATTTTCCCCATAGCCACCTACGTGTGTGTGAGTGCATACCAACCGTGAGTGTATGTTTCTCACCTTTTTGGCCTTCTCACTCAATGGACACCCATGAGTTCCATCGCCTCAGTGTGAGTATTAATTTATTTTTCCAAAAAAATAACCTAGATCTGATCCACAATGGGATGGAAAAATGATTGAAGCTTTAACCGACACTCTTTTCTTTCTCCTATTCTCTTTTTCATCATTGTCACATGTTTTTCTTGTGCTCATGTTTATTTTTCCATGGTATCTTCATCTTGGGGGCTTGATCATCCCTCTTGATCATTGTTGTCTCATCTTGCTAAGCATTAGTTCACTGAAACCCCTCTTGATATGCATGTTTGGCTACTTTAGTGTGAGTTTGAAGTAGGTTCACCCTCTCACTAAAGTGGGGGCTAACTATCGACATAGAAAAAGAAACCCTTCTACTTTTCTCATGTTTAGGGCCTCCTAGTGGATTTCGGCTTGATTTTTCCTAGATTTAATGTTGTAATATGGTCAACACATTCATATTAGGTCTTGGACCCTTGTGAATCATTAAGAATTCTAGGATGTCTTATAAAAGTGTTGTAAAGTGTTGCAACCCACTTTCACACTTTTCTAGGACCCTTTCCTTATAATTCACTTAAATAACCTCTTTTTATCACTTACCAAGTCCTATTTCAAAGTCGTGTAAATAATTGTAACAAACTCTCATGATTTTCTAGACTTGGCATCACTAATTCAACCCTTTCTTATGTTTAAATGACCCCTTAATACACTTTCTGACCTTACTTAACTATATTTTTTAGAATATTCTTGTTAAACAACATTAAATACACTTCAACCCATGACACTGAATAAAATTTCCCTGGTGGGACCAAGTTGCCTTTTGGGGCGACTTAGTCCTACTGGGCACAAAAACCAAAATAATTTTAATTTTTTAGTGGGATTTTATTCTCTTGACCTTGAGGTCAGCCTATGATGTGTTCTTTTCAAGAAATATTAATAAATCAAGTTTAAATAAAGGGGTTTCCTCTAATTTTTCACCTCTTACAATCTTCTAATTTCCTAGTTTTGTTAGTGCATTTACTTAATCATTCTCAAGCATTCTAAGCATCATCAAGCATCCATTGGAGTATCCATTTGCATATCTTCAATTTTTCACATCAATTGTTTGGTGAGTTTGTGACATTGCATGCTATTCATTCATCAGTCTCTCTTTATTTCATTTCATTTTATAGTGTTTGATTACGAAATTGGGGTTTGACCAAGGAAAACCCCTATTCTCTAACCCTTAACCCTTTTCCTCCTCTTTGCATGTGTGTTTTGTAAGTCTTGTATGCAGATTTGTCAAAGAGGAAAGTGTTAAAAAGTGGTCAACAATCCATCAAATTCATTCAAGTCAAAAAAGCCCTAATTGAAGCTTAGAGATATCTTTCAGCCCGTTTTCTGTAGAATCTGAACCAGACACCTATCAAGAAGGGAAGTGCATACCAAAAGCTATAAATTCCTACCCTGAATTTCTTGAGATTCCTAGGTGGACTAAGGCTCCATCTATGGCGAATTAGTCCCACTAGCAGGCCTGAAAAGTGGTTTTTACATTTTTGTGTACCCATTTGGTAGGAACATGTTCTAGTAGAATCTCCCTAAAATAGGACTAAGTCCCCTAGTTTTGCGTAAGTGTCCCAATTGGATTCAATAGTAGAATTTGTAGGATTATAGAGCCTTTCTACATCACATTTTAGTTTCCAGGTGGACCTCTCCAATCTTGTTTATTTTTGTTATTGTTTACTTGCATTCCTAGGTCATTTTGCATACATCAGTGTGTTTTTGAACAACTTGCATTTCTTAGGTTTTGCATTAATAATTCATTTATTTTATCATTATTGCATTTAGACATTGTATTTAGACATACTTCATCCATCCTTCCATTGATTTTGAGTGCTTACATTGCCCATTTTGGCACATCTTTATCCTTTTAGGTGAAAAACCCTAGAAGTGCAAGAAAGCCATAGGGTGCCAAAATATTTGTAAACAAATCGTATGATATGATATTCAATTATTTGAAAGATAGTACCTTTCCTGAGTCAACAAATAAAAACACTTGCTCTCCTCTTCAAAAATTTGCATCTAGATATATCTCTCTAGCAAAAATTTTATATAAAAGGTCCCTTGATGGCCGTTTACTTAGGTGCCTTAACCAATTTGAAATCCCTATAGCACTTGAAGAAGCTCAAGGAGGTGCTTGTGGTGTAAATTTTGGAGGAAGATAATTAGTTCAAAAGCTAACCCGCATAGGACATTATTGGAAAAATATGGAAAAATATCACTTTGAATATGTTAAGAAATGTCATAAATGTCAAGAACATCAAAATTTAATTTATGCTCCTGCCTTTGAACTTTGTGTACAAGTTCCTATTTGGCCATTCTCGATGTGGGGTTTGGATATTGTTGATGCCAAAAATTGGAAAGGTAACAATCCTTTGTGGGAAACTCAATTTATGGGGGACATATTGCGCTAAACTAAGTGACCTCCAGATTTTTAAAGAAGTTGACTTCTTCTGTAATTGGTTTTTTGGAATGGGAAAAGGAAGTAGATATAAAAATGAAGGATCTAACTAAGGTGATGCACCAAAATTTAGATAAAAGGAACGATAAACCTATATTTTTGATATGATCTAAGGGCTCGTTCAACAATTTACTATGTCCTAGAATGACAGAAAATAAAGATTGAAGTATGAACAATAGATTAAATGACAAAATAATTCTCACACCCATTCACTAAAAAGAGGAGTCAAAGACATGATCTAAACCAACAAATTTTCATTTAAATTATAGAAGTTTTGGAAATGAACCATTGAAACACTAATGGCACATTATAAAGTTAATCAATAAGCTTAAGAAAAATAGAAAGGCCGAACAATGGCATAGTTTGTGAGTCTTTCTACAATAATCTAATAACAATAAAAAGGACTGGTGTCTCTAGAATTCTGTAATTCTTGAACTTTTAGAACTTGTATAAATTTTTAAAATCAAACCTTGAACCCCTTTTCAAAAGAAAAGAGTAGTATATATAGCCAGCATTTCCATTGCCTGGAAAGTAGTAACTAAAAAGATTTGGAATCCTGAGCAATGATGCAGTAGCAATGATTCCCTTGGTCATTGCAAGAAAAAAACATTTGGCCCATAACATTTGGTTGATCCCCATCCAAGTGCATCCCCTGTGAATGATAGTAGTGGTCACAGAAAAGTCTCAAGCAAACAAGTGTTTCCACCGAGTATAGGTAGTTAGAACACATGACATCAAATCATAGCCCATAGCTTGCTCCATCCTTTGTGTTGAAGAAGAATCTGCAAGGAGATAGATGGAAACATGGCATAGCCCATGGTTCATTCTCCCCTCCCTTCGTTGAAAGCTTGCACTAGGATGACATGTAGTAGAAATGTTTACTATAGATGCTACTTGTGGGGGCCACCAAATCTTAACACAAATGGGAGCTACATGGCACAAGGGTGGGGCCTAATGAGGAAGTGAAGGGAAGAAGTTAAAAATAGCCTACAGTGAAGAGACATGGGAGCATAGCAGGGGCCATTAGAAGAACAAAGGAGAGAATTCCTTCGGAGAGCTCTAAGAAAACATGTGGTAGAGGTTGCCAGTCATTTACCAAAAGGGTCCAATGATGTTCATTCGAAGCATGGGCTGGTACTTAGCAAAAAACAAAACCCGAAGGGAGCTTGATGAATTTTATATTCACAGCTTTTGGTGACTATTAGGGGTGTTTCGCTTGAGGAATGAGGAACCCAAAATTTTCTCTCATGCAAAGACCAGAGCACCATCCATAGGATGATCGATTCATAATTTAGAAAGGGTTTCTTGTAAGGGCAGCCAATCATCCTCGGATGGTTTTGATATATCACAAATATTTTCTTGTGCTGAAGCTTAGGTCGAGCATTTCTTTATAAGGAAACACCTTAGGAAAACTGGCCCTAGACTCGCAATGGAAAAGTTGTCGTGGAACCATATGGATGACACCTTCAATGTCTTTTGTGGTAGGAGGCTAGCTTAAACTCTGGAAAATGGTAGGGTCCTACTCCTTTTCCTAAATCTTCTTTGTAATTTTCTCAGTTGTGGAAATTGATTCATCTTCAAGAAATGGGGATGGCATGCCCATCTCAGTTAGCTAGGAAAAAAATTTCCGCATGCTATCCATATTTTGGTTCAAAGTAGCTATGCAAAGATTAGTACACAGGATGGCCAAGTGGTAGTGGATAAATTTATTTGCCATCTTGGAAGAAAATTTTTGATCCTCGATCCTTGCCTTTGCTAAATTTTCACCAGAAACCATCTATAGCTTATTTAGCAAATCCTTTGTCTTAGGGACCCTTTCCGTGTTAAATTATGGAAACTATTCAATGGCTTCGTAGACCTGCCAGCTCAAGCTTGTTTCCTCCAACATATATTAGAGCATTGGTTGTAGTGTTAGGGAGAAGGCCTTAACCTTTTCCCATTATGAAATGTATAATTGTTGAGCTATTAGAATGATGTCTTGTTGTACAACAAGGGCCTAGAGAGCACTCTTTAGAAGGGAAATATCTACATCCTTCAAGTTGGCATCCTTTGTTAATTCCACAATTCTCTTTTTTGTGGATGCAAGTTGCTCCCCAATGTTACTTAGCTCCTTAAACTAATTTTCCTTAGCCCATGCATGGTTTACCAACTCTATGTCAAGAGAAGACTTCATCTTTTAGAGCTCTTTTTCTAATTGGGCTTTTTAGCCCTCAAAGTCTATCTTATTTTTTTCTAATTTTTGCTCATTTTCAGCACGTTGAGATGCTAGCTCTTGATCTTTTTGTTGCAAATTCTACTCCACTAGGGCCAATTGGATCTGATATTCCTAGTTCCTCATCCACAGCTCATTGATCAAGGTGGGATCAATGGATTGGGACTTCTGGAGTTCTTCTCAAAGTTTGTTCTACTTTGATTCTTGTTCCCACACTTTCTCTAATAACCATGCAGCTTCTGCTTCTAGCGATTTCTCCTTTGTCTCCAAGAATCTAACCCTTTCCTTCACAAGATTCAACTGCTGCTCCCTTTTCTTCAGCTGACGGCTAGAGGGGAGGAAGTCACTTGTCACCACTCGTTGTGTTTCTTTCATTAGTTCTACCTTGTCATGTGGTCAAGCTACTCTGAGATTGAGTCCCACAACATACATGTTTTAATCATCTAGCAGCATCTCCCCTTGTGGTTTGGTGGTGTTTGGGTACATGGTGGAAAAATTTAGCATTTGATGCACCTCATTGTACACAGTATATACCTTCGGCTCTGCATCCATTTTGTCATCCTTAGCCTTTTTCTTCGCATTCTAAGAGCTCGTGCTTGTTTTTTGACTTCTCCTTGGGCTATGAATTAGGATGGTGACTAAACTATACCACCTACAAAAGGTCCACCGGGAGGTAGGGAAAAAGGGAATGTAAGTGTAGTAGGCCCCTACATTTTTCTCTTCTGGAGAGTAACAGTCTGTGGGGAGAAATAAGGGACTTTCCAAAGTTTAGTTTGTGAACCAATGGAAGGGCTCATTGGTTGCCGTAGTGATGAGGTAGTCGTTGTATAGTCCATTTGCTGGGCATATTCATTTAGACCTGAGGTAGCAATAGCAATAGGGGTACTAATGGTAGTTGAGCCTTTAGAAAGAGAAGCGAGGAGAGATTGGGTAGCAGTGGTTGGTGTCAAGGTTCATAGAGGTGTTAAGATAGATGGGCTTGTCTAGGCGAATTGGGAAAAACCTCCCACAAACATTGTGGTAGAGGTAGAGAAGGTAGGGCCAATAGTTGTTGTAAGTGGTACCACGAAAACAATAGAGGATACTAAATATTGAGAAGTGAGAAAAGTAGGAACAGACATTACCTACTGGCTAGATGTTGGTGGTGCTCTACCTGTTGATAGCTCCTCACTTACTTTGAACTCCTAGCTTGTTGCGAGCACTTGGCTTGTGGCGGATTCTTGTGAACCTTCTCCCATAATAGCTTCTATGTGCTATTGTTTAGGGGGTGGGGATTCTCCCATCTCTACATTATCTGTTTGTTGTTGTTGGGATTATCTTGTTTCTTTCAAAGCCCCAGTGAGTTTCCACGAGGCTCTTGATATATTTAGTCACACATTTGAAGCAACATAGGTAGGCTATCCTATGTACCTTTCCATTTACTGAGTAGTGGATGTTGATGTTTTAGATTCCTCCTCCACTTGGTCTTCTTCTTCGTTAGAGTCATTGCCTTTACTAGCGCTTGAGTTAGAAGTAGAATGCTCATCATCCCATAGCTTGTCAAACTATTCATCATTTAGCATGCTATTATAAGGGGCACCTAGTTGTTTTCTCTCTTGCTGATACACCCAGAAGGCTTTGTTCCTTTTTATAATCCATTCTTGTTATTTTCTTAACTCATTGAAGAGGGTGGCTCCCATCTTGCAATTCTCATTCTAATCCGCGACAAAGAAATAAAACTTATTCTATGGTAGTCTATCTTTTGTAGGAATGTGGATCAGGTCAACCACTAATTCATCTTCATCCTCTAGCGGGCAACACCTCCTTTCCTAGTAACGCCAAGAGCTATGAGTTTCTGTGATATGTTCATATGGTAGATCATTGAAAGGGTTGTAATTCCATTTGTCGTAGATCATTACCAACCCTAGATGAGCCAGGTAATACTACAACAATGAGTGTTCCTCCTTTTTCTTTTTGACAACAACTATCTTGAAGCTTACTAGATAGATGAACATGCTCTTCCTCTTTGTTTTTCCTATGTAGAAGGTAGCATCAATAATGCAAACCTTCCAAAACAATTCAAAGGCTACCACTCAATTTTTTACAGATGTCGGGAGGCAGAATGGTTCCCTGGTGAAGCCTTGCATCCGAATGAATGTAAAATCTGCCACGAAAAAATAATCACATCTAGGAATGAAGTTCTGCATATATTATGTATGAGTCAAAGTGAGCCAATTAATACCATCCTCTCCCTAAGAATCTTGGAAATTTTAAGTCAAAAAATAATCTAAAAAATGCATAATATTCAAAAGTAGAAGAGAGGAGAGGAGTCTAGACAGTGTAGAACCCCAATCCTAATACTTGCAAAACACAATAAACAAACACATAGTTAAATCAAATGCAAGTAAGAAATAAGATTCGCCATGAAATCCATTAGAAATTCTTAAACTAAGGAAATAAAATGAAGAAAACAATAAGAAAGTAATGAAATCCTAATTAAACATGCAGACTCTTGATCCCATGGGGGAATTGGTGCCAATTTGATGAGAAAATTGGCCCTTTCCCAACTCCAATGATGCAATTTTGATGAGTGATGAAGAGTGATCCACTTTGTTGAAGATTCAAATGTGCTCCATGATGAAAAACCTGCATAACCTAGCTAACACTTTGATAAAATAGATGAAAATGATGTAGCTTGGAGATGAAATTGAGTATAATAAGTTTGCTCAAATTGTGGATGATCAAATTAGGAGAGAAACCTCTTATTTATAGAAAGACAAGATGGAGAAATGTCCAAAATGAAGCAATGTGGCACTAACTTTCAACCAATGGAAAAGTGCCACTTTTCAAGAGATGAATGGGCCAAGGATGTGTACATTTTGATGAATGTGCCCATAAATGCAATTAGGTGGAATTTGAAAATAGTGAAATGACATGTAAGAGGGAAAAAGGAATGACTTAAATGCCACTTGGCTTAATGAATAAGGACATGTAAGAAGGAATGAATGTCTTGTTGGAAGGACAAAGTCCACTTGGAGGGATTTCAAATTTGGAAGGTTATTCCTCTTTTATCCCAAGTTGAGAGAAAATAGAGATTTAATAAATAAATTAAATATATTTTCATGTGCAAGTGGCAAAAGCTAGAGGATGGGACATGGATTAAGATTAAATTAATCAAGGGTTAATTAATTTAATGGAGGATTAGATGATGTGACTAATTGATTTAGATTTATGGGTTGATTTAAATTAAAAGATGAGAAGAATGTGACTTAAAGACTTTAGAATTAAATAAATATTTTTGATCTATTTAATTAAAGGGGATGAATGTTAGATTAAATAAAATAAGGTTTTACTTTATTTAATTTAATAGAGTGACTTCAGAGATTTAATCAAATAAAATGAATTATTTAATTAAATAGAGATTTAGGGTTAATTAGATCAGATTTATTGATTAAATTAACAAGAGAGAATGACTTAATCAAAATAATAATTCATTATTTAATTAAGGGACAAAGAGTGATGACAAGCTAAGAGGATGATTCAGGTTGAAATGGTGTTAGTAATTAGAATCAAGTGTGTAATGCCAAATGATACATTTTAGGTGTCTACATTTTTCCCCTCCTTGAAGAAAAGAACTCGTTACATTGGTTCAAAGAATAAACTGTCTCGATCAAAATTCAAAAAAAATCCGATTTGAAAAATTTCCCCACTACTACCCTAGTGAGAGAAAATATGCCAATATACTGCCCCCTTGAGAGATTGGACGAAAATTCAGATTTTTGGATGATCTCACAAAAAAAGGACAAGATGCACGATGGCTCCAAAAAGGCTCTAGAATGCCAAAAAAATGAAATAAAATGCAACAAATGGTGAAGAACGGCCTTGGGATAGACAAAAACTAGATTGGGGGACCAAAACTCTAGCAGGATGGCAAAACAGGGTCAAAAAACCCTAAATTTCAAGCTTAAAAAGGGCTTGAGGGGCCACTTCCAATTCATTTTCACATTCAACCTTTGGAGATTTTGCAACTTTGAGCTTTGACACCCCCTTCATGAGATGGTGCAATGATAGCTTCCCTGACACATTTCTAATAGAGTACATACACACCAAAGGCTACCTGGCACTGGACCACCAGTGAGTCAACTTCACCCAACTTTTCTTTCGATTTTCATGTGCATTTATTAGGATAGGAAACTTAGTTTTTTAGGAGCGGTCCAATATTGTGTCACTACAAACTCTCTTTCGGTGTTGCACAACCTCAAACTATGTCGTAGTCATGAGCAGCGATGTCGTGGCATAGTTTGGAATTAGGATTTAAATTCCAAACCCAATTGCATATGTAAAGTGTACCACGGTTGTCCTCTTTTCCAATTAGGGTTTAGGTCAAACTGGGGTACATGTCCAAACTATGACGCTGCGGCGTGGTTTGAGGTTCAAAGACTCCTAGTGGCAGAATTTGGGGTTTGTAAACTATACTACACCCACAGACAGCGATGTTGAGGTAGCTTCAGGATACTGAGGAAAACCCAAATGAGGATTTTTCTTGATGAATTATAACACGGTGAATTTCCTGATGTAGGAGGAGGTGATGATACTCTACTCATGGAAGCATAGGTCTTGATACCTTTTCAGCATTTTGGATGGTCTGCGCGAGTGACAGTAGGAGTACCTAGGGTGGATTGGTATTTGGTACATTGCTTATGCACCACCCATTCAGACACATTTGGGCATGATGATGACACTTGCTAAGAAGTGGTACAGCGAGACATCCTCTTTCCATCTCCTGACAGGTGAGGTGACATTCACACTAGAGGACGTGTGGCGGATCCATAGATTACCCATCCATGGAGAGCGCATGATTTATGATGGGGATACTAGGAGGGAGGCCTGCTACGATATTATGGACCTTGATCATATTGTTTTCTGTGAGGGTCAGATTGAGTTAAAGTGTTATAGGCTCTATGTGTCACCCTTCTTCCTTGTTATTGCAGCGATCATATCAGGTCTCCTCACACCACATCGGCGGGGCTGATACTTCAGTCGTAGATGGGGGTTCAGTTGGGAGTGCATGGTTCGTTAATGGACACTGTTTGCGTGGGGGCCAATGCTTCTAGCCTCATTATACAGAGATCTGCATGAGTTCACATACCTGGATAGCCAAGCACTTGGGGTGAGGGTCACATTGCTTCACATATGGGCCTAGGAGAACATCGTCATGCTCCATCCAAGAGTCATTCTAGTTACCATGGAGTGAGATGATCTAGTTTTCTGGAAATACCATAGAGGTGTTTCATTCACCCACATAAGACAACACATGATTCCTCATTGGAGGAGAGTTCTCGATGATATGTGTGCTTTTACTTGGCTGCCATATCTTAGATGGCCCACATGGTTCCACAATGTTCAATAGCTTTTCTCCGCCTGCCAAGATAGACTAATGCAAGGAAGGGAGCACACAATGCTCAAGATGTTCCTGCCAGGCAAGGTTCAGAGACAGTTCAGAGAGCCACGAGATAGGCTAGATGATCAGTATGTGGCCATTTTTGCATGGACAACAAGCCAAAGCTCCTGGGGCCATTATATACCTACACATGAGGTAGTGCAGAGTTGTATGCAACTGGTGGCTAGGCCATGGCCGTATGAATAGGGAAAAGCATATCCAAGGACCACACAAGCATAAAGGGATTGGTTTAGGCCACCTCTTAGATTGACAGTGTTAGAGAGACCATCCGCCTGATGCAGAGCCAGAGGCAAGGGAGCAAGATGAGGCCAAGGGAATGGAGACTAGGATTAGGGAGGAGGTGGGGCACCACCACATCAACCTGTTCATGATAGGGGACCACATGATCAACCACTACCCAATCCACAGGTGGGTCAGTAGAGATAGGATCTAGACCCAGGACAACAGGATTAGGATTAGTGATGATAGGATAGGGTCCCGACACCACCCAGAGACTGGGATTAGGATCAGCCACCTGTGCATCTAGGACATCAGCCAGACCCTAGAGATTGCCATATTTTGCAGCTATAGGCTTAGACTATACAAACACTTATAGTTGAGAGAGATTAACTACAAATGGAGTGAGACCAGGTGGTCCAGCAGAGATAGGCTGCAGAGCTGCGGGCAGCAACAGAGATGGGTAGACGATAGTAGATTGAGAGTATGTTTGCATCCTCCTCCTAGAGCACAGTATCACTTTGATCATATAGGTAGTCCATCTAGGAGGCTGACTATTATAGGTTTCATTATTACCAGGCCATGTTGAGAGAAGACCGAGTGCCAGATTTTTCACAGAGGACAGGCCACAGACCTGCAAAGGATCATGGGGAGAGAGCATGTGGTGAGGGCAGTAGCTAGTAGGGCTAGCCTTCAGTTTTGATCAGAGACAAGATTCTTTTTATGCCTAATGGGCTCATTTTTTATAGCCCCCATGGGAAGTTGTACCTTTTGACATACCCATGTATATTTTGATCCAATTTTGTACCATGATAGTGTACATTTTGATGATATATATGATATAAGATGACGTTGATTTGATGCAATATGATGTGTTATATTCTAATTCTATGCATTATGGATGCCTTTAATTTCTATATTCTATGCAATGATTCTATATGGTGATGATAATTTTTATGTGATGATAATGCTATGTGATGAGTTACTTTATACTATGATGTAATGATTATGTGATGTGCATTATGTTCTATGTGATGATGCAAATGAGATGCTTTCTTTTTCAATATTTTTTCTATTATGATATGATGATGCAAAATGTAATGATTATGCAACTAATAGATCTATATTATGCCGCTAATGGATGAAATGCAATCTTTTTCCTTTTTTCATTATCTTTTCTCATGTATTATATGATGTATTTATATGATGCTTATGATGATGATATGATGCTTATATATATTTGATGGATGATGTATTATATGATTTATGAATATGATGATTCAAATGAATGCAAATGTGTAAACAATGACATGATTAGCATAACCAGTCTATATTATGCGAATGATGGAAATGCAATGCATGTGATATGATTTAATATTTTCTATATGATATTTTATGCAATATGCTGAGGGTTTGTGGATGCAGGATGGATGCATATATGATGAATTTTGATTAACTATCATGGTACCATGTTAGTGTGGAAGAGGATAGAAGAACGCAAGAGATTCCAACAAGACACAAGATGATGACGAGATATGATGATCATGATGATTATTTGCTAAGGAGTTGGGATTTTCAAAGGGCCAACTATCTTATGTTTGATAACACAAACACGATGCATCAAGGTACAAAGAACCAGGATCGAATTGTACCTAATGTGATGGACTTTGACTCGACAATCATATAGGAGTACTCTTGTTCACACCTAACATACGAAACCTTATTCAAAGTATAGTTTGGATATTTCAGACATCCCGAACCAAAACATAGAAAGGCAAGCCTTCCTATGTGGTCAACAAGATACCTAAAACATTTTCCCTACAAACCAAGCAAAGCATGCATAACCAAGTTATATTACAAGAATATCCAACAAACACATCAGATAAAAAGATAATGATCATTTCCCCATTCCTATCTCTCTAAATCCTTTTGTTTGGACATCGTCGAGAGGTCCTTGGAATGAGCACAATAAGATAAGTTCAAAAAGACAAAGATAAAGCAAGCAAACAAGTTAATTCTCTTCAATACTGCTAGTAAAGACTAAACTACGGTGATGCCTGATGTTGATGTCCATTCTAGGAAGGATGCATCCTAGGACATGACGATATCAGATCATTTTGATATGAGACTGATTGGATGATTTTCTACTAATACGAAAAGTTGACCAACTTGTTTACTTATCGACCTAGACTTGAGACTTTGACGTTTTGAGTTTTCACTTTTGATCCACTAGAGTTGTTTTCAACTATTTTACCAAAAGTTGAGGATGACGATTGTTTATTATGAGTGATGTTTATTATGGGTGAAAGCAAGATGAGACAGATGGATTTTTTCAAATATTTGGATTTTTTTGGAGTTTTATGAACTATTTTGAGGTTGCTTTTGGTATTTTCAAGATTTTACAAATGTTTTGATTTTTTATTTTCAAATGTTTTGAGGTTTTCTAATATTTTTACCAAGATGTAATATAAAGACCTATCCTAGGGGCCTTGGGGGTTGATCAACAAATGAGCCTTTCCTGCATTATATACGTAGAGACCATGTAGCTCGACTAATACAAACTTGATTATCGATGAGATATGAACAAATGGACTACCAGTTTATTATGAAAAACTCCTAAAGGATTGACATAAGTGTCTCAGGGGATGATCAAAAATCAACCTTGCCTACGTTCAAGGCTTAGAGACCCATAGTTCAACTGACACAGACTCCATTATTGATGAGATAGGAATAAATGGACTGCTAGTTTATTATCACGGAATCCTAAAGGATTGACCTAAGTGTCTTGAGGGATGATCAAAGATCAACCTTTCCTACGTTCAATGCTCAAAGACCCATAGTTCGACAAGACGACTCTATTTTTTGACTTTTTGGCTAACTTTTTGACCTATTTTTGGATTTTGATATGTTTTGAATATTTTAGGATTTTCTGACTTTCCAATGTTTTTTGGATTTTCTAATTTTAGGGACTTCAAGAATATACACAAATCTGATCTGATGAGAACATGCCCCCAACGAGATGAAATAGACTACTCTAATAAAGGCAGGACAAACTTACCTTGAGAATGGGCCAAGTAGTACTAGGAGGGATCATGATATGAACACAGGACCAAGCTATGATGCAGATGCGAATGGATGAGGGATGGTGATATGGAATGTGATGGATGTTGGAAGTGTAATGGATGGATGATACAGAACAAGCCATGAATATCCTGGTGGATGGAAAGTGTTTATTTATACAAGGCGACCGTTTGCCAGGTTTTCACCAAGGTACTTTCCCAAAGCACCACTAAAGTGATTATCACTAGAGGATGATTTTTCTTTTTACTATTTTTGATCATTTTTTTGATTTTTTGCTTTTTTGTGATTTTTTTTTGTTGTCATCGAGATGCCTGTTTGCTAGGTTTTCATCAAGGTGACCATTTTTTAAGGACATTTTCTGATTTTTTGATTTTTTGGTTTTATACCTTGTAAGATTTAGCCATAAAAAATTTGGAGATGCAAGTTGTTCATGGGATCCTGCAGAGGTTCCCCTTTGGGTGTTGATAACTAATATGCCCCTGACTTATAGCTTGCTATGATGATGAATGGTCCCAACCAGTTGGGTTCAAATTTTCCTTTCCCATTTGGATTTGGAATGTTCTTTTGATTCTCCTTTAGGACAAGTTCTTCGACCTGGAATGTTCGGCTCCTGGTCTTCTTGTTATAGCTCCTCTTGAGTTGGTTCTGATAGACTTGTAAATGATTCAAGGCATCCATATGTCGCTCACCCAATAGCTCTAGCTTATTTAGTCTTGATACTTAGTATTCTTCATTGATGATGAGGTTTTGCAGTGATATTCTCAGTGATGGAAGCTCAATCTCAATGGGTAATATGGCTTATGATTCATAGACCAGGGAGAATGGGGTGGTACTTATGGGTGTGCGAATTCTTGATAGGCCTAGAAAGCAGGATTTAGCTACAGATGCTAGTCATGACCTACATCATTGACTGTATTTTTTAGGATTTTTGTAATGGTTTTATTGGTGGCTTCTGCTTGGCCATTACCTTAGGGACAATATGGAGTGGAAAAGCAATGTATTCTGAATTTGTTGCAAAGGTCACAAACATCCTGATTCTTGAAAGGTGTCCCATTATCTAAGATAATAGCTTGGGGAACACCATATTGGCATATTCAATAGTTCATGATGAACTTTGATATCTCCTTTCCAGTTATGTATACCATTGGTATGGCTTCCACCCACTTGGTGAAATATTCAGTGGTAGTAATGATAAACTTATGGCTGTTGGATGAGGTGGGAGTGATTTTCCGAATGAGATCAAGCCCCCACTATGAAAAGGGCCATGGTGTGACAATCGGATGAAGCTCTTGAGTTGGTGCATGGATAAGATCCCCATGTTGCTGACATTGTAGACATCTTCTAACATAGTCATGTGCTTCTCTTTCCGTAGTAGGCCAATAATACCCATCCTTGGAAATTTCTTGAACAAGGTCATTCCACTCAAGTGCAAACCACAAATACCATTATGCACCTCAGTTAAGGCAATCAATGCCTCCTCAACATTTAGGCAGTGTAATAAGGTTCATTCTATGCTCCTATGGTAGAAGGTATTTCCTAAGATGACAAACTAAGATACTTTCTTGACAATGGTTTTCTTAAGTTTTGTAGTTATGTCAACTGGGAGGACTCCTACTCTCATATAAGTGTATATGTTGTGGTACCAAGGATCACCAGGACCAACAATTTCACACACATATTCTAACTCTGGTACCTCGAATAAGGGCACAAGAAGCTGCACTACTAGGAATTCATGTTTTGGGACATTGCAAGGGATGTCCAGTAGGGATCCAATCATTTCCATGGCATTTGTTGCTTTGTTGTTTGCTCTAGGAATCTTCTCAAATGTGATATCAATGAATGATTCCTTCAAACTCTCTACCAACTTTTTGTATGGAGTCATCTTATCATCCTTTGTTTGGTACTCATCATTCACTTGATTTATTATTAGCTAGGAGTCTCCATATACCCTGAGGGCCATGATATGCCACTACACTACTATTCTAAGTCCTATGGTTAGAGCCTCATATTCTGCAATATTGTTTGTGTAGGATAATTCCAACTTGTATGATCTAGGTATATAGTCCCCTTGTGGGTTGATGACAAAGACCTCGGCTCCTGATCCATGCTGTGTGTAGGAACCATCAAAGTAGAGCTTCTAGTGGTCGGCTATGCTGAGATTGACGATGGATTCATCTGGAAACTTTGATATGAGTGGGTTCTCTAAGTAAATGGGTGCTTCTGCAAGCTGATCTGTGATCACCTAGCCTTTGATTACTTTTTGTTCCACATACTGGATGTAGTATTTAGATAGAATCATGACCCACTTGGCCATCCTTCCTATGAGAATTTTCCTTTTACAATAGGTACTTGATGGGGTCAATTTTGGCGATGAGTTTGATTTTGTGTGCCAACATGTAGTGTCTAAATTTTTGTGAAGCAGCTACTACTACTAGATAGTATTTTTCGATGAATAAGTAGTTTAACTCATGTGTGACCATTGTGCAGCTAATGTAATAGATGGCCCTCTCTGTCCCATTTTCATCATGCTGAGCTAGGAGAGCACTAAGGGCTATTGTTGTTGTTGATACATAGAGGATTAGTGGCTTTCTTGGGATCGGTGGCATGAGGACCAAAGGTGTGAGCAGATATTCTTTGATTTTGTTGAAGGATTCCTCACAATTATACGCTACACCCTTGTAGAGTAGGTGAGAATAAGGGATTTGCTTGTCTACCAGTTTTACTATGAATCTATGGATGGACTCAAGCCTACCTTGGGGGCCTCTCAACTATTTCAATGTTTTGGGTGACACCATCTCGAGGTTGCTTTTACCTTGGCATAAACTATTTCAATACCCCTCATTGAAACTATGTATCCTAATAGCTTTCCTGACTATATGTTGAAGACACACTTCTTTGGATTTAAGTGGACCTTGTATTCCTCCAACCTATCGAAAATAGCACTCAAAGTCATTATGTGATCTCTCCTCTTTCTAGATTTTTCTAGTATGTCATCAACATAATTTTCCATAGTTTTGTGGATCATGTCATGAAAGATTAACGTCATGACCTTTTGGTAGGTGGCCCTAGCATTCTTTAGGTCGAATGGCATCATGTTCCAATAGTAGGTCCCCCATGGACAAGTGAAGATTGTTTTGTGTTGGTCTTCTTTGGCAATCATTATTCGGTTGTACCCCAAGAAACCGTCCATCGGAGAAAGCATTTCATGTCCCGCTATGATGTCTACAATCATGTCAATGTTAGGCAACTAGAAATCATCCTTTGGACATGCTTTGTTTAGGTCTATGAAGTCTATATAGATATGGATGCCCCCATCAAGTTTTGAAACAAGAACCAGATTTGATACCCACTCTGGGTAGTCGCTTGGCCATATGAACCCTACATCAAGTAGCTTCTTCAATTCCATCTTGACTAACAAAGCAATCTGAGGATGCATTTTTTTGAGTTTCCGTCTAAGAGGCTTTGCTTCAAGGTAAACTACTCTAGAGATGATGAACCACAATCTTTGAATCAAGCCTAAGCATGTCAACATAGCTCCATGCAAAGTTGACTTTTCTCTCCTTTAAGAAGGCTACTAGGAGCTCTTGTTCCTCTAATAATAGTGACTCTACATAAAATGTGATGTACGGTATTTCTTTTGTTCCCAAGTTGACTAGGTTGCATTTTTTGGCTAGAACTACTAATTTTTCCTGATGTAGAGCTCTAAGAGGAAGATTGAATCCCCCATCCTTGGGTGCCTCAAAGAGGTTTTCACCATCGGATATGTCCTTTCCTTTTACTATTTTTGGGCTAGAGATTGCCATAGTGTGGTTTTAAATCAAGGACATAGAGATTATTCTTAGTTTTTCTCTTTTGTGACTGAGGGATTCAATCATTTCCCCATAGTATGCATGTTTTTCTAGCTCAATGATAAATATTTCTTTATGATCCCCACATGGAATATTATCTCGCAGTCCCATGAATTCTTAGAGTGCCTCATCATTTTTGAATGTGTCAAGAATTGGCAATACTCATTGGTCGTGATCGATGAGTTGGGGATAGACTAGCTTTATCTCATGGGATTGGTTTTCAGACTCATAGGATAGGGTGTTGATAATAAAAAGGTTAGATTCATACAATAGTGTGGGTACACCTCTCTCAAGTTTTTCCTCGTCACTACTACACACCTCAGTGATGTCGAAGGTGAAATTGTCTAAAGGTAGAATTGTGGATATTGGTAATTGTTGGGTGACTGTCATTTGCTGAGGAGTTTTGACCTTCTTAATCAGGGGATTTTGACCATGTATGGTTATTCTTGGGGGGTACATTTGAGGCTAATATTTTTCATTCGCATCTCAAGAATCATGGGTATTAGAAGCCCATTGTCATTTTTCTCATGCTTTCTATTTCTATCATAGCCCATGGCAAGCATCATTTGCAAGCCTTTACTGCTATCATCCACTGGTAGATTGGGTGTTGGTCTATTGTCTTGATATAGGAAATGGGATGGATCTTCTTCTATTATTTTGTGCTTGAGATCTCCCCAACTTCTAAAGATAGAAGATCCTACAGTGAATGTTTGGGATGAAGAGGCATCATTTGATTGTGGTTGTCCTCATGACGTGGGAAATTGTGGTAACTCTCCTACCACAAAAGCATTCTTTGGAATTGTATAGTTTTCATATCCTTTGTCTTGAATTATGACCTTGATATCAGATATGGTGGGGATGGAGGGTGTCTCTGTCATAGAAGTGGAGGAAAGAGTGGGTGGATCAATGTATGGATTTGATGGGACTTCATCATTTTTTGGTACTTGTGGGATTTTGTAATACTTTTCCTCTAGGATTTTGTAGTAAGAGAATGGTTCGGGATCCCCATGGATAGTGATCTATTGGCCCTGGTATGTGAACTTGACACATTGATGGAAGGTTGATGCTACTACTTTCATTGCATGGATCCACAAATGCCCTAGGAGAATGTTGTAAGGAAAATCAAGGTCCAGGACCTAACAGGTAGTTTCCAGAATTGTTGGCCGTACTTGCATAGGTAGTTATATAGTTCC
Organism: Sequoia sempervirens; assembly: GCA_007258455.2. Classification (NCBI taxonomy): domain Eukaryota; kingdom Viridiplantae; phylum Streptophyta; class Pinopsida; order Cupressales; family Cupressaceae; genus Sequoia; species Sequoia sempervirens. The sequence continues at coordinate 457,701,719 of VDFB02000003.1, forward strand.
ATGAGACACTCTTTCTTGATCATCATATGCCCTGATTGTGATGTCTTTTCCTTTTTCAATTGAATCCTCAGAGATTTTTAGGTTATTTATTAGCTTGAGGGAGGAAATGTTTAAAATGGCACCTCCATCCACCAAGACTCTCTTGACCTTTTTTTTATGTACTAAGACCTACATATGGAGTGCACAATTGTGAAATGGTTGGGTGGGAAAATATTGATCAGATAATGTAAGAAGGTTTGGGGTAATGATGTTTATGACCATAGCTTAGAATTGTTCTACATCAAGATCCGCGGAGATGGTGGATGAAGCCAATGCTTCCTCAAGGATTTTTCGGTCGGCCGATGAAATTTTCAGCAACTCCATGATGGATATCTGAGCTGGGGTTCTTTGTAATTAGTCAAGGACATTATATCCATTGAGAACATATCTTGGGTTGGAATTGGGTGATAGTAGTACAATATTCATCTAGGGATGTGACGACATGGTCATATACGTGATTCATGCTCTTGAAGGAACCCTTTCCCTTATCATTGTTATTGTTCCCTTTGTTGTTATGATTGGGCATCAGATTCGTGTATATTTTGAGATTCTGATTGCTCTACATTTATGATTTTTTTATCAATGGGGTCTTGAATCAAGTTTTTCAACCGCATACAACTGACAGTTGTGTGTCCCTTAATCTTGTGGAAATCACAAAGGTGATTTTCATTGTACCACGATGCTTTGACCAAGGATTCTTGATAATTGTCATAAGTGAGGATTGTGATGAGTTTTTTCGCCACTAGTCTCTTCTTGATTGATTTAGCTGATTCCCCAAGGGCTGTATATTTCTACTTGGGGGAGTTTTTGTTTCCCTGGGGTGGTCCCCTTTGATCATTTACATTATTGATCATTTGATTGTTTGGCTATTGTGTCACCATGTTAGCTTGATGATTCTTTTGATGGTGGTTTCAGGGTTGTTGTTGGGGTGTGGGCATGTTTTGTCAAGGAGTGTTGATGATAACTTTGGCGTTGACAATGCCATCATTGGTAATGTTTATGTTCTTTTCCCATGTGTGAGGTTTGTCATTGTAACTAGTGGATGGGTGATTATTTTTCTATTCAAGATATGCAGGTGACCCTCCTTGTGCAATAAGGGTTTGTTCAATGTTAAGCTCCTTAGAGATCAATTGGTCATACGTGGTGATACCTTGCACTTTGAGATGGAATGCCAAGTTTCCCTCAAGGTTTAAGATGATGGTGCAAACTTGTTGTTCTTCTAGCATGACCCATTTTCTCTGATTGGCCTTGGATCACCATCATTGTAGGAAGGAAGAAAATGATTCATTTTTTCCTTGTTTCAAAGTTCATAGTTCCTCTAGACTTGCATCCATACCGATATTGAATGCATAATTTTTTATGAATGCATCCACTATTTCTTGGAAATTTTTGATGCTAGGAGGGAGGTGAGAGGACCACTCCATAGCGTGGCTAGCCAAACTTCTAGGAAATAGCTGCATCAAATATGTATCGTCATATGCAACTTCCATGCAATGCACCTGGAATTCCCTGATGTGATCCTCAGGGTTTCCTATCCCATTGCATTTATCAAATTTGGGGATTTGAAATCCCTTTGGGAATGGTTTCATTTCAAGACTCCTATCAAACAGATAAGGAGACAAGTTTCTAGGTGTTTTTGTGGTTTTCCCTAACTAAAGATCAAGCACTTGTTGCAAGGACAACCTGCTTTGTGTTGTCACATAATTTTGTGGATCAGGGGGTGGAGTGAAGGTATTTTGCAATGGTTCAATTGTTGGTGGGATGGGTGGGTTGGTTAGTGTTTGCACATTTTGTTTTGCCATGTATGCTTGCAATTTTTGTTGGTCCTATTGTTGTACCAACAACACTTGTTGTTGGTCCTATTGTTGTTGCACTAATAGTGCATGTTGCTAAGGTTGTTGTTGTTGTGCCAACAATGCTTGTTGTTGGGCTGATAATCAAGTTGCTTCTTGCTACTCTTGGTATTGCTTTAGCACTTGTTGATATGCTTGGTGCTGGGCTACTTGTTGCTGTGTGAGGTATTATGCTTGTTCCTATGCTTGTGTTTGCGCTTGTGCTTGTTCTTGTGCTTGTTGAGCTTGTTATTAGGCTTGATCTTGCACTTGTTCCTAAGCTTGAGCTTATGCTTGTTGGGAAGCTTGTGCAATATGTGCAATTTGGGAAGCTTATGTAGCCTATGTTGCTTGTTGTGCTTGTTGTGTGGCTTGAGCTACTTGAGTGACTTGCACTGCTTGCTATGATTTTTGTGAAGCTAATTGTGTTTGCACTTGTTGAGCGGATAGTTTGCATCTTGTTAATTTTTGATTTGTTGGAGTGCCTTCTGATAGGTAGCTTGTTGAGTGGCTTGCAAACCAATGTTGTATTGGTTTTATGTGTTTGAATTGGGTGGTGGTGGTGGTGGACATGGATTTGGAATGGTGTTTGTTGTGGTGATGAGAGGCACCATTGTATTGATGATTGGAATTTGGGTGGTGGATGGTGCAATTGATATGCTTGGTCCTTGAGAGACCATGTTTTGAGATACTTGGAGGATAGTTGATGATGTGGTTGTGGTGGTTTGCGTTATCGGGATGGTTTCCATTTGTTGTTACAATGTTGATGGCAAGATGGGAGGATTCAGTATGATATTTTGATTAATGATCAGAGGATTGGTTTGATTTTTTTGGTTGATGTTTGGTAAAGCAGGGAGCCCTAAACCAATAGGTGATGTGGATATTGATGGAAAGGGTGGGAGTGGTGGAAAAGTGAGTGGTATACTCCCTTGAGGAAATGATGAAGATGTAGGGTCAAAGATGCCCCCTGGTCCAAATAAGTCACCTTCTCCTTGCGAGGTTATGGGGAGAAAGGTTTGAGGTGTTGCGTGAAATGATGATGATGGGTCATTAGTATTAGGAAAGGTGAGGGGGACATATGAATGTGATGGATTTTGAGGTATGGATTTCCCCAATATGGTGTTTCCATCCAAATCTTGATTGTTTACGAGGGGGTGTGTTTGTAGTGTATTGAGAAATGCACTTCCCTTGTTAACAATGGTTTGAGTTGGAGAAATGTATGATGTAATTTGGGATATGGGTTGAGTGATGCTTTGGAATGGAGGTGTAGATGAGATTGGGGGCATGGATGAAATTGAAGGCATGACCTCAAAAGATGGTTCCATAATGGTACTCACATCAAAATTGAAAGGGAGTTTAGCCCCTTGTTTTGCTAATTCAAGCATGTATAGTGAGGGATTAAGTCTCATCATGATGTTGATAATTCTATGATTCTCAAGATTTTGGACCATTTCAATGATCTCATCTTGTGTCATTATGAAGGAATTATTGGTGATATCCTCTACTTGACCTTCCTTTTGAGGATTGTGTGATGATGAGGGAAAGTTAGTTATAGGTTTGCTTGATCCAACAAGATTCATTTCAGAATTGGTTTGACTTAGGTCACTTGAAATGAATGTTTCTTTGTTGGCTTCCATGTTCCTCTTGTGTTGAGATCTAATTTGCACCATAAAATAGGGATCAATTTTCAAGAATGTGGGAGATGAATCTCTAATTGTTTGGATTGATCTGATTTTAGGTACAAAAGAGAAGATTTAGGATGATTAAGGATCAAAGGTGAAATGATGAAGTGTGTAAAATATGGATGATATGGATGATTGAACTCTTAAAAAATATTTGAGGAGATGCTAGACTTTTGGGACTTTCTTGGATTCTTGGATTTGCTTTGGATTTTGATTTGATTCTTGGAGTTTTGAATTTTGAATTTTGACCTTGATTCAAATGGTTTTGGATTACTTTAATTTTGGATAATGAACAAATAGATCCCAAGATGTTATATGTTATCTATGGGATGGACTTGCTCACAAAAGGATAATTTGACCAAGTGTAGGGAGAAGGATGCATTTACCCACACCTAACCAAACAAGATGATAATTCAACTAAAGCATATGGAGAAGGATGCATCTACATATACCTAGATAAACAAAATGATTTGATGATAGTTTAACTAAGCATATGAAGAAGGATGCATCTACATATACCTAGCTAAACAAGATGATTTTGATGTTTGATTCAAGGATTTTTATTCATGGATTTGCCAAAAAGTCTAGAATGAAGGATGATTTCAATATTTTCAATAGTTGTTGGTGAGATGATTTTGATGTTTGAAAGAACACACTTTACTCTTGACAAGATGTTCAAATTACCGAAAAAGATTTGTATTTTTTTGACAAAAGAAATCATACAAATTGGGATTGTTTCTTGAAGCTCTTCTGTAAAAGTTGAAAAGTAATCTTCGTCTAAATTCATAGAGCATTGAGAGATGCTTTTGATGTTCTTTTGGACTAAGAGCTTTTGACTTTGGTTTCCAGATTTTGATCTTGGATGAAATCATTTGAGACACATGTGTGGGGTCCAATTATTCTTACCTTTGCTTAGTGACTTCTTTTTACCACAAAAAATTCTTGATTTAGCTTTTGAAACTAGATATCCAAAGTATTAACTTCTTCTTATCCCACAAAACACATTATGTGGAACTTTGATGAAATCAAGGAAAAAGTTACATATTGTTGACTTTAGCAAGAAAATTGAGATATAAATCCAAGTGTTTAGAAACCTCTAAGGATTCTAGAATCCCAAGAGAAAGCAATAACACATGAATTTTTTCAAAGATATTTGCTTCCTAAAGGGTTTGAAGTTTGATGATAATGTTGAATGATTTTTTTCAAATGTTTTCGAACAAGCAAAGTGTTTTGTTTCTAAGAAAAAGTACAACCTTATGGCTATGAAAGACTGTATTTGTTGAATCCCCACTTGGACAAGTCTAGCTATGCCTAATTTTAGTGAATGGTTAGATGCTTGACCCCACCAGTTCCCCTCAATGACACTCACTTATACGGGGCAGCCAAGCATCAACACCCATGAAACTCCCATGGAATACTTTCCATTTGTACTAAAAGTCATAAAAGTGGGGTGGCTTCAGAATGACCATTCTTGCACCAACAAATAGATCAAGGATTTTGTCCTTTTCTAAACAAGGGTTTTAATAAAGACTTTTCGTTTATGGGGGATCACCCATTTGGTGAGAGACCATTGTTGCCCTTCTCGTCGGGATGACCATCATGATTCTTTCCTTTCAAACTGAACTCACACTTATATATTGGTTGGAAGTTGCTTGTCTTTAGCATGTTGTTGGTTGGGTCATTCCCTTGGGTGATTAATTTTTCCCACAAGGCAGGCCCTCTAAGATAAGTAAAAGTGAGAAAACATATCCATAGTTCAATCAATCTTTGTTGAGAAACAAAGAGAGAACACACGCAATATGTTCACTCACACTCACAAGATGTGTTCAATTTTAATCCCAAATGAAATGTGGAGGTAATTAGTTTACCCAACTTAAGACTACCAAAAAATGTTTTGATTCTCAAGATCGTCGTAAGGCATGAGAAAAGTGCATACGTCTTTTTGATGGTATTACTTTGAGTAAGCAATTACAAAACAAAGAAGCACTTGTTCATTTTAAATTCACAAATCAATCATTTGATTCTTTTTAAAGCACCAAAAGAAAATATGGAGATTGCCTTGTTCAATTGTTAATCTGCAAACCAAATCTAGTGAGTTTGTCCTAATGTTCTTTTTAAGCTCTTTGTAGCAAAAATTGAAAATTTTTGTATTGTTCTTTTTAGAGCCCAAAAGAAATTTAATATGTCCTAAGCACATGAAAAGAAAAAAATCCTTAGGGGAACTTGTGAATTTTCCCAAAAGTGTTAAACAAACACTAAAGTGTTAAAAAACACTTGATATCATGAGATGATGATGTCATTATGCAATTTCCACTAGGTTTCTTTTCTTCACCTTTGATTAAGCCAACCTATAAAAAAATAGTTAGAACTACAAAATAGAGGTCAGGAAAGAAATTAATAATCCAAATGATCAAAATTAAAAAAGCAATGTCATAAAAGGCTAAAATTTCACTTTTTACTTCAACCCAGTGGTGGAGTCTGCACAGGCGATGTAGTTTGAGGAACCTAGTAATCCCACATGGTGTCGCTAATTCTATAAGCAGTGCTCTGCTACAAAATAGAGAGCATGATTGCATCATACTTTTACCTAGTGGTGTAGTTTGTAGTTTAAGAATTCTAGCACATGAGATTTGAACCAACGGTGGACTTAAGAATTTTGAATTCCAGGTAAGAAATACCAAGCTGTGCAATTTGAAGTTTGAAGTGGTGTTGTATGGAAACACTTAACTGCTAGTGGTTTTGTATGGTGATGCTGGACTGATAGTAGTGTAATTCCTTGAAGACACAAAAACAAAAAAACACATAGAATTTTTCATAAAAAAATGTTATTTAAACTTGAGATTTGTCATCCTTCTAGCATGAAATGTAGAACCCCAATCCTAATAACTGCAAAACAAAATAAAAAAACACATAGTTAGATCAAATGAAAGTAAGAAATAAGATTCCCCATGAAATCCATTAGAAATGCTCAAACTTAGGAAATAAAATGAAGAACACAATAAGAAAGTAATGAAATCCCAATTAAACATGCAAGCTCTTGATCCCATGGGAGAATTGGTGCCAATTTGATGTGAAAATTGGCCCTTTCCCAACACCAATAATGCAATGTTGATGAGTGGTGAAGAGTGATCCACTTTTTTGAAGATTCAAATGTGCTCCATGATGAAAAACCTACATAACCTAGCTGAGACTTTGATAAAATAGATGAAAATGATGTAGCTTGAAGATGAAATTGAGTATAATAAGTTTTCTCAAATTGTGGATGATCAAATGAGGAGAGAAACCTCTTATTTATAGAAATACAAGATGGAGAAATACAAAAAATGAAGCAATGTGGTCTGAATAACTTTCAACCAATGGAAAAATGCTAGTTGTCAAGAGATGAATGGGCCAAGGATGTGCACATTTTGATGAATGTGCCCATAAATGCAATTAGGTGTAATTTGAAACTAGTGAAATGACATGTAAGAGGGAAAAAAGAATGACTTAAATGCCACTTGGGTCAATGAACAAGGACATGTAAGAAGGAATGAATGTCTTGTTGGAAGGACAAAGTCCACTTGGAGGGATTTCAAATTTGGAAGAATATTCCTCTTTTATCCCAAGTTGAGAGAAAATAGAGATTCAATAAATGAATTAAATCTATTTTCATGTGCAAGTGGCAAAATCTAGAGGATGGGACATAGATTAAGATTAAATTAATCAAGGGTTAATTAATTTAATGGAGGATTAGATGATGTGACTAACTGATTTAGATTTATGGGTTGATTTAAATAAAAAGATGAGAAGAATGTGATTTAGAGACTAATTAAATAAAGATTTTTGATTTATTTAATTAAAGGGGATGAATGTTAGATTAAATCAAATAATTTTTTAATTTATTTAATTTAATAGAGTGGCTTTAGAGATATAATCAAATAAAATAAATTATTTAATTAAATACAGACTTAGGTTTAATTATATCAGATTGATTGATGTAATTAACAAGAGAGAATGAATTAATTAGATAAATGATTATTTATTTAATTAAGGGACAAAGAGTGATGACAAGCTAAGAGGATGATTCAAGTTGAAATGGTGTTTGTAATCAAGATAAAGCATGTAATGCGAAACAGTACATTTTATTTGTCTACATTCAGAAACTGTCTTTCTTTGGTTTCTTTCATAAAAAATAGACAGCTTCACATGTTTATCAAAGAAATTAGGGTTTTGATGCAAAAACATATGGGCGAGATAGGAAGGAAACCTGAACTTATGTTTAGCTTGGTAATTGTTAATTTTCCCTATCATCTCCTTTGAGAGGTATTATGTAAAATCATACAGATTGTTGCTTGGGAAATTGGAAACCCAGGCCTAATTGAAACGTGTGCACCTCTTTGTCGGTGTCCAGACCACAAACAAATTTCATTATTGAAAAGGAATCTTGCAAGTTTGTGTCAAAAGCACCGTGTTGCGTCAGAATCCTTGGTGGCTTCTGCTAATCTACTTCAATCCTTTTGGTTTCTTTGTTATAAGACTCTAGAGCCTTATCCCTTGTGTTCCATATATTTCCCCCTTTTGTTGGAGGGAATGCCTCTATTTTCATCTTTCTTTGCATATGATCAGGAAAACACAACATATTCAAGATAGCTATCAGGGTGATATTAACTGACAAAGTCTGACCCTTGATAGTGTTGGTGCTTGGGTTGAAATGTTTGATTGATGCATTAACTAATTTTGGGCAATAATGCATAGACAAGACCATATATTGTTGAAGCCCGTTGAACCATACTTTCTATACCGTCAAAATTATCTTTTTGGATAACTTCATTCTTTCGTAGGATGCTTCCCGCAATCCTTTAGGGTTCTTTGCAAGAATGGGATCATGAATATTATCCCAGTCCTCTTGGATTAGGGTCTGGTTCCTATAGCTTTTAGGCTTCTCTAGTTCCAATGTGTTTGCCCAGTTCTAATGTGTTTGCCCCCTTTGGATTGTCTGGAATACCATGCGTGGCATAATAAATGTTTTCAAAGACATTGATAGTTGGTGCTCCTCACATAGCTTTAAATAAGTTTTGTGTTGCCTTTCCCTATGATTCTTGGCTTGAACTTTCTGCCATTTTTTTTTGTGGGAATTTTTTGCTTAGCTTGAACCTATCTGCAATTTTAACTCAGCTTTGGTTGTGCACTAGAAATTGCTTTCACTCTGAGTAGTGTATTTGAAAAAAAAACCTTTTAAGTGCTTAAACCTTTTACATCCAATATGTAGCTATCTTTTCTCAAGGTGGTAGATGTGAGTTACCCTTTTGCATTGAATTTATCATGTACCACCAACCTTTTGGCTTGTGCGATATGAAGCACTTGCCATTTTGATATGACAAGAATTCATAATTACAATTATAAACCGTATTGTACACCATGATTTTCTTTGAACTTGAGCCGATGCTTTGCTAGCAGCTTAAGCATTCATATGTGTTGGAAATTAATATCCCAAAAGGAATGATTAACCCGAAGATGTGATCATCATTTGAAAAGATATGAGCTTTGCCTTGGAATCTCCATAGAGATAGGAAATAGTGCCTCTTTTCCATATACTAGCTTATACAATGAAGTCTTGAGGACTTGCTTAGGAGTTATGTGGTCTGCCCAGAGCACTGATTGGAGGTTTTAATGTCATTCCCTTTGGTATTCCAACCAAATCCTTTTGAGGAGTTGGACTAGATTCTTGCTTGTCAACTCGCCTAAGTCATTCCCTTGTAGGTAGTAGTTTGATGATGTTTTAAGGAATATGCCATGTGTAAGTGTGAATTGACTTACCTTAGAGCCTAGGAAAGCTTTGGTGTTATCAGAGATGATGGTTTTGGGCAGGTCGAATCTCGTCACCACTTCTTCTAGGAAGTCCACTATCTTTTCCTCTATCATATTTTTTAGTGGCGTGGCTTCGGTCCACCTTGTGTAGTTAGTGGCCATCAAGATCCATTTATGACTTGCACTGGATGCTTGGTTGATCATTTTGATGAAGTTCAAGCCCCATTGCATGAATGGCTTATCAACCACTATTGAATTAAGAGGCATTATGGAATTATTTCTTCCTGCAAAGAACTGGTATTCCTTGCAAGCCTTTACCAAGGAGTAGGAATCATTGAATAGTGTCAGCCAAAAGTACCCTATGCACATGATTTGATGGTGGTGGTATTTGTAGAGAAATTCCTACCTGCAGGACTATTGTGGTAAGTGTCGAGGATCCTTTTTGCTTGCTCTGTGGTAACACACTGCAATAGAATGCCATTAAAATTTTTTTTGAACAAGATCCCTTTAATAAGTGTGAATCTGTTGTTTTGCAATCAATAGAATCTCCTCTTTTGAGAAGGAAGGCCCAATGGATATTTTACTATGTGCATAAACCTTACTCTGTCTGCCAGCCAACAACCTTCGAAATCCAACTTGTTCATTAGGACTAGCTTCCATTTCTCTTCTTCAGTGGCCATTTCTTGATCGTGTGTAAGATATTCGCATAGTCCTCTTCCCTGAACAAATTTTGTAGGCTTGACCTCAGTGTCGTATTCAAGGATCTTGGTGATCCAATTGGATCTTTTCTCAGTGATTTCTCCTTCCATGATGTATTTGCGCACACTAGAATGTGTGACGTACAAAATCACCTTATTGCAAGAGATTAGGTGTTAGAACTTCTTGAGCCCCTTAACTATTGCAAACACTTGCCTCTCCAAAAAGTTGTAGTTTGTCTCATATTCCTTCAAGGTCTAGGAGTGAAATGCTATCGGATGTTCTCCCCTACCCTTTTCATCTTTCTAAGTTAAGACAGTAGAAATGCTTGACTTGCTACTGAATGCATACATTATGAAGTCCTTTGATAACTCTAGATTGACTAGAATAGGAGTAGAGGAAATAGCATCCTTGACTTTCTTAAAGGCTTATCTTGCTTCTTTTTTCCATTTAAATGTTTGATCCTTTTTCAGCATCAGGGTGATTGGCCTAATTATTCTTGCAAAATAAGAAATAAATTTGCTGACAAAATTTACCTTTCCCAAGAAGGACTGGATGCCTTTCGTGTTGACCAAAAGGGGAAGCTCTTTGATTGATTTCACCCCTTTGGGATCAATTGAAATTCCATCTTTGGACACTATGTACCCCAATAGCTTGCCTTGTGGTACTCTGAAGACATTTTTTTTTAAGTTCAGGGATATCTCGAACTCCTGGAATTTCTTGAGCACCATCTCAAGATGATCAAAATGATCATCCTTGGACTTGGTGAACACCATCAAATCATCCAAATAGATAAGGATAATCTTGTTGATTAGTTCACTAAAAGTGATATACATTACCCACTGGAAGGTGGCTCCTACATTTGAGAGGTTGAGCAACATCTTAGCATATGAGAATGTCCCCCACTTGGTAGTGAATGTTGTCTTATGTTGATCCTCCTCTTTGACATGGATTTGATTGTAATCAGAGAAGCCATCTAACAAGGAAAACATCTATGATCTTTCCATTGTTTGCAAGATGGACTCCATTGAAGGTAATGGGTAATGATCCTTCAGGGATGCTCTATTTAGGTCCCAAAAGTCCACACATAGTTGGATATCTCCATTCTTCTTTCAGACTAGGACCAGATTGGATACACATGTACTATGCTTAATTGAGAAGACAATCTGCAATTGGATTAGCTTGGTTAATTCTTTTGCCATTAGTGCTTCAATCTTGGGATTCACTGGCCTATGTTTTTGGTGAATAGGCTTTTCACCTTCTACTAGCTCTATTGTATGTTGGATGATATCAGGATCATATCCCCTAAGGTCATCATATGACAAGGCCACCACTCCCTGATATTTTTCACAAAAGGAAAACAACCTTTCTTTGTCATGATGTGGGACATCTTTCCCAACTTTGAGCTTTCTTCCATCTCTGACCTAAAGATCCACATAGTCCCCTTTATCTGCTACAAACTTCCTCTTGTCATTTTTTGCATTGTCACAATCAAAAAAAAATTGAGAGTGACCAATCCCTTTGGAAGCTTGTTGGTTTTCAACTGAATGATTTGTCCTTCATAGGCTTCGGCGATCTTCAGTTAGAGCTAGTTAGAAAATTCTCTCAACTACTGGATGAATGAGGCAATGTGTTCATCACTATCAAACACTTGCCAACTTTGGTCATTTTTTGGAATGGATGGTTGAACTATCATTCATATGGAGTGTTTGTTGTGAATGAGGTCAGAGGGAGGATCAAATTGGGATCCAATTATTTCCATGCGATCTGCATCTATATTTTATTCTTTGGCCACCATTTGAATGTTGAATGCTTCAAAGCTCTCAATCAGGTCCCAAATACAGTGTCTATAGGATCGCATGTAGGAATTCTTTGCCACAAAAATTTTGTGAACTTGATTGACTACTAATTTTGAATCTTTGAACACCTTTAATTGCTTAATTCCCACTGACTTTGCAAGGCTTAAACCTTGCACCAGTCTTTTGTATTTAGCTTCATTGTTCAAGCAAGTGAATTGGAAGTGGAAATACCTCAGTTTCTTTTCATTATGTGGAGTTATTAAACATATCCCGACTCCTGCACCAACCTTGCATCTTGCTCCATCGAAGTGCGACATTCATAGTTTTGAGGCAGGTATGTGCAGGATCATTATGGAAAAACAAGGACCTTAAGTGGCAAAAAAAAAAAAAAAAATAGAGTTAGGAAACTTGACATAAAAAATTTGAATAAGTTATCTATATTATTTCAAAAATATGTAAGAATAGAATCTTTAGAAAATTGAATGTAGTTTCTAAACTACTAGGTTTGTTTTTACAAAAAAGAAATCTATTTGGTGAAAATTTGAAATTTTAATGCAGAGTACTTAAATTTCAGGAAAAAAATAAGGTGTCTATCTGACCACCCTAACCACATAAAATGATAATATTTTTTAATAAAATTTTAGATATAAGTATAGGACTCATGTCTCGATGTGATGCATATTTTTTTGTAATTTTTTTCTAAGTAAATAATTAATTATGATTTTTTATTACAACTTTTAAAAATATAAAAAACTCATATGTCTGACCACCTTAACTTGGTCAAAAATTCATGAAATTTAATTTTTCTTTTTTTAGTCCTATAGAATGTGGAGCAAAGAATGTGATGCATGTTTTGGATTCAAAAAATGTGATATTGTTTGAAAGCTATAGATGTTTTTCAATCAGCCTATCAATTAGGACTTTAGTCATTATTTTAGTAGAAAATGAATAATAATTAGTTATTAAATTCAAAGTAAATCATAATTTATATTGGTGGAAAGCTAAAAATATCCTTTAAAAACCCTTTTCATTTCATTAATTTTGGGTAAAAAAAATGTCATCAGCCACATACCCATCATATTGCCACTTTTTGGCCCATCATGATCCTGCGCATACCCAGGCTTGACTTCTCTCAGATTCTTTGATGACCTTTAGGAGCACTCAATCTTCATTGTAGATGACATAGGTTCCTAGCCCAGTAGCATGGTAGTTTCGAAAAGGATCAGTACCTATATGTTCTCTCAAAAGAACATCTTCTCGATCAATATGATCTTTAGTTACTTCTTCATCTTCTAGTAGCTTAGTGCGATACATTTCTTGCCTGGTGATAGAGCTATGAGTGGCATAAAATTTGATCATGGCTTCATCAACTACATGTTTCAAATGCAGGGATTCAGATACTATCTTCATTTTAGCTCCATGCTTGATCCTTAGGATCAAATGCGGCTATTCAAAAGAAAGATACCCACCTATTTTTAAAGTAAACTCCCAGGATAGTCCAAGACCAAACATAGGGGGAACATCTATCATCACAATGTCTTGACGGGCTGTGATACTAGGAAAAGTGAACAGAGTCAATGGGAGGTCTTTGATGAGGCCTACAGTTTCAACTGTATTCCCATCAAGTTGCATAACCCCCTTTCTCAAAGGTTCATAACTAAGTCCTAAGGCCTCAACTATCTACTTGGCATGACTATGGTGCTAGCACCAGAGTTGATCATGGAATTATGTAATAATTTCTCCCCTATAATGAGAGTTAAGAAGAAGGGTTGAGGCTCCGGCTTATCTCTTACTTCAGCAGGGGCTTCCATTGTGCTATTTGTGAGAGCTTTGGTAGGAGATGATTGATCAACAACCTTTGTTTTGAGCAACTACTCCATTGGTGTTGCACTCACATCCTCTTGGAGAGCCTTCTGTAGTATTGTCTTCTATTATGGGATTGATAGGATATCCCATAGAGACACATTAGCCAATGATTTTTTCAATTGTTCCACAACATTGAATGGTGGCGGATTCAAAGGTTTCTACTCCTTAGCTCTCGTTATAACAATTTTCCTTTGTGGTCGACATTGTGTCACCACTACGAAGGTACTAGGAATCTAGTCAGAAGTTCTTTTAGGTTACGAATTGACTAGTTGTGGGATGATTGATTTTTCCTTTGAATCTCCTCTTCGAACAGTTGTTGTAATCAGACTGTACTTGTGGCATGGATGCATCATTGGAAAACACCACTTATTCTTCTTCCATCAATGAGAAGAGTGTGTGATCAGGAGTGATGTTCGCTTCTTTCTGTAGTGACATCACCTACATTTAAGCGGTGAGCACCACATTGTACATTTGCAAAGAGGTATACACATAGCTTATGGGATCTGTTGTTGCACCTTGGTTGCACTACTCTACCACCTTTTGTTGTAGGTTGTCACATGGGCAGTTTTGAGGCATGTGTGAATCACCACAAGCGAAGCACCAAGGGTTGGTGTCATCAATTAAATTATTTTTCCCCACAGTTAACTCTCTATTCAAGCTTAAATTAGCACTCTATAGTGGAGAAGGTACCAACACTATTTGATTTGTTGTTTGCACTTACAGATTTGTGCGAGTGTCTCCTTGAAACTAGTTTTGTTCGTAAGAAGGTTTCCCACCTTGATAATTCTGGTAGCTCGGCCTCGGAGGCACTTCCTAATTTCACTTGATGATAGTTATATCATTGACAATAGTCCACAACATTTCCTTGAACTCGCTCATCTCTTCCTTCAAAGAGTCTAATGTAGAAGCATTGTTCTATGCTGCATTCAGATATGTGTACCTAGGTTGAGGAGGAGTCGGCACGCTAGTTGAAGGCATCTCTTGAGGAGGAATTGATATTTCTGGAAATATAGGAATGATGGGCTGGGGTGGTAACTTCCTAGTGTCTATCAAACTATTCTCCACCTTGACAACGATGTTGTATGTGCCCAGTAATGTGGTTCTATCGAGAGAGTAGATCATCATTAAAATGTCGGGGTTGATAGATTTTATGTAGAACATGACTACTAGATTGGGGGATGGGTGGATATCAACTTGGATTCTCTTCCAGCTTGTATGGAACCGAGCATTGAAGTCAACCATGGTTTCATGCGAGGCCTGCTTTATGACCAACATCTGATAATATAGTGAGGATTGGTCTACTTCATTTGAAAATCTGTGATAGAAAGGATCTCTGAGCTCATCCTAGGTACTGATAGTATTTGCTTGCAACATCGGGTACCAATCTAGTGCCTTGCCTTTGAAAGATGCAATGAGCAATCTTAGTGCTATATTTTGGTCTGTAACACCATGTACCAGACATACATCTACAACATCTTATAGATGTTTGGATGGTGTTCTTGAGTCATCCTCAGTGAATTTAGGTATAGCTTTTAGGGCGAAGATTGGGATAGCGACCCAAATGGTAGGTGCTAATATTGCTACAAGAGGACTTCCGGCATCCCATGTCACATAATTTCTATTAGCGGCAGGCAACATGGCTAGTAGGAAGGGCGGAGGAAGAAAAACGTTAACTAATTGGGTCATGCATTGTACTGTCCCTAATGGTGGTACTAATAAAACAAGATTACTTGCTATTTGGGACCTAGTAATAGTTTGATGGCTCATACACCCTCCTTAAAATTATGTTCATTTAAGCTTAGTCCCATTGGGCATGCCAGGAAAAAGAAAAACTATAGATGCCAAAAATTGGCAAGGTAACATCCCTTTGTGGGAAACTCAGTTTATGGGGGACATATTGCGCTAAATTGAGTGACCTCTAGATTTTTAAAGAAGCCAACTTCTTCTATAATTAGTTTTTTGGAATGGGAAAAGGAAGCATATATAAAAATAAAGGATCTAACTAAGCGATGCACCAAAATTTAGATAAAAGGCATGATAAACCTATCTTTTGGATTTGATCTAAGGGCTCATTTATCAATTTACTATGTCATAAAATAACAGAAAATAAAGATTGAAGTATGAAAAACAAACTAAATGACATATTTCACACCCATTCATTGAAAAGAGGAGTCAAAGACATGATCTAAACCAAAAAAATTGCATTCAAATTATAGAATTTATGGAAATGAACAATTCAAACAATAGTGACATAGTATAAAGTTAATCAAATAGCTTAAGAAAAATAGAAAGGTCGAACAATGGCACAATCTGTGAGTCATTTTGCAATAATCTAATAACAATAAAAAGGCCTGGTGTCTCTAATTTTTTTTAATTCTTCAACTCTCAAAACTTGTAGAAATTTTTAACCTCTAACCTCAAACCCCTCTTCAGAAGTAAAGAGTAGTATATATAGCCAACATTCCCATCGCCTGGCAAGCAGTAACTGAAAAGATTCAGAATTCTGAGCAATGATGCAGTAGCAATGATTCCCTTGGTTGTTGCAACAAAAAAATATTCGGGCCATAACATTTGGTCACTCCCCATCTAGGTGCATCCCCTACGAATGATAGCAGTGGTCTCAGAAAATTCTGGAGTAGACAAGTGTCACCACCTAGTATAGGTAGTTAAAACCCCCAACATCATATCGCAACCCATTCCTTTGTGTTGAAGAAGCATCTGCAAGGAGATAGATGGCAACATATCACAGCCTATGGTTCATTCTCCCCTCCCTTCATTGAAATCTTGCGTTAGGATGACACATAGTGGAAATATTTACTATAGACGCCACTTGTGGGGCCCACCAAATCCTTACGCAAATGGGAGCTACGTGGCATGCAAGTGGGGCCTGATGAGGAAGTGAAGGGAATTAGTTAAAAATAGCTTGCATTGAAGACATTGGGAGCATAGCGGGGGCTGGTAGAAGAGCAAAGGAGATAATTCCTTCAGAGAGCACTGAGCAGACATGTGGTGGAGGCTAGTGGTCATTTATCAAAAGGGTTGATGATGTTCATTCAAAGCATGGTCCGTTACTTAGCAAAAAACATAACTTGAAGGGAGCTTGATGAATTTTATATTCACATATATTATTTGAAAAATATCTCCACCTTCATCTGCTAGACATACATTTATAATCATGATGATGGATTATTTCACAAAATGGGTAGAAGCTATTCTCTTGCATTCAACATCTACCAATGTAATATGTCATTTCATATTGAAACCCATTATTGCTTGCTTTGGACTTCCTTCCATGATTGTTTCATACAATGGGACAACATTTACGAATAATGATGTGAAGAAGTTCTTGGAAACATTTAATATACAACATCAATTTTCAACTCCTTATTACCCACAATCCAATGGATAAGGTGAATCAACAAACAAAACTCTGGAACAAATTCTAAGAAAAATAGTGAACAAATATAATAAAGACTGGAATACATAATTAATATATGTGTTATGGGCTTATTGTACTAGTATCAGAACTTCAATAGGAAACACACCTTATAACCTTGTTTATGGTGCCGAGGAAATTATGCCCCTAGAGTTAGAGATTCCCTCCTTAAGATTCACTCTTCAAGGGCTAATTGATGACAATACTTATAGGGAACAACAATTACACCAACTTTAAATTCTCAATGAAAGGCACATCAATGCCCTCGAACATCTTCAAGCTTACCATAAGAAAATGCAATGAAGTTATAATGACCATGTCATCCCTCATTCATTCAATAAGGGTGATTTGGTGCTATATGAGAACCAAAAAAAATTCAATGCTAACCCGATAGAGAAACAAAAGTTTAGACCTAATTGGTTAGGACCTTATGTAGTTGAAAGCTACAAGTTTGGAGTATACTTGATATCTAAAATGGATGGTACACCTCTTTGAGAACCTATAAATGCCATGTATTTGCATCGGTATTATAGCCTTTCTAAATAGGATGAGTTTGTAAAGCTATTTTGTTAGAGTTAACAGATAGTATGCAATTTTCTCTCGCACTTGCTTTGTTCCTAACACCTAGTTTTCTGTGTCTTGATTGTTGGAGTAGTGGGTCCAATTTGGTTTTGGATTCTTAATTTAGGTGTCATGCTATTCAAACCTTCAAATGTATGTTATGTTCAATTAAATCCTTATTTTCATCTAATATTCTACAATTAGATCATGAGTGCATTTAATTTAGCATAATACGCTACATCATAAATATAAAAAAATCTTAAGAAAAGACATGTTAGATCATGGGGATATTTATTGAATAGTCTAACAAAGATTATTTAATAAATCACATTTCCATCTAACACATATAAATATAAAATCAAGAGATTCTCATATATATATATATATTTAATACATCTCATCAATAGTATAGTGTCACTATGGCCTATGACTATTGGATCCCTTGGGATTTGGTGTTTGTACCCATTGAGAGATAGTGGTGTGTTATCAGAATCTACTCATGGTAGTCATCTCCTACATAGTTTGTAGTGCCTCATGTGCTTCACCCTCACATATCAGTGCATCCACATGCTCTCACGCTACCTAGTCTCTATCACCCTAGATTTTAGGATTCTCTCTTTGTAGCCACTCAACCTATGACTATAAGATAACTTCTCTCCTAGATCTTTGAGATGCTCAAGCGTTCTCTAACTCCACCTCCAATGTTGATACATGACCCTCAACTCAATCAACTATCGAATTCTCTCTTGAGCCTCACATAAGGCTCAAACAGGTCCATGCACTACACCACGAACTGTGGGGACATGTATTCTATGAAAATAACCTCATCTATAGGAAGGGCTGGCACTATCTCAATAGTTTCTAATTAGAAGAGGTCCTCTGAATCTACCACGAGCCTTACAAGATAGAAATCATAAGAATAATCAGTATACATCATCATAATATACATATACATGAGCATAATATACGTAAAAACATAAAAAAAGTAACAATAAATATCATCACCTGGGCCTGTAGCATGATCTATAGGAATATTGAATGCCCCGCTATTCTCCCCATGCTCTCAAACATTGGTACATGCATATTTTCACCTCGTAACCCATGTGGGAACCGTATCTTGCCACTCAGGTCTAGGAGGACTAGCCTCACCTCTGTTGTTGTCCTCGCTCATAGGTTGACTCTGCTCATTCTCTATCTCCTCATCATCCTCCTCTTCCTCATAGTCATTGTCCTCCTCTGACTCCTCATCCCCATCTAGAAATAGGTCTATTAGATCTATCCCCCTACTTGGTTATCTATCCTCCTCCCCTTGATCTTGTAAAAGTCTTGCAAAGCCCATCAAATAGCCCATGGAAAATATAGGTCCTAGTTGAACAACCTCCCACCACTCATCGTACACCTTTTTCGTATTGATGTAGTCAGCATCGTAGACTAGGAGCATGTATGTATCCTCCTCCTCTACATTGCTCCTCATACGTTTAAGGTCCCTAGGTCTGCAGGCACTCTATACTGACCGCCTATATGATTGTTGTAGTATTGATCATCTTCGTATCTTCCTGAATTATCTCATGATGTGATCATAGTAGAAGGGTCTCACTATGTGATCACATCGTCCTAGCAAAATTATGCCCCTCTGCATTTGCCTCATCTATCCTATAGTTTCTGGCTAGAAGAGCTCCATTAGATAAGGTCTCCATATAATATCCTCATCCCTCATCTTATCATATCTAACCCTTTAAAATGGCACATCACCATGTTTCCACACCTATCAAAGTGGATAACTAAAGGCTGTGGGTATCCCACCATGGTGACAATCATAAATCCTCTTGGTCTGGTACAGATAATTTTCTCTATGTACCACATCTATAGTAAAGTGTAGTGAAGCATGCTCTTCACCTCTCTATAGGTAAACCAACCTAAGCCATAATATAGGTGCACCAGTATGCTCCAACCCCATGCAAATATGACATGATAGTGCTCCATGTCTCGGATCATGTGCACTAGTCCTCCCTCTAGATGTGTCCCGCGGCCATTAGGAACTAGTACCAGTGCTACTGTGAAGATCATAATGCATCTGACGAGTGGTGATTACACCTGTAAAATAAATACAAGCTCGATGTGTAGTCTTATGACTCTGTGATGAATAGGTCTCCCTAGGAAATACTCAGTGTCAGGCTACATGTCCTCAAGGCTCCTGTTGTGTGCTAGAAAGACCCTCTCACCTTAGATGGATGCCCTCAGTATCTGGTGTGCATCCTCCAATGTGATAGTCATCTCTCCTGTCAGTAAGTGAAATGTGCAAGTATCTATGTCCCATCTCTCTACCAGTGCCATTAGCATGGCATTATGATATCACATGGCTAGGGAGAGATAGGCCCAGTAGAGGCCTGTCTCCTTGAGGATCTGCATGTCCTCCTCTAGTAGTTGGTTGACTAGATCTCGTAGATGACTAAATGATTGGATGCCCAGGTGCTAGCACAACCAAGGTGCAGTTTGGCATAGGAAGAAGAAAAATGTCATTTAAAACATCTTAAAAACTTAAATTTGTGCTTTAATTATAAAAAAGTGTGCTAAATTTTCTCTAGAATATCTTAATTAAGGGTTCTAGACACTTTATTCCTTAACTAGGACACTTTGCAACAAAGTGGAACACTTTGCAACAATCTAGAAAAATGAAAGAAAATCCTTCCCTAGACTCTAAATTCATTTAAAAATTTCATAAAACATAAAAATTTGATTAAATCAAAATATAGAGAAGGAAAAATCCACTCACTATAGGTTCTAGCTCATCCCGTGCAACCACCTCCCATAGTAGCTCGATCCACGGATGTGTGGATGGGTGTATGATCAGCATGATGGCTCACTCTACTCCAAGATCACCTTGCAAAAAAGTTAAAAGATAAAATGAATATGAATTACCTTCCATTTATCTTTATATGCATCCATATTTAGGTCACTTTTGTTAAAAATAAAATAAGTGCTCTTTATTTAAAATAACACATTGAGGGCTAGCGAAATATTTTTTTGATGTCATTTGTTGCTTGGAATCATGGTTATGCTCCTATTCTCATCCTCATCAAACGTCTATCATCAGGTTGCATGGTACTTGGAAATTCCCTATGATGGACTTGTGTTGTTTAACATGGTCAGAATGCTACCTTGATTCCACCTTCATAAAGCAAGCGGAATCAAGGGGAGGCATACATCCACCCGTGAATTCAATTGGATAGGAAAGTTAGATAAGAGGATAATTTTTGAGCTATTAATCAATCTATGATGTAAGATGTGATTCCTAACATAGTGATTTTTTAGGTAACTACAATTGGGGGTTCATTCTCCCTAATGAATCCATATGAGTATCCTTTTATAAAGTTACTTTTTGAATTACTTTAGCTTGCATATGCATGTAGTGTCATATGGGCACTAAAGTGGGGGCTTAATGTAGTGTAGAAAAATGCATACCATTGCATTTTCACACTTATTTTGGACCTAGTTTAGCACCGCTTGCATTAAATTCCCTTTAGGTCACTTATTATGGGCCCCTAAGACCCCTTTTTGTGCATCCCAAGGCATATTTCAATTGTAAACTTGACCAAAATCCACAAACAACCTTTAATCTTGGCAACCCACCTTTTAAAATGGAAAAATAAGCATGGTGGGACCAATACGACCTTGGTAGCATCTTAGTCCCCCTTAGTGGGACCAAGATGCACTTGGTGGCATCTTAGTCCCCTTTAGTGGGACCAAGATGCCACCTAGAGTGTCATAGACTTGAGGGCTTTATCTATGAGAATTAAGAGCAAGAAATAAAAATATTTGATTTAATTTGGCATTTTATTGGCCTTTGGGATCTAATAATCAGATTATTAGATAGGAATTCCTATAAAAGTAAGATTTACACCCATTTTTCACATAAGAAGTAAAGAAAAAAGAAATTCTCTAAGAGAGAAGTGAAGGAGAGTTTCAAGAAGCAAGGAATTGAAGTCTTGGAGTAGCCTTCTATTGTGTTCTTGTAGGTTTTTTGAGTCCATTTTCAAGTCAAAATCTAACATTGCCAAATACTAATGTTGGATTCCTACAGAGGATCGTGAGAGATTCTAGGTTGGAGATGCAACTAGCCATACTTCCAAGTCTAATGACATGTTTCTTGACTTATTCCATCTTCTATTGTTGTTCTACTTTTTACCTAAGGAAGGTATATTTCATGTTTATGGCTTATTAGGGTGATTTGAGATCTCTTTGTAGGTCATTTCCATTTGCACCTTAGGAATTCTATACTAACACATTTGAATAGGGTTTCTCCATGTTCTAGCTTGCATAATCTTAGATATAGTTAAGATTAGGGCTCACACCCATTTCCAATTTTTAGATCTATGTATTTTCATCAAGGTTTAATTATGAAACAAGGGGTCTAACAAAGGAAAAACCTCATAAACAATCAATCAAATTTCCTTTGTTTTGCAGGTTATTTACAAGATCAGATCTAAAGATTTAGTGAAGTGCAGACATTGAACCTCAGGGTCATATTTTTGAGGTTATAGAAATTTAGATTGGGCCTAGTTGGCAGTAAGGGAATCTTAGTCCTCTAAGTTGTATTTTGTAGAGATTCTTTGAAATTCTATTTCGACATCCAAATATTTTGCATCTACCCTAATAAACAGCACTGGGAATAAGACAATAGTAAGGGCGTCTTTGTCCTCCCTAGTATATTTTGATAGCATTTTTGCATTTCTAGAATCCGTATCACATTTCTAGACTTCTCAAGTACATACATCCTAACTTGTTGTTAGTTAATTTTGTCGTTTGAATCCATCATTTGGCTTGCATTAATAGGTTTTGTGAGTGTATTGTTAAGTTATCTTTTCCAAGATTTTTCTTCGTGGTGAACCATTCAAATTCTAAAGAACGCCCCCCTAGGTCTTCCTTGTTGAGAATTGGCTCACCATTTTGTTGATAGTTAATCCAATTTGGGATCCTAGGGAATTCTTGAATGATAATTGGAGAAGAGTGGTGTTATATGACCCAGGCCATAAAGCACCCATTCCCATATTTTTCATTCACATGACTAAGTTTACTTAGGATATAAGATTATTCTAAAATTCTTATCTACATCTTATCTTATCTATGCATCATTTCCTGCGTATTTAGTTAGTTGTCACATGTCACAATCATTTTCAATCTTATTCCTCACCTTTCCTATTTAAGGAGGGTCATTGTACTCATTTGTATCTTACTTCATACCTCATCATTTGATAGGTCTTAATATCAAGCAACCTCATACTCTTGCATAATCTCTTGTAGAATGCTTCCATTATTTTTATAGGTGGTCTTGGGTATTGAGCTAATCTTCTGCTCTTACAATAGGTTGCAAACCCGTGGTTGCTTCCATTAGGCATAAAAGGGGGTACATCAAAATCCTATGGTTTAAGTTGATGTCATTGCTAAGGAAAAAAAAAGGTACTACCCGAGAAAGGCAGGTAATAAGGTAATTGGGGATTTAGGAAAAAAATAGAACAAAGAAAACAACTGATATTTTCCATTAGCCTCTATAATTCTTGATAATGCCAAAATACATAAAGTCTCGTAAAAAAACAAAAACCAAAAAAGTTGAGTAAAGCATTATTTTAAGCTCAAATATACATTGGAAAAGAATAAGAGCATATAAACACATATTTTAATAATATTTTCTTCTAATGAGTTAGTTAAATGCTATATGTTTCATTTGAAAAGTGGCATTATGTTGATGTAGGTGGTTAAATATGGTTGGTTATAGCAAGAAATGCATGTACTTGTACAAGTCAGTTCTCACAATAAGTAGTAAAAAGTTGAAATGATATGATGAATTTGGTGACAAGTGAAAAACTTGAGGTCAATCTACGAAATAAATATCTAAAGGAAAATAACAGGTAACTAAGAAAAATGAAGGCCCAAATTTTTGATCAACTAGCAAAACTACAAGTTTTTCCTAACTTCTACTAGCAGATGTTTTTCTGCATAGTGGGACTCATCATCGAGATCAAGAATTTTGAGAGGAGGTGTCAACAACTTGTTCCAACATTTTGAAGACTAAGGAAACTTGATAAAACTTTACCCACAATTTTTAGGTATTTAAACTACAGTGAAAGAAGTCAAAGTCTATATTTTCACTTTATCTTTAGAGATTGAGACAAATATCTCCTAAGTGCCACCAATGCCCTTGTGCCACATGTTGTTTATTTATTGGATTATTTTCTCTTAGTCATGTAATTTCTTATGATCAATTATTTCCTTGTATTCTATAAAAGGTAGAGTATTTTTTTACTTTGAAGATCAAAAATTATTGAAACAATTAGATTAAAATTGGAACATCACCAAGGGTCATCCCATGATAGTGGTTTACAATTTTTGGCCAAACTGGACACTGAAATTATTATTTTTAACTAAATCTTCACATTCGGGCACCTATAGCGGCTAAACTGTGAGGAATTTGAAGATGGTGTAAACTAGAGTCTCATCAAATTTTTTCTGTAGATTCTAAAAATATTTTTTTCAAAAGTTTTGGAATCAAATTGCACTTCTTTTTCCATCTCCCACGAAAATAGATTTTTTTCAGAAAACAACATTTTAAAAAAGTGATGCACACCATATAACGCATAACTTTTTTTCCATGAAGGATAAAATTCTAATTGTTTCAAATTTAGATTTGTAACTCTGATATCTAGTGCTTCCACTTGGTTAGATAGTTTTTATTGAATATTTTTCCTTAATCAAGTTTCAAAGTCAAACAAATTACAAAAGCAGACCATGACATGGATAACGTGTAACTTTTTGTATATGTCAAAATTTAATTTAATTTTTTGTTGGATCAAGGACTTCAATATCTGGTGCACTCATATTTTTCAAATTTTTTTTTTGATAATCTTCTATTTTTCCACATGTGAAGAACAAAGAAATTCATTTTCGATGAAAAACCTATGTTTAATAAAACTTAAAAATAAATACATAACAAAACAAAACATATTAAAATTATATTCATTGGATAGCTTGTTCTAAGGAATACCATAATCATTTGAAATAAATTTTAAATGAATTCATTTGATCCCCCAAAATCTAAAACAAAAGTGATTTTTTATCAACATTTTGATAGGTGTAAAGGAGACACATTTATAGGTATGGTTTAAAACTAGCGAGGTTCTATCCAAGGGGGTTTGATCTAAGGTGATTTGATCAAACCCTCTTCAATTGGAATCCTTAAAATGGAAATTTTTAAGGCTTAAATCATTATATTTTCTAAAAAATATGTGATTTCAGCTAAAATTTGTTCCTCTCAAGAATTGTAAACCACTATTATGACATCACCCCCAATTTTATGTTTAAGCCTTGTTTTTTGGTTTAATTCCAATTTAAAAAATTGTATTTATAGCAAATTTTTCTAATATCAAAGTAATTTGAAGGTTATTCTAAATTTTAATTTTGGCATATAATTGTATGTTGTTTATTCCTTCTAGAAGAGTTAATTTGTTGCACCAGATTTAGTTGCATTTTGATACTATTTCGATGGTGAATGATTCTTTTCTTCAAACTTTTTGCTTTATTTTGTATGTAGCCATGAAGCACTCTAGTGAATTAGAAACAAATTTATGCTTTGGTTTAGTTATTTCTCTATGAATACGTGGATAATATCTAGGAGCGTTTAATCTCTTAGGCCTTTTCCCGTCACAAATCTAATTTTTTAGTAGCTTTTTTTTGAATGATTTGGATTAATGTTATATGAAAAGTAATACATGTTATATTTTCTAAACCTTTATATTTCTATATTTTTTTAAGGCTAAGAGAGGGTAACTACATTCTCTTTGTTGCATTATTGTTTGATTTTGATAGCATATTTTTCTAGCACTTCTATTCTATTTTCTTGTCTCATCTATTTCATTTATATGCCTATTTATATGGGTTTCTATGGAGGTGGGATTATCTACATGTGGGCTTGACTAAAGAAAACCATTTAAATTTCCCCAATAATTTTATCATTCTTATGTGTGAAGGTATCGAAGGCATAGTTTTGTCAGAGGCTTCATTCTTGGACCTCTTGAGAGTGTCTTCTTTATTCTTCTTCATTATATCACTTCCTTTATATTTGATTTACTTTATGTTTTTCTTTACTATTTCCATACTATTTTAGTACATTTTTGAGTATTTAGTTATGAAAATTGTCAATAGGTTCTTAGTAGTTTTCAATGATAAAATTAGTTTTTATCCATATGACACTACATCACATCATGGGGATGTCTACATGCTACAAATTATTGTCCTTGGTTGAGAGCTTGATGGTTTGTCTAGAAGACCTTTGCAACCTACTCTTTTAGCTTTTGAAACTCTCTCATTTTTATTCTACATAAAACATAAATTAACCTTTTCTTTGTCTCATCCTGTCACCTGAACTTTGATCCTTGAGGTAGTTGAGGACTATTTTTCCCTTTGGATCTTGTCACCTCGAGGGTGTTGAATCTCCTCTACATTTTTGGTGAACTCAACATGAATTGATCTTGCTCTAATATTTTGTTGAAAAATTTTTCTCTCTTGTTTGGATGTCTATTAGACTAAGTTTTGTGAAACTTTTATGAGTTTCACAACCTAAGTGTATGTGTAGGATCATCATGGAAAAAATAGGCCCTTAAGTGGCAAAAAATTTAGAAAAATCAGAGTTAGGCAACTTGACATAAAAATTTGATTAAGTTATCTATACTATTTCAAAAATATGTAAGAATAGATTTTTTAGCAAATTGAATGTAGTTTCTAAACTACTAGGTTTATTTAAAAAATAAAATCTATTTGGTGAAAATTTGAAATTTCAATGCAAGAGTACTTAAATTTTAGGGAAAAATAAGAAGTAGGTGTTGACCACCCTAACCACAATAAAATGATAACATTTTTTTTTATAATATTTTAGATATAAGTAGAGGACTCATGTCCCAATGTGATGCATATTTTTTTGTAATTTTTTTCCAAGTAAATAATTAATTATGAATTTTTAGTACAAATTTTAAAAAATATAAAAAACCTGTATGTCTAACCACCTTAACTTGGTAAAACTTCATGAAATTCAAATTTTATTTTTTTAATCCTATAGTATGTGAAGCATAGAAAGTGACACATGTTTCAGATTCAAAAAATATGATACCATTTGAAAGCTATAGATGTTTTTCAATCAGCCTATCAATCAGGACTTTAGTTGTAATTCAAATAGAAAATAAATAATAATTATTTATTAAATTCAAAGTAAAGCATAATTTATATTGGTGGAAAGCAAAGAATCTCCTTTAAAAACCCTTTTCGTTTCATCAATTTTGGGTAAAAAAAAAGTTGTCAGCCACATTCCCTACAAAAACCCATCATATTGACACTTTTTTGCCCATCATGATCCTACACATACCCCCAATATAAATCTTCAGTCCAACTTACCAGGGTCTTGATTTTGAGCAATTCACTATAAGATTATCATCTAGCTATACACCAGCTTGAATTTGTATTAATGTGTACACATTTTCAAACTAGTTATCAACCTAATATCCCATTTGGATCCTCTTCTCCTATAAACCACAAAGCTACTCTTAGGGTCCCCTTTGAGAAAGTATAGTCTTTGGAGGAGAAGGTGAAGGAGTTTTAGGAGTTTCTAAACCATAATAAATTTTATAATAAAGTTGCTCCTATCATTTGTGGTTTGAGAAATCTACTCATTTTAGACTACAAGGGTCTAGAGTTTCTTTGAGGAATAGCTAATATAGTAGAGAATCATGTACCATCCTACACAATATCCTTGATCCACATTTAGGATACACAATTAGAGATCATTGGTACACAGTTGAATCTTCTTTTGCTAGAGTTGTTCATGCACATGGTGGATACCAATCCTTTTATACCTTCTCTCAATTTTTTTGATAACAAAAACATTGTGCTCCTTGGTAATCTTTGAGTCAATGTGAAACATGTTCCTTTGGGGTTTGTGGTTCCTAAATTAACATCCCAAACTTTCACTATCATGATGAGTAAACCTCCCCTACGTCCACCATCTAATCCTATTTTGAACACCCTATTGTAAAACATGGGTTAGATATAGTCACAATCAACCAACTTAACTAGCACTACTTCTTAGTCCACATTCCAACCCTATTATCACTATAGTCCCTTAGTCCTAAGCATATTAAATCTCATCATTCCCTAATGGCTATAAATTCCAAAATTTGATAAATACAATGGCAAGGATGATCCATAGACCCATGTCTCATAATTATTGCCATATATAATGGATTTCTCTATCAGGATACCTAGTTAGCCAAACTATTCCCATCATCTCTCCAAGAAACCATGTTGGAATGGTTTTTCTTCCTTCTTGATAATTATATCTTCTCCTTCAAGCAATTAATTAATCAATTCTTGTAGGAATTCCAATCTAACATTGGGCCAAAGTTCATCTTTATTGATATTTTCCATTGTAAGCAACAGGCTCATGAGAAGGTGAGTGATTTTATTACTCACTATCAATCTCTATTTTCACATATCTCCTATGTCCTACATAATTCTGATTTCCAACATGTGCTCATGGGAAATATGCAGCTGAAATTGAGGGTAAATTTTCTCTTAATGAAATGCCCCTCATTTGCACATCTCTATACAACATTGAAAGAGTAATAGCAGATGGTGAGATAGTACAAGGGATCCTCCTTGTCCTCCCATATCAATAGTTGTACAAATTTGTTTATTCTTGGGGATTCTAAAAAGAATAAGGTAGTAGTAAACATGTTTTTAATTCCTATTGAAAATATCACCATAGGGCATAATAATTTTTTTACAAAATTATCTATGTCCTATGCCAATGTTCTTCAAAAAAATTTAAAAGATGGTTTAATTACTCTCCCAAATATTAGACCATTACCCAATGAAAAACCATATACCAAGCGACATGATGCACATTTTTTTTTCAATATAACTAAGTCTTTGGTCATGAAACCGAATGTTGTGTGCATCTTCGATATGTATTCAAATATGACATATATAGTGGTGTCATCCGACTTGATGATAGAAAAAAAAAATTAAAAAAATCTATAGCCAAGGATAGCAACCAACTATATACCTAAACAAATCTTTTCTTTTCTCCCTCTACAAATCTAATAATAGTTTCTTCTTCATATTTTGAACCTTGTCCTTTAGAGTTTGTTAACATGGTCTCATTCACTCATATTCCTCCTATGACTCATGTGGATAAAATCCTTGATATAAATTTCACATAGAATGACTTACCCCTTAATAGGAATCCTTCTCTTTACATCTCCTCTCAAGTCAATGGTAACATCGTAACTAGTGTTATGGTTGACCCTACCATTTGAGTCAATGTTATTACAAAGGAGACCCTTTTTTTTTAACAATTTACACAAGGAGAAATATGAGGAATCAAAGGCCATGATCTATACTCATGATAGCCTCTCTATAATTCCCATTCCTTCTATTATTTTCAGTCCATGTTGGTCCTATGTCAATTGATGTTTTATTTGTCATGATTCTTGAACCTAACCATTTGGAGTAAGACTAGCAATTCTATGGATAGTCTCTCTAAATTTGGTTGCATCAATAGTCCATAAATGTTTGAAATTCCTTCATGGTGGAATAATACATACTCTTCATTGCACTAGATACAAATTTCTTATGTCACATGGGGGCTTTTCCTTGGATCACTTATGGACAACCCTAATTGAACCTTTACCATCCCATGGGGATGTTTTATATAGGGCCTACTTTAGGTACAATAATGGAGCTTCAACCCCTATTGCTACCTTTCTACCTTATTCTCATGTCATTTCCCTAAAGGCTTCTATGTGTTACAGTAGCATGCTTTGCTCGTGTGCCTTCCTCCTAGAAGGATATAGAAAAGAATGATCCTATGGGTATATCTTCTTCTTCTAGGATTTCATAACTTCCGAAGGTTTCCTATATTCCTTCTACTATTCCTATCATAGGAAAAGGAAAGGAACATGTGTTAAAGATATGTAATCCTCATGTTTTCCAACTCCCAGTGTTGCCTATAGTCCCTTGCCCTACCTTGTATGGTAAGGTAATGAACATGACCTGAGTTGGTCCTTCTCATGTTATTCCCAATTCTCAGTCCCAGAGGCCTCCTCCCATTCATCTGTCTACCTCTAAAGCAAAAAGATGAAAGGAGACTATGGTGAAGACCTAGGTCCCTATTTCTATTCCACCTCATATTCCTCCTAAGGAGCCTACTTTTTTTGTCAATGATGGGTATAGATACTACTCCTCTAGTGGAATAAGATGCCTTGGGTTATTCTCGAGCTTCTATCCTTGGTAGTCATATCCATGAAAATTGACTTTTGTGTGAGAATAAGTATTGTCAATGGGTATTAGCCTAAGAATGTGAGGCCTTGCAAAAGACCAAGGGTGATCCTTTTGTCCCTATGTCTTCTTTTGTTTCTATCTCCATCTCCACTTCCATTCCCATGTTTTTACCTATTGATTTAGTTCTGCTTTTGGTTTCCTCAATGGATTCTGATGAACCTCGCCTTAAGTAGGTATATTTTTTCATCACTCCTTCAGAGCCTCCCATAATCATGTCTTTACCTAATCTTCCTTATGCTTCTAATCTCATAGATATCCCTCACATGAAGGTCATATCTACTATGGTCCCTTGTACTTCTTCACTCTCTTTCACTTCTGATGTGATGGTTTCACATCCTCCTCTTAAGTATAAGTTAGAGCATGATCTTATCTTGAAGGAAAATTGAAAAAATCCTTCTTCATCTTCTTCATCTTGCTCTAGTTTGGATTATATCATTCTTGCAATGAAGAAGTCACCTTATTTCCCAAAGTTTGTCATTGCCCCTCATCTGAAGCATGGTAATGACTCCTTGGTTTCTCAACCTCCTCCTATTTAGTCACTACAATTCACTTCATAGAACTCTATATTTGACTCGTTGGAGGATATTCTAACTTTTTCATTTATCTTTTCTAGATCGATGGCATTAAACTTGTAGGATATTTCTGATGGACACATTGAGATGGCCTCATGCTTGCTTGTTGATGTAGGTGAGTTAGCCGATACTAGTCTTTCTATCCTCCCTCTCCAAGCTCATCTTCCCTCCCCTGATAACAATCTATATTAGAGTAGGATGAATTTTTAGAGGTGTTGTACTAGAGCCATATCTCTTCTTATTTTTAGATTAGATTTGTGTGTTTTTTGTGTTCCCTCATACTTATCTATTTGTGTTTGTGCTCTCTCTTAAAGGACATTTAATACCCTTGTAGGTACTTGGATACAAGAGACAAAATCTATCATAACTTCTATATGTTTCATCGTTCTTCCCTTTTAAATTTATCTTATTTTTAAAATCAAGAGGATGCAAAGTGTTGAGGCATTTATGCCTCTTCCATGTTGACCCAGACTTTTATTTGTCTTCATATACCCTTCTCATTACAATCTATTTGGTGGGTGATGATTGTTCATATGATGTACATTATCTATACATATATATTCATTTATGATTAGTTTTGACCTTGAATACTTGGATCCCCTTGTGCTCTTAATCTCTTTATGTAACGATCCATCTAGACTATCGTTTGAAAATTCAACTATCAACTAACTTTCAGCTGAAGTCCAAATGACTTGTTATTAGCTAGGGTTTCCAAATCGAGTTCAACATAAACAATTAAAACTCCAACTAACTTCTAAGTTTTCAGTTTCAGCTGAAGTGAAACATCTAGATGTTTCCTCCCAACCATTTCATAGAAGAACATAACTAAATAACTGTCTAACTAGGGTTTTCCTTAGCAGATAGATGGAAAATAAAATCATTTCAGATGTTGTCACAACATACCAATCATCAACTAACATATAACATAGAATTTTAGAAGAGTAATATCTACTTTTCTAGCTTCCAGAAAGTAACAAACAAAAACTACTATTGTGAAAACAAATGTACAACTGTCATTCTATAATTTATGAAATGGAACTAACTGCCAAACTTATCTTGAAAAATAATCTAACTATTCCTTCTAGGGTTTCCATTTAACCAATTAACATTCTAAGGAAAAGAAATAACTTCTTAATATACAAAAACTAATTTCAGATCTTCCAATTCAGTTGAATGATTCAAATAACTGTCTAACTAAATTACTGCAGAATCTTACCACAAACATCTAACATAATAGAATATCATT
Organism: Sequoia sempervirens; assembly: GCA_007258455.2. Lineage (NCBI taxonomy): Eukaryota > Viridiplantae > Streptophyta > Pinopsida > Cupressales > Cupressaceae > Sequoia > Sequoia sempervirens. The sequence continues at coordinate 457,733,619 of VDFB02000003.1, forward strand.
CTTTGCATAGATGAAAGTAAACGTAAATCAGCTTTGCATGTACCTAGATTTATGAGCGAGAAAGGATTACATTTGACAACATCTTCATGCTATTATTCTTGGCATCTTTATCAATGAGGGAAAGAGGATTATCATCAGGGGCTTTACCACCCAACTAGACCTACTGGTCTCCCATGTTCTTCGACTGAAGAAACCCGACCCTTCTCAAGGTCAATCGACAAGGATCAAATGTCATCATGTCTCTGAGCCTGGTGTCCATGATTCCTATACTGCTGGTTGATCCTTCATCTGTAGGTTCCCCCTAACCAGAAGGATCTTTCTGACTAGAGTAAATCTAGAATATGAAAGCTAACTCTGCCTAACTATCATCTACCTTGGCCAAGGATTTAAAATTACTGGCATCATTGTGCCGTCAACACTCACCCTTGCTTGACATGACAACTCTTATATCAAGTTCTTATTTCTTATAACATCGTTGAATTATCAATCTTCTCTTTGGTTCATAACCTTGGGGTTTTCTGTATGGTATTTTGAGTATGATTAGTTGATGACTTAATAGAAAGAGAGTGAGAGGAGTGGGATTATTTTTGTTTGCTTAAGTACTCTTTTAGATTCATATCATTTTAATGACATATTAAAGATCACAATAAAGAAGGCATACTTTAACCAGTTCAGACTATCAAGAGTGGTATAGTTTTGAATAAGGTAGAGAGGATAAATCACATGAGATATCCAAGATGACTTGACAATTCATAGATTCGAGTGGAAATTATTTCAATATAAGGAACTTACAGATTCAAACAAAAGGACTTATCAAACAAGGTTCAAAAAATAAAGAAGAAGAACTATTCCAGTTTTATACTTCTGTAACAATGTTAGAGAATAGAATATGTTCTAGTTCATTGTAGGGTATCTACAATTTACTTTTTGTTTCCAAAGCTAAGAGATTTAGATCAAAGAAAGTGGCTACCCCAGGTAACTAAACTATATTAGAGAATAAAGTTCATGGTAGGCTGGATAGAGACATCAATAATATTGAAGATTCATTTCAAGGTAACAGGTTGTCTCTAGAAGAGTAATAATAATGGTTGTGGTTGTCTATGACTAGATACAAGAAAAATAAGAATTTTCAATTCTCAAATACAGAGTTCAAATTTTACAAAGAAGACATTCATGAATCGCTACCAATTTCAAACGATGAAACATACGAGTTGACATTGAATTTTGTTCACACAAAAGGATTCCATCTATCTCAACTCTACTCTATTCAGATGTTCTTACTTCTATTTGGTAGGAATATTTAAAAGAAGAGCTCATGATTAAAATACCGATCGCATTCTGACTTATCAAAGAGAATAATAAGTTTGGAAAGATTCATCACGTTCCTGGCTATGCATCTGGAACTTAGCAACGTCGATAGCCCTTCTCTCCTAATTTGTGGTTCGATGGTCCACTGCGAATTGACCAAGAATAACTAGGGTTGTTGCTCCCCAACAGAGAGGTGGATTCCAACTTTCTCGAAGCCTAACTCAATAGAAGGTTCCACAGTTAAAGATACGTTGTCTGCCTAAGAGGAATTTGAGAGCTTGATTGCGGAGAAAGATTATGATTGAACTCCTTCATAAATGCGTTAGATAGATGAAAAATAGAACCCTAGCTATGACAGAAAGATTACAATGGAACTTCAATGGAGCAGAGAAGAGTTCTTGTGACCATCCCCTTAAGAATGACATAAAAAGATCTGCTCAAAAGAGAGAGATCAACATTTAAGTGATTGTTCCTCCCAAATTCCATTATGGAATCCTTCGTTTCAAGAACCATTGTGACTTCTTGACTCCCTTCCGTTACAGATTGAGGCATGAAAGAAATTTGGTGGAACATTTTTCCTTCCACAAAACCATCGACCAAACTCCTACTCTTTATTTGCCGATAGTATCATTTCTTTATTATTTTAATATTAATTAACTTTTGAATTTCCTCGAAAGGTAACTTCTAATACGAATTTATATATATATATATTAGTTGACTTTCTTAATCAAATTTTATATTAATTTTCCTATGGCCAAGGTTGTAATTTTGTAATTATATCTTACACCAACTCAAAGTTTGATGACCATTGATCCTTGCCAACCACGCCCTCTCCCTGATGATAGTCCCCTTTCCCTTCGAGTTTCGTTAATCCTGCAACCACTTGCCAAAAGAAAACTAGGGTTAGACCATTCATGATGTGCATAATCATATTTTAAATATGATATCATCGTCATATACATTTTGCATTTCCAAATAAATCATAAATTTACAATTGTGACAATAAATCTGTTATTATTTAATACTCTTTTTCTCATTCATATGAAAAGTAGTTATTTTCAACTAACTTAACATCTAGGGTTCCATTATCATAAACATATGAAGTTATAATGAGTGTAACATACTCCTCCCCTTAAAAATCATCGTCCTCGATGATGGTTTATTCTGGATTTTAAACATGAACATAAACAAAAATATAATGTTCTCAATTATTCATCAAAAGATAGGGAGATTCTGAGGGATTTCTTCATAATCCTCCCCAAGTGGGTTTTTTTTTTTTTTAGAGTACTGGTCCCACTAGACCTTGCATTACATAATTTCTCTATTATGTAGGTGCATCCTGCGCACCTCGAGCACTCTAAATGGCTCAATTGTGATCATCCCTGGATCCCACACCTGGTGTTTCTACTGGAGTAATTTGATAGTCTGACTGACGGTTGTCTACAACTGCTTGGATCCTTTGTTGAAAAGTTGTTTGCTAGGATGGTAATGGCCTTCGCTGATGCTGCCCTTGTGGATTCCTATTAGGAAAATGATTGGCATAATGCTCCCCTCCACAAATAAAACATCCTCCAAGTGGCCCTTTCTTCTCTAGAACCTTGCTTGTGTTGGTTTCATCCTAATTATTCTTGTTGTCCTTAAAATTATTGTGTGACTGATCCCACTTGTCCTTGTTACATTTCATGTCCCTAAAGGAGTCATCTTTCTTTAGCCTCTGTTCTTGTCGAATGGCCTTTTCATAAGCTGCATCCATTGTTCGAGGAGTGAGTACATCTACAGGACCTCCTACTCAATTATTCAATCCCATTATGAATTTTCAAATGCAAAAATTTTCATCTTACTGATACTAAGGGACATACTTAAGAAGTCAAATAAACTTCTCCCAATATTCTTTAATTGATAAAGGTCCCTGCCTCAGATTCTCAAAGTCTAATAGCTTTTGGTCATAGTATGTCTGCGGTAGCCACCTTTGACGAAATAATCATACAAACTATTCCCATGATACTTCAGCTGCTACCATTCCCATTTCTACTCTTTTGTTCTCCCACCAAGTGGCAACTTCCCTGCCAACTAATAGGCTACCCATGCTACCTTTGAATTATCAAAATAATCTCTCAGTTCAAAGTATTTTTCCATTTTTTTCAACCATGCCTCTATGGTGTCACTCAAAATAGAGCCCTCAAACTTAGGGGGTTTAATCTTCTTCATATCCTTGGCCAACTCGTTAGCTAATCGACTCCTTTTATTACTCAAGCTTATGGTTTTAGAACTTTCTTCATGCTGGTCACTACGGGTCTCAGACCCTTTCTCATGCATGTCAGCCTGTCCGTTCGCTTTCTTTTCCAAATTTAGCAATCAATTTTGAGTGTCATTCATTAAATTCAAGAGTTGATCTAGTTTGGCCATAAGGTTACCATTTTCTTGATCTCCTCCAGACCCATTTCTGGAATTCTCCATTCTGATGAGGTTCCTTGAGTTAGGTATTACTTATTAGTCTATGCTGGTTTAATGAAAGATTCATCAGTATATCCTATCAGCTAATTATAGATTTCATTCATTAGTGATTACTAAATACCTATCACTCCATGTGATAGATTCTATCAAAAAATGAATAGCTATCACTCTCTATGATAAATTTAATTACAAGAAGAACAACTATCACTCCCTGTGATAGATTTAGGTGAAAAATATTTATGAGTAGCTATCACTTCACTATGATAGGCTTTCATTACAAGCAGTTTAAGTGTTTCAAAGGATTCAGGCATCTTAATTCCATTTTTTTCTTAGATTCACATAATGAGCTCAAGGTTCAGTGTCGAACCCGGTAGCTCTGATACCATATGCAATGACCCATCCAGACTACCGTTTGAAAATTCAACTATCAACTAACTTTCAGTTGAAGTCCAACTGACTTGTTATCAACTAGGGTTTCCAAATTGAGTTCAAATTAAACAATTAAAACTCCAACTAACTTCTAAGTTTTCAATTTGAGTTGAAGTGAAACATCTAGATGTTTCCTCCCAACCGTTTCACGGAAGAAAATAACTGAATAACTGTCAAACTAGGCTTTTCCTTAGCAGATAGATGGAAAAGAAAATCATTTCAGATGTTGTCACAACATACCAATCATCAACTAACATATAAAATAAATTTTTTGAAGGGTAATGTCTACTTTTCTAGCTTCTAGAAAGTAACGAACAAAAACTATTGTTGTGAAAACAAATGTACAACTGTCATTCTATAATTTATGAAATGGAACTAATTGCCAAACTTATCTCGAAAAATAATCTAACTATTCCTTCTAGGGTTTCCATTTAACCAATTAACATTCTAAGGAAAAGAAATAACTTCTTAATATATAGAAACTAATTTTAGATCTTCCAATTCAGCTAAATGATTCAAATAACTGTCTAACTAAATTACTACAGAATCTTACCACAAACATCTAACATAATAGAATATCATTATTTGCATAGATGAAAGTAAGCGTAAATCAGCTTTGCATGTACCTAGATTTATGAGCGAGAAAGGATTACATTTGACAACAACTTCATGCTATTATTCTTGGCATCTTTATCAATGAGGGAAAGGGGATTATCATCAGGGGCTTTACCGCCCAACCCAACCTACTGGTCTCCCTTGTTCTTCGACTGAAGAAACCCGACACTTCTCGAGGTCAATTGACAAGGATCAAATGTCATCATGTCTCTGAGCCTGGTGTCCATGATTCCTATACTGTTGGTTGATCCTTCCTCTATAGGTTCCCCCTAACCAGAAGGATCTTTATGAAAGTTGAGTCTACCTAACTGGTATCTACCTTGGCCAATGATTTAAAATTACTGGCATCACTGTGCCGTCAGCACTCACCCTTGCTCGACATGACAACTCTTATATCAAGTTCTTATTTGTTATAACATCATTGAATTATCAATCTTCTCTTTGGTTCATAACCTTGGGATTTTCCATATGGTATTTTGACTATGATTAGTTGATGACTTAATAGAAAGAGAGTGAGAGGAGTGGGAGTATTTTGGTTTGCTTAAGTACTCTTTTAGACTTATATCATTTTAATGACAGATTAAATATCACAATAAAGAAGGAATACTTTAACCAGTTCAAACTATCAAGAGGTATAGTTTTGAATAAGGCAGAGAAGATAACTCACATGAGATTTCCAAGATGACTTGACAATTCATAGATTCGAGTGAAAATTATTTCAATATAAGGAACTTACAAATTCAAACAAAAGCACTTATCAAACAAGGTTTAGAAAATAAAGAAGAAGAAATATTCCAGTTTTATACTTCTGTAACAGTGTTAGAGAATAGAATATGTTCCAGTTCATTGTAGGGTATCTACAATTTACTTTTTGTTTCCAAAACTAAGAGATTTAGATCAGAGAAAGTGGCTACCCCAGGTAACTAAACTTCATATTAGAGAATACAGTTCACGGTAGACTGGATAGAGACATCAGTAATATTGAAGATTTGTTTCAAGGTAACAGGTTGTCTCTAGAAGAGTAATAATAATGGTTGTGGTTGTCTCAGGAAGAGTCTTTACCAGATACAAGAAAAATAAGAATTTTCAATTCTCAAATACAAAGTTCAAATTTTACAAAGAAGACATTCACGAATCACTACCAATTTCAAAGGATGAAAAATATGGGTCCACATTGAATTTTGTTCATGCAAAAGGATTCCATCTATCTCAACTCTACTGTATTCAAATCTTCTTACTTCTATTTGGTAGAAAATTTTAAAAGAAGAGCTCATGATTAAAATACCGATCGAATTCTGACTTATCAATGAGAATAATAAGTTTGGAAAGATTCATCACATGCTTGGCTATGCATCTAGAACTTAGCAACGTCGATAGCCCTTCTCTCCCAATTTGTGGTTCGATGGTCCACTATGACTTGACCAAGAATAACTAGGGTTGTTGCTTCACAGCAGAGAGGCGGATTCCAGCTTTCTCGAAGCCCGACTCAATAGAAGGTTCCACAGTTAAAGATACGTTGTTTGCCTAAGAGGAATTTGAGAGCTTGATTGTGGAGAAATATTATGATTGAACTCCTTAGGAAATGCATTAGATAGATGAAAAATAGAACCCTAGCTATGATAGAAAGATTACAATGGAACTTCGATGGAGCAGAGAAGATTTCTTGCTACCATCCCTTGAAGAATGAAAAGAAGAAATGAATGAAGAATGACAGAAAAAGATCCACTCAAAAGAGAGAGACCAACATTTAAGTGATTTTTCCTCCCGAATTCCATTTTGGAATCCTCCGTTTCAAGAACCATTGTGACTTCTTGACTCCCTTCCTTTACAAACTGAGGCATGAAAGAAATTTGGCAGAACATTTAGCCTTCCACAAAACCATCGACCAAACTCCTACTCTTGATTTTTCGATAGTATCATTTATTTATTATTTTAATATTAATTAACTTTGAATTTCCTCTAAAGGTAACTTCTAATATGAATATATATATATATATATTAATTGACTTTCTTAATCATTTTTTATATTAATTTTCCTATGGCCAAGGTTATAATTTTGCAATACTGTCTTACACCGACTCAAAGTTCGATGACCATTGATCCTTGCCAACCACACCCTCTCCCTGATGATAGTCCCCTTTCCCTTCGAGTGTCATTGATCCTACAACCACTTGCCTATAGAAAACTAGGGTTAGACCATTCGCAATGTGCATAATCGTATTTTAAATATGATATCATCATCATATACATTTTTCATTTCCAAATAAATCACACATTTACAATTGTGACAATAAATATGTTATTATTTAATACTCTTTTTTCGCATTCATATGAAAAGCAGTTATTTGCAACTAACTTAACATCCAAGGTTCTATTATCATAAACATATGAAGTCATAGGGAATGTAACACTTTATCTCTTATTTTTCTTGATAATGTGAATTCTATGTGTTATTCCTCATGCAATAACTTTCCATGAATACATCTAGCTATGTAAATCATGACACAACATCTCTCTATCTTTGTTCTCCTTAGAATGGCTTGTGCTCCTCTATGTAACACATATAATTCTAAGGGGAGGCTATCATATCTGGTTATTTTCATTTCTCAAAACTATGTTGTATTATTCCTTAAAAATCTTGATGTCTTATGATCTCATCATCTAGCTTGGGGAAAACTTGACTAGACTTGTCTTCTCTATGACTATTCTACAATATAGTTTGTAGTAGCCACATGCCTATCAACTTGTTGTATCGTAGCATAACACAACTTTCTAGCCATGCGTATCAATGTTTCCTTTATATTTGATTATATTTTTCATGTATATTTTTTTATTTTTCACCTAACATGTTTGTTTGTAGCTAACATGTTTATGCTGAAATTGTAGTCAACTTTATAGGCTAGAAGACTCATGTCCTCTTGGTGTCTTGGCTCAACTTTTCAATCGCATATTTCAGATCAAAGATCTACATCCTCTTTGTCTTGCATATATTCTCTTCAACCTCTTTCTCTCTCTACTTTAGCTCACATATACTAGAATACATATTCTTTCTAAAGTGGGGGAAATGTAATGTCGTAAATTGCATCCTCTATAATTTTCAATTGAATAAGACTCCCCTTTAGATCAATTAAACTCAAAATGCAATACCCCTTTTATCTAACCTTAATTTTTTCCTCAAACAATTTTTTCCTGGTCATTAAGGTAATTTTTTGTCATCAGTGACCATGCACCATGAAAACATTTATGCATTGTGTGCATATCTCAAAAATAATTCCTGACTATAGTAGTTGTTTGGATGTTACACTTCCTGCTTTCACATGAAGTGTAATGTATTTGTAGCTTGCGACCACATCAGAATGGCCCTTTGCATGCCTATACCTTCTTCAAACCTCTCATCCTTGCCATTCATTCAATTGATCACGAAGCATACAATGACTACATCCACAAGCAAACAAGACACTTGTGATTTACAAGACTTGGCACATGCCAATTTCCATTACAGGCTGGCTATGTGTAAAGGATATGCCTTATTTTTTCCTTGATTTTAATCAAGGGGGAAATTTTGAGGTCAACTGCCTCTAGTTTGGTGCCTGATTTTGATCAAAGAACCATGTGATGCATAATTCTAGCCATGGATCCAGTCTACCCAGGTTGATTGGAGAAGGGGAAAGGAGGAATTCAAAAGAGGTGTCTCAAATCTGCATGGGAATGATTAAAAGTTACAATGAATTTTTAAAATTTATAAAGTCTTGAATAAATATTTAATTTTAGGGTTTTCATCTTCTATGCAATGTTTGAAGGAGGGCCCACCTTGTAGATTTAAAGTAGTTCATAGAGACATTAGTCCCACATTGGTGGTGTGATGCAGTTTCTTGCTATTCATGTAGCCTCTTACTCCCTTCATTAGTGTGAGCAAAGGCTCGCGTGGTTCTGAAATGTCTCTTGTGTATGGTGATTGGTGGTCTGTATGTTGTTGAATTGTGACTATGCTCTCTAGGATCAGTGGAGTTTGCTTGGTGTTGGTGTAGAGATAAGGAAATGGCCCCCACCAATTTTTGCACCAAATCAGGTGTTCTAACCTTATAATTCTTTTTTGAGGTTTTTATAGCTATCTTTGAAAACTTTGAATAATTATCAGTTATAATGGTTTCTTTGGAGAAAGGTAACTTTAGGAAATGGAGTGATTTTATTCTCACTCATCTTAGTGAGCATAATCTGTTGCCATATTTGTATAATGAAGTTCCTAGATTCTAATCACATGTTGTGGGTATATCATTTGGAAATAATATAGGGCTAAATTCTTTAGATTTATGTTTGAGCATATAAATGATGATGACCTTTTAGAATCACTTGTTCATTTTGAGTTCCCTTATGCTCTTTGGACTTACATTCAAGAATCATATGGAGATCATGATACTATGTCATCTCTCGATGATCCTCTTTCCAATACCAATGTGCATCTTTATTCTCCAGAGAAGATAAACAATGCTTGTGATCCTTTGGATGTGTTTGAGACTTCATATGAGGTTGTGCAGTTTCTTCAGAGGTTCTTGATTCTTTTTTAGAGATAGTTGATTCACCTTCATTAAGTACTTTTACCATTTTTTAGCAACATCATTATCATTGTCTACCTGATTGGGATTCCTATTTGTTGTACATTGGTTCATTGTTCATGGAATCTCACATTTTAGACTTGGAAGACACATTTGAAGGATTAATTTTCCCATTTGATGATAGTTATGGTACAACTATTGTCACTCCATCTCTGTCTTTGGAGAATGTTCAAAATTAGTTTCTAGTGGTACCTTGTTTGTCACTTTCTATTATGATAGAGAAGGTTTTGGTAACACATGAGCAGATTTTAGAGACATTAACATGCTACATTTGGATTTCACTTGCTAATTCCTATCCAAAATGGGAAGCATTCCTCCATTTGAGCTTGGTTTATCTTCTTGTCAAAGGGAGAAATTTTATTTGTAGGCATTCGACTATGTTTTTCCTTCAAGCACTTACCAAATGTTTCTATAGAACATTATTCATTAGGGAGGCTATGTAGTCTCCTTCTATCCTTCCTACGGGAGGATCATTGACTATATATGCATGATGTATATAGTCCTTGGGGGTGTTATTGAGTCCTCCATCCAAGAATCCTATTTCCTTTTCTCTCTTTTGAAGAAGAGTTTTCTCCCATAGAGTTTTTCTACTTTTCTCTGGTTATGAGAGATTGCATTGCATTTTGCATTGAAATTGGGTACCTAACATGTTTCACAAAGCTAAGGTTTTCAACAAAAGTGTTTTGAAAGACACAAGTTTTCTTAATAAAAATGGCAGCAAGCCAAGCTTGAAAAACCCACAAATCCCACAGTTTAATAAGAAGAATTATGACTATTGGGCAATCACCATGAAGGCATTATTTTTCTCTCAAGACATTTGGGATCTTGTTGAGAATGGATTTCTAGAGCCAACTGATGCAACAACATACAATGTTGTGATTCAAGCAGAGAGAGATTTGTTGAGAGATAACAGAAAGAAGGATTCAAAGGATCTTTTTATATATTTCAAGTAGTTCATGAGAGCATTTTCCCAAGGATTGCAACAATAACTAAGTCCAAACAAGCATGGGATATTCTCCAAACAACATACCAAGAAATGTCAAAGGTTAAAACAACAAAGCTACAAATGCTAAGAAGGGATTTCAAAACAATATATATATGAAGGACAATGAATCAGTAGATTCATTCTTCACCCAAATCATTGGACTGGTAAACCAAATCAGATTGCATGGTGAGAATCTTGAAGATAAAAGAGTTGTTGAAAAGATTCTATGGAGTTTGCCCACAAAATTTGATTCAATTATTGTGGCCATAGAGGAAACAAAGAACCTCTCATATCTTTTAGTTGATGAGCTCCATGCATCTCTTATTTCAGATGAACATATGCTAAGTAGGTAAACAAACACATCATTGGAGCATAAATTCAAGTCACAAGTTTCAATCAGCCATGGTAGAAGCAGAGGTACATCAATTTTTAGAGGAAGAGGAAGAAACTCTTATAGAGGTGGAAGAAGCATCCCATCAAGCTCAAGTGGAAGAGGCAACAATCAAAACTAAAGCCAAATCCCATCTCAAAATTAGTCACAAGGTCAAAGGTATGACAAATCTCAAATCCAATGTCACTATTGTAAAAGGTTTGGGCATTATATGAATGAGTGTAGAAAGAAGCAATATGATTTCACTAAACAAAACATAAATTTTACAAAAGAAAATCAAAAACAAAAACCAAAACAAAGCACAATGTTTTTGGCATGTAATGTTGCACAAGAAAATGAGAAAGATGTATGGTTTTTAGATTCAGGCTATAGCAATCACATAACAGAAAATCTACAAATGTTTTCAAGTTTAAATGAAAATGTCAAATCTAATGTCACATTGGGCAATGGCAACAAAGTGTTAGTTCAAGGAAAAGGAAATGTCAACATTATAACTAAACAGGGGGAGAAAAAGTATATTTCAGATGTATATTTTGTGCTTGGTCTAAAATATAATTTAATGAGTATAGGGAAACTTGTTCAAAAAGGGTATAGAGTATCTTTCGAGAATGGATTGAGCATAATTTTAAATAAATTTTCAAGCAATCAACTCATTGCCAAAGTCAAAATGACAAGTAATAAAATGTTTCCACTAAAGATTAAGCCAGATTTGAATGTAGATTATGCTCAAGCACAACATTCAATGAACTCACAAGTGGATAGAGAAGAAACTACAACAGTCATGCAAACAATCTTTCAAGCAGAAATAAAAGATGAAAATTGGTTATGGCACCTAAGATTTAGGCATCTCAACTTTGGAGGTCTAAATTTTCTTCATAGGAAAAGCATGGTCAAGGGATTACCTTTAATAGAGAAACCAAAATGAATATCTAAAGGATGCATCTTAGGAAAGAAACATAGAGAATCGTTTCTAGTAGGTATGTCAATCAAAGCAAAAAAACCTTTTGAAATTGTACATTCAGACTTGTGTGGACCTATGCAAACACCCTCAATTGGTGGAAGTTTTTACTTCTTGACTTTTATTGATGATTATTCAAGGAAAACATGGGTCTACTTTCTAAAGAATAAGAATGAAGTGATTGATTTCTTCCGTCAATTCAAGGCTCTTGTTGAAAAACAAAGTGGGTACTACATCAAAGTATTGAGAACGAATAGAGGAGGAGAATACATTTCAAAAGAGTTTTAAAACTTTTGCAAAGATCATGGGATTTACAAGAAGTTTACAACTAGATACACACCTCAACAAATTGGGGTAGCTGAAAGAAAAACTAGAACAGTTATGGAAATGGCTAGAAGCATATTGAAAGCCAAAAAATTGCCAAATGAATATTGGGCTGAAGCTATATCATGTGAAGCTTATATAACGAATAGGTGTCCAACAAAAAGTGTCATAAATATGATTCCTGAAGAAGCATGGACTGGAAGAAAACATAATGTTGTTCACATGAGAGTATTTGGATGTGTGGTATATGCACATGTGCCTGATGAAGTAAGAAGAAAGTTAGACAACAAAGGAGAAAAATGTATATTCATTGGATATAGTGATGAATCCAAGGCATAAAAAATCTATAATCCAAAAACCAAGAAAATGATAATCACCAAAGATGTACAATTTGTAGAAGATGAAGCATGGGATTGAAATGTAGAAAAAAAGTTAATATATCAACAAGTATACCTCAAGAGGAAAGTGAAGTTTCTATCCAAGCAAATAATCCTACAAATGTGATTCCTTCCACACCCATTCAAGCTCAACAAAGTGGACAACAAGTGACACCATCATCAAGTGTAAGGGCAGCCTCGCATTTACATAGTAACACTCAAACAAGTGGACAACAAAAACCATCTACAGTAGGAATTTCTAGTGTAGGACCAGCAAGTCCACATTCCACGGGTTCTACGTCAAGTGACATGTCAAATCCTACATTGGCAAGCTTGAGGAGACATAAAATTAGAAGTGTAAGGGAAATTTATGAGCAAAATGAAGGTGAAAATAATATTGATCAGATTTCTCTTTTTTCTTTATATTCACAAATAGATGACCCAATTCATTTTGAGGATGCAATTAAATATGACAAATGGGTATGTGCAATGGATGAAGAAATTGATGCAATTGAAAAGAATCAAACATGGGAGTTAGTGAGCCATCCAAAAGGAAAATATGTCATAGGAGTTAATTGGGTTTACAAAACTAAGTTGAATATAAATAGTGATGTGCAAAAGCATAAAGCAAGACTAGTGGGAAAGGGATATTCACAATAGCCTAGAATTGATTACAATGAGACATTTGCTCCTATAGCACGCCTAGACACTGTAAGAATAATACTTGCCATAGCAACACAAAAAAATGGCCTGTATATCAAATGGATGTAAAATCAACATTCTTAAATGGCTATCTTGAAGAAGAAGTTTATGTGGAGCAGCCACTTGGGTATGAGATTTTAGGCCAAGAAGACAAAGTCTACAAGCTCAAGAATGCACTATAAGGACTCAAGCAAGCTCCAAGAGCTTGGTACAATAGAATTGATTCATATCTTCTACAAAATGGCTTCAATAGGTGCAGCAACGAGCCTACATTGTACACCAAGATGAATGGAAAAGGTGAAATTCTTATTGTATGTTTGTACGTTGATGATTTAATATTTATGGGTGACTTATCAATTGATTTGTTCAAAGGAGACATGAAAGAATTTGAAATGACTAATTTAGGTCTCATGAAGCATTTTCTTAGCATTGAAGTGAATCAAAATGAAAATGGTATATTTATCTCTCAATCGAAATATGCAAATGATATTTTGAAAAGGTTTCATATGTTCAATTGCAAATCAACACCAACACCTATTGTGATAGGTTTGAAACTAAGTAAGGATGACAAAGGATCCAATGTAGATTCAACTTTGTATAAGAGACTTGTTGGTAGTCTCATGTATTTAACAGCCACGAGATCAGATGTCATGTATATTTTAAGCTTGATTTCAAGGTTCATGGAGTCTCTAAAAGTCTCACATTGCAAATCTAGAAAAAGAATTATAAGATATGTAAGTGGAACAAAGGATTATGGCATTCAATATTCAAGTTCCAATGAGTTCAAGCTCATAGGGTGCATAGATAGTGTTTGTGCTGGAAGCATTGATGATAGAAAGAGCACATCATGTTATGTTTTTCACTTTGGCACAAGTGTAGTATCATGGGCTTCAAAGAAACAACTCATTGTCACCCTTTCATCAATAGAAGCAGAGTATGTAGTAGCGACAAGTGCATCATATCAAGCAGTTTGGATGAGAAGAGTGTTAAAAAAGTTGAAACATGAACAAAAGGATGCAACAAAGATATATTGTGACAACAACTCAGCTATAGCACTGTCAAAGAATCCAGTTTTTTCATAACAAAAGCAAACATATTGACACTAGATATCATTTTATCAGAGAGTTGATCAACAATAGAGAGATCCTTTCGGAATTTTGTAGGTCTCAAGATCAATGTGTAGATATTTTCACTAAGGCATTAGGAAAAGAGAGTTTTTTCTATCAAAGAGATTGATTAGGCATTGTACATAGTAGTAGTTGTGATTAAGGGGGAGTGTTGGATTTAATCCCAACTTCTTCCTTCCTTGCATTCCTATGACTCCTTTTGCTGACTTGTGCAGTGGTGTGGTGTCTATTGTAATCCCGTTGCTCATCCTTCTATGTTGTGCAGTTGTGTAGTAAATACCGCTATCTCGCAGCATACCGTTGTCTCACAGGTGTGTCCAATTGCCATTGATGGTGGTGCGGTAAAGTTTTGTTGCTGGCATTTTTGTGTGAAATATCTTATGGGTATCTATTTTCATATTTAATTTGTAAAGGACAATATTTAATATGATATGACAGTTAAATCTGGGCATATCTCCTTCTCCTTTATCGTGAATCTCAAGTTATAATTATTGTAATTAATAATATTTACTCCACTTTTTCTGGTGATGTTTTACCATGTTTTTTTGGGGTCTATTTTAGTAAGGAGGTTTTATTTTTTTAATATAAGAAGAAGAAAAAAAATGGTTTTGCTCAATAGAAGCAAGAATTGTAAGGAGAAAGAGCAGCAGCTCTCTTATATGAAACCAAATGTATATGATTTGAATGATATAATACAAATATCAATTTTTCGATAAATTTTGTGTTTTTTATTTTCTGCTCTCTATTTATTCTGGGTTTAGTTCTCTCCTCTGCCTCTCCCCTTCATGATTTGCATCCTACTTTAGATCTTTGCTCCTGAATAGCTTTAATAAATGACGACGTCAGTCCCTCCATATTTAACACGTATACTTACTGACCATTGCTGTTTTCAGAAAGAAAAAGCTTTCAATTATTGCCTCAAGGATAGTATGGTAACCTGAATATACCTTGTTTAAGGATGAAATCATTAAATCGAATTAATTGGTTCATTCACAACTTTGGAGTATAAAGTAAAATAGCTAATTGCAGAAGAAGTAAACATATAAAAAAGCTACAGTCTAAGATGAGAATTATCAAGTGTTTTTTTGCAAAAGCAACAATCTAAGGCGGGAATCAAATATGATGAACTGCTGTATTAATATTATCATAAGTGATGACAATGGATTAATTAAAATATGATGTACTACTGTAGTTAAACTATCAGAGGTGATGATATTGCATTCACTAATATAATTTATGTAGCTCTTGCAAGGTATCCCTCGTATTGAGCCTCAGATAGCGTTTTCTGCAACTTCAGATTCCTATGAAACCTATGGATGAAAACCTCTGCAGCCTTATCCACATCTTCATCGTCATTGCCCGTGCAATAGATATGTTGGGAAGATTTATAGCCACTGTCAACTGAATGAACAGAAGATTGAGATACCCGAGACTCATATTGCCTTACTTGTTTGGTTTGTTCATCCTTGTTCTTCTTCGAACTCTTTCCCAAAATCACTTTGGAAAGCCACTTGGCGGCCATCTTTAGAGCTGATCTTCAATAATAAGTCTCTCTCTTCCAACTTCTCTGACCCTCTCCTCACTTCTCAAATGATCAGTTAATCAGTTCCCAACTGACCGGGGATTAAAACGCAGAGCAATAAAGAAGGGTACATTACAACCAAGCGTTGTGTTTCCCACCTATTATATAGACAATATAGAGAGTAAGAAAAATACAATGGTCATGCGTATCCCATGGTGGCAGCATTTCCTAGTCTTAGTCAAAGATATTATTCGATTCCCGCCAGCAAATTTGACGGTTCAATCACTTGGGAAAAGTATCTGGGAAGTCTACTTTGCCACTATCGATATACCAGATTCTCACGCGAACGAACATATATATAGTTTAATACTTTAGTCGTTCAATAGTAATGTTCTTCGAAGGAAAGGTTGAACTTGGGCTTGACTCAACTTTTCCCATGCACATTTCAGTGAGGCTTGTGATTTATGAAGCAACCAGAAACTTCATACGGCATGTGATTTTCGTTTATGTTTTTTTCCTTTTCATTTCCAATTGAGCTATTATAGATTTCATAAAAAATTTAGTTGTCGTTATCTCTATTACATAAAGAAGTAAAAGAATAGTCATTTAAGGAGGTTCTAGTTCAAATTATTGTAGGGAAAAGAATACACTGCATGCATACAGCTTGTCGCTACTGAGCAGCCTCTACGTGGTCAAAGTAAATTAAAGGAGTTCAGCTAGAAATAGTTTTCTATACCATTCATCGAACTTTAATATAAAATTCCCATGTCTATGGACTTTATGTGTGAAAGAGTACTTTTCTAGGGCCTCTTTAATATTATGTAGGTCTATTAGAGATTTACTAAGAGACTCATACACTTTATATGAGGGGTCATTTTACATGGACTTTATGTGTTAAAGATTATTTTTCTAGGGTCTCCTTAATATTATGTAGGTCTATTAGAGATTACTAAGAGACTCATACACTTTACATGAGGGGTCCTATAAAATGATATGTCTCTGCATTTAAGTATTAAGGTATATCGATTATATTATTAACATGGTTTATAATTTTGGATAACAAGAATAGTGAGAATGACTATCTAAGAAAAAATAAAAGAGTTTGAGAAATCTCATAGATAAGAAAAAATGAGAGAGATTCTTATAAAGATAAAGAGCATAAGTCTCTTGATGAATGAAAGAGTATATTTCTCATAAAGATGTAAAGATTGGACATAGGTAGATTTATTTTGAGACAAAAAATTTCAAATTAAAATAGAATTTTATTGGAAATAAAGTGTTTGTTATAAAATTTATAGTGTAGCTATTTGTAGGAGTTTCTATAGGATTTTTGAAGTTGTGCATGGTATGAACTCTTGTATTATCAATTCTCATCATCTTGATTATGGATCATGGAGTTTGATCTAATATGTTTATGTAGAAGAACTCACATAGGTACACCCAAAAGAAATATTGATTAAGTATTATAAGACTATTTGAACATCATATCATAGAAGATCTCTATGTATCTAGAATGTTTGTGTAGCTACCTACAAGAACTTTAGAATTTTGTTAGAAACAATAAATCAAAATGTAGTTTTCATTTTATACAAACAATCTTTTCCTACAACATAGTTAACATAGATATGAATAATTCAATAATTTTATTTTATAATTCGGTCCACTAACATGATTACAATGATGCCTTGTCATTAATTTAACCAACTATCCTTGTATTCATTAGCTATTTATAGCTTCACACCATCTTGCATATACATCCCTTCTCCTAACATAGTGTCATGTATACGGTGATTCAATTTAACACCATCAAGTGACAAGATTGATTTCATGTCAAATAGTTCTATTGCTAGTGAACATTTTTATTAGATTATTTTGATCTAGTGCATAACGCAAAATCTTCTCTACTTAAATACAATATCAAACGCTTTGAATCATGCCACTCCATGACAAATTATGATTTTAAGACTCCCTCATATCAACGTAACTTCCTACACCACGTCCACCTAAATGATCCATCACACTTATACAAAGACGAAACGGTATATATATATTTTTTAAATAATCTGTTATAATTATACATTACATTACAATTATTCTTTCGGGATGAAATAAAAGTTTCATTTTCATATTCTGAAATATTAAAGTGCATTATTCAACAATTCTTTTCTCTACATAAATGTCCATTTTTATTGTTTCCTTCTTATACAAGTTCATTCTAATAAAATAATTTAGAGGTTAGATGTTTATGTGCAGATCATTACCATATGCAAGTTCTTTTGAATTAGAATGAGTACTTGTTTAAATTTTAAGTGAATCAATTATTTGTAAATCTGATGCTTTAATACTTTGTTCTCAAAATTTGCATGGTTCAGGGGCTCTTGAGATGTGATTCGAATAATTATATGTATACATTTATCCTAAAAAGCACTGTGAGCTGGTTTGTTCCTGCAATTTAGTGCTTTCAACTTCCATAGAGCACTGTTAATACTAATCATT
Organism: Sequoia sempervirens; assembly: GCA_007258455.2. Taxonomy (NCBI): domain Eukaryota; kingdom Viridiplantae; phylum Streptophyta; class Pinopsida; order Cupressales; family Cupressaceae; genus Sequoia; species Sequoia sempervirens. Next base: position 457,751,920 of record VDFB02000003.1, read on the forward strand.
ATTCGCATCCTACATTAGGGCTTTGCTCCCAATTAATCTTAATACATGATGACATCAATCACCTCCGCATATAACACGTATGTTTTGTAAAGATTGCTGAATTTCAGAAAGAAAAAGCTTTCATTTATTGCCTCGATGATAGTATGGGAACCTGAATATACCTTGTTTAAGGATGAAATCACTAAATCGAATTAATCAGTTAATTCACAACTTTGGAATATAACGTACAATAGCAAATTGCAGTAGTAGTAAGCACATTAAAAATCTGCAGTCCAAGATGAGAATCGTCATGCGTTTTCTTCAAAAGCTACGATCTAAGCTGGGAATAATAAATGATGAAATACTGTATTAAAACTATCATAAGTGATGACAAGGGATTCATTAATATGATGTACTACTGTACTAAAACTATCAGAAGTAATGATAATGAATTCTCTAATATAATTTATGTAGCTCTTGCAAGGTATCCTTCGTATTGAGCCTCAGAAGGCGATTTCTCCAGCTTCAGATTGTTATGAAACTTATGGATGAAAACCTCTGCAGCCTTGTCCACATCTTCGTCGTCATTACGCACACAATAGTTATATTGGGAAGATTCAGAGCCATTGTCAACTGAATGAACCAAAGATTGAGATACCCGAGACTCATATTGCTTTACTTGTTTCGGGTGCTCATCCTTGTTCTTCTTCGAACTCTTTCCCAATATCACTTTGGAAAACCACTTGGCGACCATCTTTAGAGCTGATCTTCAATAATAAGTCTCTCTCTTGCAACTTGTCTTCCCCTCCCCTCACTTCTGAATTGATCAGTTATAGCATACAACCCACATCAAAACTATCACAGACAGATGACAGTATGAAGAAGATACCAAACCTAATTACCTCAGAGAGATCAGGAATTGAAAGGAAGACAAGGAAAGAAGGTTATTGACAACCAAGCATTGTGTCCCCCACCCAATATTACGCAATTGGAAAACTCAATGATCATCTCTATCGAATGCTAGCAGCGTTTTATAGTCCTAGTCATAGGTATTATTCGATTCTCGCCAGCAAATTTGAAACCCAAATCGCTGAAACCATTGTTGACGGTTCGTTTGGGAAAAGTGTTTTAAAAGCCTACTTTGCCGCTATTAGTGTTATTTAGCTGTACCAGATTCTCATGTGAGCCGAACCTAAATATAGTTTAATACTTTGATGGCTCAATAGTACTATTCTTCGGAGGAGAGGGTGAGCTTGGGGTGTTTCAACTTTCCGCATGCACATTTTAGTGAGGTTTCTGATTTATGAAGCACATGGAATCTTCATACCATGTGTTATTTTCGTATATGTTTCTCCTTCCTATTTCCAATTGAAATATTATAGAATTCATAAACTTTTGAGTTGTGTTTCACTCTACTACATAAAGAAACATAAAATAGCAAAAGAATGGTCACCTAAGGCGGCTATAGTTCATATTGTTGTAGGGAAAAGAATATATTGCATCCATACAGAGCAGCCTCTACATGGTCAAAGCAAATTAAAGGCATTCGGCAAGAAATAGTTTCCTATACCATTCATTGAACTGTAGTTTAAGATTCCCGTTGTTGTGAAGTGATGCAGTTTTATTTTAAGACAATTAATTTACAAGTTATCCCCTGTATGTAAGGAAAACAATGGATGCATGTAAGGCTAATAAACTATTGTAAGTGTTCTTACTGAACTGTTGCTTTTTAGAGAATGCAACCTCTATAAAATACTGTTTTCTTGTACTATTTATACGAATAATTTTTTGTAAGTTTCTATTCAGATGAACATTTGACCTCTATATTACAAATTGAATAGAAGAAATAGTCATGTGTTAAAATAATCTGAGTTTATTGTCTGTGTTTCAAAATATACAATTGATCTATTGAGATGAAGACCTGACCTCTATATTACAAATTGAATAGAAGAAATATTAATGTGTTAAAATAATCTGAATTTATTGTCTGTGTTTCAAAATATACACCCATGTATATAGACTTTATGGTGTTCAAGAGTGTGAAACAAATGATATTTCACATCCTTCCAATTAGGAAAAAGAAAAAGAAAAAAATCTAGCTTTAAAATAAAAAGAGTTTCATGGAATAGTTGGGAAATGCTACTCTAAGTTTGGTCTTTTCTATTTATTCCATACATCTTTCTAGGTTAGGAGCTTCGGGTATATTATTAATTTAAAAGGAATTGAAGTAATATACTTTTCAATAAATGTGGATTCTTTAATGTGATATTGACATCTGTCAAAGAATCGGCAGATTTGAATCTTGATATTCACTAGTGGAGGGAATATGGAATTTCAAAAAGAAAGGAGACTGCCTCTTGTTTAGGAGACGGTAAACCAGATTCTATATTCGGTGTGCGTTTCAACTTTAGAAAAGTACAACTTGCTTTGCCTTTCATGATTAAGAAGATCTATTTGTGGAGAATTGTTCCATTGCATGAGCGGTAGAGTGCAGCTAGTACTATTTCTAGTACATAATTACGATTCAATTCACGACCTAGTTGCCTACAATGATTTTTACTAACAGGGGATATTGAAGTGTCTCTCGAAACTTCAACGATTTTCTTGGTAAGAGCCAGTATTCCGAAGAACATTAGCTTCTCAACACAAAAGTAGGAACAATATAGGAGTTATTAGTGGCAAACATCTAAGAACTACCTTCGAAAAATATAAGCACTCCCAAACAACGAGACTTAGTAACCCCAAAACTCACTACATCCACCAAGAAAGCAATTGAACACTAAGCATATGAGAAAAACTCATGTTTTCACTATCACAATGCTCAACTATGACCAACATAAGGGTTAAACAATTCAACAAGATCACGAAATTACGATGGTAAAGGAAACCCAGCTAAGTACTCTCCAAGTGAATACACAAGATAGCCAATTCCTCAAACAAGAATTGCATCTTCTTCAAGCCTTAAAGTGGGAACACCACTAAACCACCAAGGAAAATGCCTAAAACCCACTAAGCAACCTCAACTGGAAACTTAACAAGGGTAGACATATATAATATAATAAAATAAACACAATAATTTGTTTCAAAGCACATAGTAATACACTTTGATACCCTACACTATGTCAAACATGACTGTAGCTATGGAGATGACATCCCAAATGACAAGATGTGTGTCTTTATGCTATCAAATAACATGGATTTTGGTGCCCAAGACACCTCAACAAACACTCAACTAACGCCAAGGCACTAGGAAACATTGTGACAAGATCACAACAAGCAAGGCCATGACAAACAAGGGCACACACAATTGGTGGATAAGTCACACCCAACCATCTACTAGAAACTAGGTTTAGGAATGATGTAAACACAAATATCTACACATCTAATCTCACTCAAAGAACACAAAATTCTATAAACACCCTCATATAGAGGTTTGAATATAGTTCACTTGATGCCAAACACAAGAAAATTTGCATACATTGAAACCACTCAAAGCTAGAAAACCATATGCATACAAGTATTTCACAAAATTTATGAACCACACAATATCTAGTTCACTTTCATCATGAACATGACTTTTGATGCAATAAGAATCTAATTAACAAAAATACCAATACTTAGTACGTTCTCTTCCATGTACTCCCTTGCACATTCTATCACGGGTTCATAATGAACATGATAGGAAACAAATGTAACATAGATTAGGACCTAAAAATTTAGAACATTTAGAATAACCATCACAAAGATAGAAGGCAACCCAAGAGAGAGAATTATCAATTCCAATAATAAGAATAGAATGCTAGCAATTCCAACAATAAATCAAGCATGACCAAGGGTCATTAAGTAGATAGATGGAAAATTTTAGTGGCTATACCAACCATAAGAAAATAAAAAATTCAATGTTGATCCATAATCAACAATTAGAGAGTTTATCAATAACCAAAATAAAGCATCAAACTTGGAAAATATTATTACATAAATAGAGTGACTAATGTTGGCCACAATTGAGAGAATAAAGAGCCACACGACACCTTGGGAGTACAACATCCAAGCACTTGTGTTAGATAGAGTATGCTCAAACACAATACAAACACAATTCACCAAATCAAATTAACTATGCCAATGGAACCCACTCTGAGAAAATGAACTTCATCAAGACATGATCACATTATGATGCAAGGTGGAATATGCAAGGTTCCCTATGACATCCATAAATTATATCCACACAAGGGTATGGATTTACCCAAGCACCACTTCCACAAGGAATTTACAATTGCAATGCAATGACATGTCACACATTACTCACATCATGCATCACTGCAACCCGCTAAAGAAAAATGGCATCCAAATCATTTAGAAGGAACATTACAAGTGAGGCTCTAAGCCAAACCAACATAATGCTCCTAATAAGCATAATTTCATTTATCAATTAAACATGCACCCCATGCAAAAAAGGAAAATAATTGTGATTACCTATCTAGGTTCCCAAGACAATCCTATTGACAACATGTTTTAGGGACATAAGTCATTGGACCAAATATTCTATTATAACAATGCACCTTCTATTCATGCACCAACATAATCCCTTCACACATATGATGATGCAACAAATCAAAATACAAATGCACAATATACTTCAAGAAACCTTTTCACAATTCGGGCATATGACATACCACACATTCATTTTTAGTTGAAACATAGAAAATTTGGATCTTCTAAATGGAGATCACTAATTCTCTATTTTCCATTCAAATATGAGCAATATTGGGTGCATATCTAAATTCTAACCATATATATAGTCAAAAACCAGATTTTTGAGAGGTAAGAATGATGTGTACCAATCATCAAAGATGCTTTTTCAAATCTTGCTCTTCATAAATCTTCAGCATAAAACCTGCAAATCACACATCATAGCGAAGAAAATGTTGATTGTTAGGCGATAGGGGTTTGCCATACCAATATTGAAACCTTGGAATGAAATCAACATGTAGAAATCTCCATGGATGTGATTCTTGATCATGGAGATGATATCATGAAATACATGAAGTGGTCTTGAATGCTACATCAACATGATTCCTCTATCAACATGCATGCATTAAACATCATACTGAATCCTTGATTGTTGCAATAAGATTTTGATAATCTTCCCTTGAATGCCCTGATAATGCTCTTAAAGATGCTCTCTTAACCTAGAGTGCTTAGTGTGTAAGATCACTTTCTTCATGTGTGATCTTCTTGTTTTTGTTGTTTTCAAATGAGGATGAAAGGTCTCATTTTATAGAGGAGAGTTAAGTGAGTGGCTAGAATAAGGATCACGATCAAGGGCCAAGATTAAATTAGAAAATAATTTAATCAAGGGTGGAGGTTAATTGAGAGAAGACATGGATCAAGGAGCTAAAATTAAATAAATGGTATTTTATTTTAGTGGCCAACATAGGTGAAATAAATAAAATATTCATTTTATTTATTTAAAAAGAAAGGTGAGAACAAATAACTAAATAATTAAAAATAATTATTTAATGGAGAGGGAAGGGATAATTAAATAATTAAAATAATTATTTAATTGGGGAGATGAAGGAAGGATAAATAATTAAATAAATATAATATTTATTTAATTATAGAGAGAAGAGGCTAATTAAATAATTGAAATAATTATTTAATTACAGAAGAAGAGGGAAAAGCTAACTTTAAAATTAAAATAACATTTAATTCAGAAGTGGGGAAAAGGACCAAATATTAAATAGTTAAAAATAATTATTTAATATTGGAGGGAAAGTGAGAAATAATTAAATACATAAGGTTTATTTAATTATAGAAGAAAAAACTAATAATTAATTAAATAATTGAAATAATTATTTAATTATAGAAGAAAAAGAAAATAATTAAATAAATAAGAATTTATTTAATTATAGAGGAAAAGGGGCTTATTTAGTGACGTAATTAAATAAATGAATTTTATTTAATTAATCAAGGGAAGAATAAAGAGAGAAAAATGAATTAATTAAATAATTAAAAAATATTTAATTAATAAAGGATTGGGCTTGTGGATGAAAAATAGGAGTATTTAAGGCATAAAGAAGCATAAATTTAAATAATGCGGGCCCAAACAACTATGAAAATGTAAAGGGATACATTTTCTACACTACATTTAGCCCCCACTTTAGTGAGAGGATGAACTTGCTTCAAACTTGCACTAAAGTAGACATTCAAGATTCTTATGTATGCAACAATAACAAAGAATTAGAATACAACATCAAAGACAAGCCACAACAATGATATTAGTTGTTTGTCGTAGGTTCGATCAATCCTTAACCATTATTAAAGCATGCTCACTCTGAAGCCACAAACGTTTAGGTCATCTGTGGGGTGAGTATCCCAACAAAAAAAATAAAAATAAAAATGCACTCACTCTGGGGCCATAGACATTTAAGTTGTCTGTGGGGTTAGTATCTAAAAAGGTGGCCAATCAAGCCTCAACAGGTTGTCCAACGCACTGTGGACAAGGTCTAGGCTATTTTTCCAAGAAATTTTTTACAAGTGGAACACTCTATCCACTATGCAAAATAAAATGCATGCTCATAAGGGCTAGTGAAGCTAGTTGTTGACTAGGTGAGCCCCCAATAGACCATACCAAAGCCATACCTCCGATGGCTTTCATAAGGTACCAAATGCAACTTAATAGGAAAAATGAATGTTTGAAGGGGTTTCACTTTGTTCATGTAAGGTATTAATCTTAGTGGACATCATTCCTAGTGTCTCCAAGAGAGGACCAATCAAAGGATAAAAGATTCACAATTTAGGGAATGTAGTTTGTCGCATCACCACTAAGAGGAATGCAATATGCTAAGATAGATCAAGCTCTTAAAGGACATTACTCCCAATGTCACCACAAAGAGAAAAACACACTGCATGAAGTAAGAAAACCACATCAAGGACATGGAAAAGATGCAAATGAAATCATGCCAAAATAATGTCAATGTAATGCCAATGTCTGCTCCCACTTTAAAGAAATTGCTAAACACCATGTTGTGAGAAATTACATTAAAGTACCAAAGGATAAATGCTAACAATAAAGAGGACATGAGATCTTATTTGGAAAGCCCTATTCCAACTCATATGTGTCTAATAAGCTATGTCATGAATAAGTATGCCACATGCGAGCCAACTTAAGACATATTGTTCACATCCCAAGCTTGCTATTTTATGTACATGAAAGGTGATCAACTAGCCAAAAGAGACAACATCAAGCGACATATGGGAACAAGGCCATCTAACCCCTTGCCCCCACTTAGTGTAGGACAAGGATGAGCTAAAATGAAAAGAGGAACTAGGTGCTTCAACCCAAGGGAGAGAACCATAGTCCTTAAGATATTGAATTTTGTTTGTCAAAGCCTTACATTCATTACTAGAATGACCATGAACTCTATGATATCCACAAAATGATCTCTTGTAGTAAAATTTCTTTGATGTTATTTGGGGGGGAGATATCAAACGATCTTAGAGGAGTCTCAACAAGATACTTTCTTTATCAAAAGTAGAGTTTGTTTCATTATTTTGCAGCAAAGATATCTCTTGCTTAGTATTAGTTGTCATACTGACACAAGACTATTTAGATTGTGAGATTTTGTACTCTCATTTATAGGAGTGTGTAAAATATATCAAATTCAAATCATAAGTGTTGTGTGTGATGACACTAATGTTAAGCAAGGACATCTCTATTTTTTTCAAAGGATAACAATCAAGACCACTAGTTTGAACTACGTAGATAAGTGTAGCACTGAACTATGAGAAAGTTGGTTCGGCTCTTAGTTTAGCCTAGATAAGTGAAACCTATAGAAATAGATTATTTCACTTTCACAAGTGAAGTAGGTCCAAAACAAGAACCTTCCTCCCAAGATACAGATTTAAAGTGTAGCATTCGAGGGTGGTCCTTCTATCTAATACTCGGTCTAAATGGGTAAGTTAGATCAGAAAACCAAAAAAATGCACAATTGTAGATGGAATTGATTCCCCAAGTCCCATCATGTCTATGTAGCTCTAAAAGTGAGTATATATCCCTTGTGATCTGACATATCTATGTGACGTGAAGTAGATTCATATGTAGAGTAGATACAAACACTATTTAAGTGTATGAATGCTCTTATACGATTATGGAATTAGAATGAATGAAGAAGATGATTGATGGTTGGGAAAAACCAAATCAATATGAACTCATATTTGTACTCGTATAGGGGTAGGGTAAACCCCTATTTATTCGTCAAGGGGGGGAAGGTTAGGATAGGGAGGAAGATACTCCTATAATCGGGTTAGAGCAGTAGGAATGGCTTGAAGGCAGTAGAGTGTTTTGGGAAGAAACACCTATTTAACAAACCCATACCAATAAGAATGCCAGGGTACTATTTAAAATGAAGGCTTGTTTGTTTCTTTTCAAGGGAAATAACCAAAATCACTAGTCTTTTCTTGCATGTGAGGCTCTGTAAGGATAAAAATACCTTGTTCTTTAGCACCACATCCTTTTCCATTATAATCAAGTTGTTTCATTATTTCATAACCTTTTCCATAAAGATTATTCATCTCTTTTGGATTCGGTGGTTGCTCATAATTAAGTTCATCACATTTTGTTGTGTAATTTTCTTTTTTTTCTAAAGTAGTTGAGGTGGATGATTTTGAAGGGACTTCTAAGTTTGGTGTTGAAATTACCACTTTTTCTTTTCCCTTTTCAAAATATTTTGTTGTAATCTTGTATTCTCCCATGAATGTATGTGTGAAATCTAAGGAACCCCAATCATCTTCTAATAGCTTCTTGACTTCTTCAATGTGTTTTTCTTTGTCTTTCTATTGCATAAATTCCACTTGTGTAGTTGGTGTTAATGTTTCCAAAAAATTCTCCTTGTTTTTCTCAATGTTTAAACAACTATTTGGGTTAGGGTAAGCTTTGAGTGTGTACACTTTGTTGTTGTAGACATACTTCATTACACGATGAAGAGTAGAAGGAACCCCATTCATTACATGAATCCACGGTCTACCTAGAAAAGGAGATTGTATGAAAGATCATGAGGCATAACATGGATCAGTGTTTCTAATGTGGCCTTCCCAACTGTAATAGGAAAAGTGATCACACCAAGTGGTTGTTTTCCAACATTGTCAAATCCCTTAATTGATAAAAAGTCAGGTAGAATTTTTTTATTTATCGACACCAAGCCTATCCAAAAGGGTCACACTACACACATTAAGGGATAAGACATTTTCAACAAGGGTTCACTTTATCCCTGTCCTTTTATAGGTAGCTATTATTATGAAAGCATCATTTTGTTTTTGCACTTCCAAAGGAGGGAGCTCACTTTGGATGAAAACAATGTTAGCATTTATTCCTTGAATCATGGCTGATATTTCATTTGGTTGTGCATTAGAAGGGATAGGAACTTGTTGTAAATCACTTTGAATCATGTTATGATAGTGAGGGGAGGCTTGAATAAGGTCTCGTAAGGATATCTTAGCAGGAGTACTCTTAAGTTGTTGGACAAGATTATATTCCTTTCCACTTTGTGAAGGAAAACGAGGGGGTACTAGGCAAGATAGGAATAGGAAATGGGAGGGATGTTGAAGGTGTATTTCTTGGTTGCAGATTGTTCCTAGTGTTGTATGTATGAGCAATGGTATTGTAACTAGGTTGTTGTGAAACATTGCTCTTAGGTGGTTCAAGGATAAGGATGAGTTTGTTTCAAACATGTTGTTTTTGAGAGGGTGGATAAATGATAAGTTTAGGTTCAGGAGAGTACTTTAAGTGGTATCTAATATGCATAACCCCAAGAGACTTATCCTTATTTTCATGGTCTCTTAGTGAAGGGGAGTCTAATGTCAGTCCATCATCTTCATGTAACAAAGTCACCTCCCAATTTTTTAAAAGAAAGGCATCACTCATATCATTCTCTTGCACCATGTTATCTACCTTAGTAAGAGAGTTTTAAGGAGAGAAGCAAACAAGATGTTCATCACATTCCATGAATAGGTTTTGTAGAGTAGCTTCGTCACAAGGAGGGGAGGCATCAAGAGAAGGAAAAGCATCACATGATTTTTTTTCAATGATTGGATCATTTTTTATCAATTATGTATTCTTGGATGGAGGAAACATTAGGAAAGGGAGCAAGAATATTCTCATGAATTTCAATGAATAGTTCTTCTATTCCCAAAATATCTTCTTCACAAGTAGGAGAGACATTAGGAGAAGAACAAATATGATTATCATGATTATCTATGATTACATGTCTTGTCCAATAATTTCTTACAAAATAGTGGAAGACAAATAAGAGGATTGTCATAGGTCTTAAAGATTTGATCATCTAGTGCCAACATATGCTCCTCACAACTAATGTGATTGTCATGATTTCTCACAAAAACATTCTCACAAATAGGGGAGGAGTTTGGAGATGAATGTTGACTAGGTAGAGTGATGTTAAGAAATGTCTTTATGATCTCATTCTCTTGTGCCATAATATCTTCCCAAGTAGGAGAGGTTATAGAAGAGGAGCTTTCAACACTGTCATGATTCTCAATGGGTGTATCTTCTAGCACCAAAAAATCTTTGTCACATGTAGGAGAGATATTCGTAGGAGAGGAACTATGATTATCATAATTGTCTATGCTCTCATCTTTTTCTATCACTTCATTGCCACAAATAGAAGAGATATTAGAGGGTGTGGAACTATGGAGTTTGTCAACATTGTAATTCTATTGCACTAAGAGACTCTCATAACTAGGAAAGATATTTGAAAGATGACTATCATGCTTGTTAATGAGCTTTTTCTTGGCATACTTGGAAAGGGAAGATACTAACATTTTGTGAAAATTGATCTATCCAACTTATGAAATGTTTCAAATGAGTACCCTTAAATGGATGTTTAGATCCCAACACTTAAAAAATGAATAAAATGATGCAAACAAGATGCAATTTTGAATGCAAATTCCCAATCTCAATTGAATGAAGAATGACTCTCAATGCAATTATGATGAATAACAATGCAATTTTTCTATTTATTTAATTTAGATGATGCAAAGATGTAAAAATGAAACCTATATGCACTTTCATTAGTGCAAGATTTAGGAACTCTAGATGCAATTCCACTAATGCAAATGCAATGCAAAAATGAATTCCATCCTAGATCTAGGGTCTTAATGAAATCCAAATCAGAAAAATGAATTTCCTAAATGTCAGGTTCACCAAAATGAAACATAGAAAATTTGGATCTTATAAATAGAGATTTCTAATTCTCTATTTTTCATTCAAATATGAGCAATATGCGGTGGATATCTAAATTCTAAATATACATTTATTCAAAAACCATATTTTTGAGAGGTAAGAATGATGTGAACTAGTCACCAAAGCTACTTTTTCAAATCTTGCTCTTCATAAATCTTCAACCTAAAACTTGCAAATCACACATCATTGAGAAGAAAATGTTGATTGCTAGGGGATAGGGGTTTTCCTTACCAATATTGAAACCTTGGAATGAAATTAGCATGTACAAATCTCCATGGATGTGATTCTTGATCATGAAGATGATATCTTGAAATACTTGAAGTGATCGTGAATGCTACATGAACATGATTCCTCTATCAACATGCATGACTTCAACATGATAATGGATCCTTGATTGCTGCAATAAGACTTTGATAATCTTCCCTTGAATTCCTTGATAATGCTCTTGAAGATGATCTTTTGATATAACATTTTCTTTCAAAAACTCTAAAGTATTTGATAGTAAGTATCCTTCCATACCACAACTCATATGAAGTATTTGTGTTGTTTGATTTTTTTTGAACTCTGTTAAGTATGTAAACAATAGTATGAATTTCTTCTCTCTAGCAGTCTTCCAATAGGTTATCTTCTTTCATCATAGTCCTTAAAGGTTCTTGAATTGTTCTATTTTTCCTTTCAACAACTCCATTTTGCTGAGGAGTCCCAGGGGTAGACAAGTGCCTCTTTTTTCCAAGGTTCCCACAAAAAATGTTAAATTCATTGTAGGTGAACTCTCCACCTCTGTCAAACCTCAAACACTTGATCTTCATATCCATTTCATAATCAATCATAACTTTAAATTCTTTGAAATTATCTAGGGCTTTATATTTTTGTTTAAGAAAAGTAACCCATGTCACTTTAGAATAATCATCAATAAAAAGAATGAAATACATGTAACCTTCAAGAATTAGTATTCTTGTACGACCAAAAAGATCTTTATGCACCAATTCAAGAGATTTGATAGAATATTTCTCTTTTTCTATGAAATTTTTTCTTTTTTCTTTCCAATCTAACAATCCTTACAGAAAACATTAATAAGCTTTGTAATCTTTGGAAAATATCTCACTACTTGAACTAAACTGATTCTTACTAGATTATCAAAATTAATGACACATCCTCCTATTCCATAACCAACTTTCATTGATCCAAGTCATAAAATAGTGACCATCAACAGCCTTAAGCTGATAAACTTTTTCATCTATCCTTCTTCCAATAGCAATCTAAGTTCCTAACCCTTTTTTGATCTCACATCCATCATCCTAAAACATATATTGTATCTTTTGCTACACATTTGTCCAAAACTCAAGAAGTTGTGCCTTAAACCTTTAACATAGTAAAAAAAATTAGTATTATGCTTTCCATCAAAACTGATTGAACCTATTCTAAATATCTGAGCACCTAAATCATCACCAATTCTAACAAGTCCATCATACTTCTCAAGTTTAAGAAAATTATCTTATCTTTGATCATATGATTAGAGAATCCACTATCAATGATACAATAGTTCTTATCCTATCTAGCACAAAAAGTAGATACCACAATTCATTTAGTCTTATCCTTTCTCTCTGGAAAAGCCATGAAGAGGAAACTTCAATCAATCATATTTGTTGGCTATAATGAATATGTTAAGGAATATAGGTTGTTTGATCCTAATTGTAGAGATAAATTGTTTCGATGTGAAATCTAGTATGATGATTGCTTTCCTAAAATCATTTCTCTATCCTTAGCTTCTACCTCATCACCTACTACTCAGTAGTCATATGTTGATGATTACTCCTCTTGAGGATAAGGATGATGCTTCAAGTATCCCTTCACCTCTATATATTTAGCCCTTACCCAAATGTTTTTGAAATAGGAAAAAATGGGTTTTACAAGGACCTAAAACCATAAAGTTTATAGAATAAAGAAAGAGTCAAAAGAGACATCACAGTCAGAAAGGCTATAAAAATAATAGCAGTAAACACTCACAACCAACAAAAAGGCCAACGAAGGCTACAAAACCAAGAAAACTAGACAGAAAGCTATTAGCAGCTAAATTTGAGTTTTTAAAAGATCAATAGTTTGGGCTTCTAGCTCATTCATGTCCTGAACTCCCCTCTTTAAGATTTGAACCATCTATGTTGTGGGAGGTGCTTTCCTTTTAAGATTAGCCCAGATCCTTTTAGAGATGCCTTGGTCCTCATTCTTGCTTTCATTATTCTCTTCCAAGTCAATGACCAGTGAACCTTGTGTTTTTTCTAGCTTTTCAGACATAACATTGATAATTATGGCATTATGCCTAGCCATTTTATGATTTTGTTCCATGACTATTTTCAAATTATTTTTAATTTTAACCATTTCCTCTTCCATAGACTTGTATTTCTCCTTAATATCACCTCCTCTCTTACCAATGCTTCTCTTATTTAGTTTCCCTTCTTCGGTGGTGAGGGTGGCCAACTTTAGCTCCAACTCCTCCGACTTACTGTAAAATTCTTTGTTTCTTTGATTGAGCTCATTAATTTCTTGATAGGCCCACTTTAATACCTTTAAAATGTAATTGATGTCATTTCTTGTAGAGGCCAGAATGTCACAAGACTGACCCTGGTCTAATATGAGATTAACATCTCCTAGGTTGGGGGAGCTAGGGAATTTGGTACCTTCAAATCTGAAAGAGGTAGGAGGGGAGGGAACAAAGTTTCTACTAGATTCAGGATTCTTAGCTTTATCTTCTATGGAATCTGCATAATAGGAAACCAACTTGTTGGTAGGGAACCCTTAAGAACATGATTCTTTAAGGAGGCAAAGTAGTCGGGAAGGGCCTTAGGGTTAGCTTTAGCTGGCTGAGGTTTTTTAGACTGGGTTTTCTTACCAGAAATCTTAGAGGGCGGGTGGGTTTCTACAATTCTCTCCTTGTTTGGCTAAGTCTTTGAACCTCCACTATCGGTGTTATAGTCCTCAGACTCTAAAGAGGCCATAGGTTTAGATAAAGTCGACATGCTTTGATAGTGTTCAAAAATTAACCTAATAAGACCAGGATGAAGAATGGTGTATCTCCTATGGTTTTTCCTATGGTCCTCAAGGCTATTACTCAACAAACATAACAAGTAGTGAGGCAAAGAAATTCGTACCTTATGGCGAAAATGGTTAAGAATGGCAAAATGATGCCCATACACTCTAGTAAATCTCTCGTCCAAGGTGATATACTATGTGATAACATGAAGTACCTTTCTCCATAGTGCCTTGATAGTATCAATTTTGAAGTTGTTGTTAGAGATATTAACCAGTTTTAATTTATCCTTGTCCTTCTTAGGAAATATGATGACCACCTCATTAGAGAACCTTTTGTCGCGATAAAACTTCATGCCCTCGGTAGACATTCTAGTAATCTCCCCTATAATCTACTCGTCCAGCTTCACCTTTCTTCCAAAGAGAATGATTTCGCCATTGTTCTAGTTCCTCTCGAAGTAATTCGTAGCCACAGAGTCGGTCCCATGAAGTTTTTCTAGATATGGGACCAACCCACCTTTTTCAATTTTCTCCCAAACCTTCTCATTCCTAGTGTGCATCTCATAGCTTTTAGGCTCAAATTTTTTCCTGTCCCCCCCCACTTTCGTTTGCTCCTTACTGCAGACTCTACCATTGTTGAGGACCTATTGTAGAATAATGCCCTTACGCAAATGTTCATGTAATACTAATGATGCATTTGGAACTTTGGTAGGTGATCCTTTAGAATCTTGTTACACTCATGCATACACATTAGGTGCTAGTATTTTGAGTCATACCATTTGGGATGATCCTCAAAAAATTTCAAAGGTGGTTGGTATTCCTAATTGGGATAGTGTCATGCTAGATGAGTATTCTTCTCTAATAAATAATAATACTTGGGAGATTTTTCCTCATTGTAAGGGAAGAAAGTTGGCTTAGTGAAAGTGAATGTACCATACCAAATAAGCTACAAATGGTTATATTGATAAGTATAAGGCTCATCTTGTTGTAAATGGTTTCTCTTAGGTCAAAGGAATTGATTTTCTTGAGAATTTTTCTCCTATTTCCAAGATGAATTCTATTGTCCTTGTACTTTCCCTTGCAGCTTCATAGGGACGGTCAATATTTCAAATGGATGTGAAGGGTTCCTCTCTTCATGGTGATTTTTATGAGGAGATTTATATGAAGATACCACAAGGTTTTACTATGGAATATTCACTGGTCTATAGACTTTTTCATTCATTATATGGTCTCAAGAAGCCCCTTGGACTTAGTATGATAAGATGGATACTTTATGCTTTCTTCTAGCTTCAAAATATGTCATTTTGATCCTATAGTATATATTTAGAGACAAGAGGGTGATATTCTGATCCTTGTGCTATATGTGGATAATTTGATCCTTGCAGGTGGTTCATCCTCTATGATATAAAATGTTTAGTGAGATTTGATGGAATAGTTTGAAATGAAAAATCTTGCCATTGTGCACTACTTTCTTGGTTTATAGGTTATTTAGTCTTTGGATGTGATTTCCATATTTCATCAAAAGTATACTATTCATATGTTTCAAAGATTTGGCATGCTTGATTGTAAGCCTACCCCACACCATTCCACTAAAGGGTTGTATTGTCTTCCACTTGTAAGACTCCTTCAGTATTGATTAGGTGGAAAAATTAGAGCTTATCAAGATCAAGATAAACCGCTAGGAATTCTCCACCAAAATCACTATGATTGGATGTAATTATCAAGGCCAAAAGATATAAATAACAATTAGAAATGATACCTAACTATTATATAAACTATGAGGGAAGTTTTTAGAGCTTAAAGAGGTGCGCATCTTGCTGCAAGAAGCCTATTTTTAGGGCACAAAGAACTAATTCTCCTTGAGTTGTGAATTGGTCCTTGTTAGGGTTTTTGAAACATAGATCTGCGTTGTTTTCCTTAATGTATACACTCTCAAATTCCTATTTGTTAGTTCACAAAAATGTGTACTTAATTTTGTAGCTTCAACTCTCCATTCTTGCACTTTAAAGGTCAACTTTGCAACTTGACAACTTTGACATTTTTTCTTCAAATCTTTCCTCCACTCGATCTTCAACCTATAAATCTGCAAACACACATTCAATGGACGGAAAACTTGTTGATTTTTAGTTAATAAGGGTTTTCCTATGTCAAACCCCTTGTAGGTAATTAAACAAAATGATGAGATAATGAAATTGAAACATGAAACATTAAATGATGTAATATAGATACCTTGGATATTTTCTTGTAATACAAATCTACAATCTAACATGTAGTGGCCATGAATAATGTAGATCTTGATCCATAATTATGATGTGAAATAATGCTTGCACGTAGATCCTAAATTCTACACTCACTTTCTTAGCTCAAAAACATATACGAATGCATCAAACCCTTGACATGATCATTTGATCTTGAATTTCTACAATAAACCATATTTTTGAGAGGTAAGAATGATGTGTACTAGTCACCAAAGCTATTTTTTCAAATCATGCTCTTCATAAATCTTCAACCTAAAACCTACAAATCACACATCATAGAGAAGAAAAAGTTGATTGTTAGGGGATAAGGCTTTTCCATACCAATATTGAAACCTTGGAAAGAAATCAAGATGTAGAAATCTTTGTGGATGCCAGTCTTGATCATGAAGACGATATCTTGAAATACTTGAAGTGATCATGAATGCTACATCAACATGATTCCTCTATCAACATGCATGCCTTCGACATGATAATGAATCATTGATTGCTACAATAAGACTTTGATAATCTTCCCTTGAATGCCTTGAAAATGCTCTCTTGATCTAGAGTGCTTAGTGTGTAAGATAATCTTCTTGGTGTGTGATCATTTTCTTGTTTTTGTTTTCAAATGAGGATGAAAGGTCTCCTTTTATAAAGGAGAGTTAAGTGAGTGGCTATAATAAGGATCATGATCAAGGGCCATGATTAAATTAAAAAATAATTTAATCAAGGGTGGAGGTTAATTGAGAGAAGAAAGACATGGATCAAAGAGCTAAAATTAAATAAAAGGTATTTAATTTTAGTGGCCAACATAGGAGAAATAAATAAAATATTGATTTTATTTATTTAAAAAGAAATGTGAGAATAAATAATTAAATAATTATTTAATTGGGGAGATGAAGGAAGGATAAATAATAAAATAAATATAACTTGTACTTAATCATAGAGAGAAAAGGCTAATTAAGTAATTGAAATAATTATTTAATTATAAAAGAAGAGGGGAAAGCTAACTTTTGAATTAAAATAATATTTAATTCAAAAGTGGGGGAAAAAGACCAAATATTAAATAATTAAAAATATTTTTTTAATATTGGAGGGAAAGTGGGAAATAATTAAATAAATAAGATTTATTTAATTATAGAAGAAAAAGCTAATGAATAATTAAATAATTGAAACAATTATTTAATTATAGAAGAAAAAGAAAATAAATAAATAAATAAGAATTGATTTAATTATAGAGGAAAAAGGGCTTAATTAGTGATGTAATTAAATAAATGAAGTTTATTTAATTAATGAATGGAAGAATAAAGAGAAGAAAAAAGAATTAATTAAATAATTTAAAATTATTTAATTAATAAAGGATTAGGCTTTTGGATGCAAAATAGGACCATTTAAGGCATAAAGAAGCATAAATTTAAATAATGTGGGCCCAAACTATTGGATACCATAGTTGTGTTGCTAATATGTGGTTGTCATTGATGTCAACAGTATTAGCATTATTGTATTGAAGGTTGTATATGTCGAGGATATTGAGAAAATTGTTAAAGAAAGAGTTCCAGGTTCCCAGTGGAACTGTGAAGGTCACGAAGGTGTCTTGTTTTGTACATTGAAGATAAACTGTTGTGGACTAAAGGGTTTATTTTTTAGTGTATCTAGTCCATCCACTGGAAGTTTCAAAGGTTTGCGTGAAGATTTGTTCGAGTTATGAAGGTCTGTGTTCTGACAGTGTCTTTGTTGTCTCTATTAGTGTTCTTGATTAAAGTTGGTATCATTATGGAAATTCTAGTTGTTGGGGATGTTTCTCTATTATATCTTGGTGCTTGTGGATGTTTCTAGATCATGCTCTATCTTTGTTGCACACCCGCATTGATCAATGAGCTCATGGTAGAATATTTTTCTTGATATTTTTGTGTTTTCATGTTCTTGGCTGACATGATGGTTATAACGTGTTGTGGATCCTTGAAGATTAAAATTTGAATGTTTGGCATGCTTGAGGATATTGTTTTGGGTCTCATCATAATATTAGCCGATGATTTTTTATTCACATTGAAAATTTATTTGTAAATTTGGCCCGACATTGCAATTATGTTTTATATTTCTGGTCGACTAGGTTGTTGATGTAATTCCATGTTGCAGATATATAAAATAGATTGTTTGAGCAAATTTAGTGTGTGCATAAGAGCGAATGTATGCCAGAGAAAGTGTAGGTGTGTGAATAGTGTCCAAATCATTCGATTGTAGAGCAAAGTGAGAATTTTGAGCGTAGTGTGAAGAAGGTTTTTCTGTACTTAACTGGAATTGTAATCAGGCTTGTGAAGAAGCTATTTCCCCAGTTCATACCCTATGGATCTAATCTGTATTTGTGTGTATTGTTGGGGAGTGAGCCCTCTTGTATTTGAGCAGTGAGCTCTAGGCAATGTGCCTAAATGCATGTGCATTCCCATTATTTTTCTTATACTTTTAACATGGCATAATATTGTTGGCTAACATCCACTATGGTTTTTCCCTAACAAGGTTTCCACATAAAAATCTTGGTGTTCTCTATGCTTATGATGTGTTTTTTTTTCATGGTTTACTGTTCATTCATCAGATTTGAGATTAAGTTAAGTAAAGTTTGAAAAAGTTTAAATATTCTATGACAACTGATTCACCCCCCCTCTTAGTTGTATGTCCTTGTTTTTCCAACACAAACAAGTGTGAAAATGTAAAGGGATACATTTTTCTACACTACATTAGTGCATTAGTTACATAAGACATTCACAATGCTCCATGATGAACCAAAACATTAACACCCAATTCCAATGAAAGTATACCCATATATACACACATAAGAATATCCAAGATCATTCAAGGATCACTATGCATTCACACTAAGAAAATATTGAGACATGAAGATGGAAATCACACATGAAAGAACTTATTCACAACTTAAGGATCTAACTAACCCTCACAAGCAAGCACCTCTCAAACATACCATGCTAGAGGAAATTGAAAAAACACCTACTACCAAAAACACACTCACACACCAAAGACCTAACCAAATGTTAGTGTAATCATGTATTAGCTATAATGGATTAATCTTTAATTAATTATTAGTCTAATTAATTATCATGTGCTTAAGCTAAACTTAGGAGTGATTTTATATGTTAACTAGAGAGTTATTATTAGATCATTTTGTCTCATTGTATGATATGTTAACATTTTCCATGATCTAATCCCTTTATCATTCAAAGTTTCTCCTATATAATACTAAACCCTCATTGTATTATTATGTCTTTGATAGAACTCTCTACCTTTGAAGACTCTTATTTTTCTTGAAGATTCTTGAGGTTCATTCTATAGCTTTTTCATGTTGAAGAATATTACATATAGTTGTTTATAGCTCTCTTGTATGGAAGGTGTCCTTGTCTGTTGTTTGATCCTGTACCTAATGTTTTTCACAATTATAACATGGTATTAGTGCATGGATTCAACAAACCCCTATTCGATTTCTAATTTTTTTCTTCAATGAGGGTTATAGGCTTCAAATCTAGATTATCCATTGTTTTTTTTCCCAATTTTTGGAGGTAGATGATTTTTATGTGCATTTTGGTATGAAAAGGACCTCACTGTTGGATTAAGGAAGTCGATTTAACAAATTTTGACTATAAATTTGTCTGATTTGACCATTGGGATCATCTAAGCCAAATATTTGTTGCCCTAAGGCTATATGGCTCTTGTATGACCCTGCACATGATCCAAAAATATAATTAAAAAATATATATTTTAGTAGCATTGGGTGTTATTTTAAAGAGCACTACCTATAGAGAAACATGTCACTTATGGAGCATTGTGTAGCCTGTGAAGCAACATCTTGGTAGTCCCTAAGCAATACCTAATAGTGGCTAGATTTTTTGGTTGCTTGGTGGCTAAATTTTTTTTCTAGCACTGCCCAAACTTTTCAGCCAGCAAGGACTTTTCTAAGAGTAGAAAATATATCCTAGCATGAGAAGGAAATATATCGATGAATTTATTTTTTTCTAATTGACCTATTATTTTGATGACCGAGGAATATTCTCTGGTATATTTTGCTAATGTTAGCATGATTTCATGTTGACGTCAATAATAAGACCAAAGGATAGGAGCCCCTTCAAGTGCTCTTTGGCCGTAAAGGAGGTTTTTTTTTTTGTCCATAACCTTGGTGTATGATATCAAAATTGGGCTTCTAATCTAGATTCTCTGCTATTTTTTTTAATTTTTGATGGTGGATGATTTGTAGGTGCATTTTGACATGAAAAGGGCCTCATCAAATGATTTAGGAGGTTGATTCGATGAATTTTCACTATGAATTTGACTAATTTGACTATCGAGGGAATCTAAGGAAAAAATTTTACCCAAGGGCATATGGCTCTTCTACAACCTTGCACATCATCCAAAAAAGTAATTAAAAAAAAAATCTTTTAATAGGATTGGGTGTTATTTTAAGAGTGTTGCTTGCAAAGTAGTGTGTCACCTATGGAGCATCATGTTTTCCATGGAACAACATCTTGGTGGTTGCTAAGTGGCACCTATCAGTGGCTAGCTTTATTAGTTGTCTGGTGGCCAAATTGTTTTTCTAGCATTGCCAAAACTTTCTAGCCAATAGGAACTTTTCTCAGAGAGGAAGAATTTTCCACCATCAGAAGGGAAGATGTTGATGAATTTATTTTTTTGATCGACCTATTTATTTTGAATGACTAGGGAATATTCTCTATTCTATTCTACTAATGTCAACATGATTTCATGTTGATGTCAATAGTGCGATTGTAGGATAGGGGCCCCTTCAAGCACTCTTTGGCCCTAAAGGAGGTGTTTTTTTTTCTTTTGGCGATAACTTGGGCATATGTTATCAAAATTGGGTGAACAAGATATCATCAAAAAGTTGGTTTTGTTAATTTTCCAATGGTGTGGGTCTTATTATGATTTTCATTTTTTGGTGGAGGATCTTGAAGTTAGATTTGTTCTTTTAAGTCTTGAGCTCATAATCTTTGATTAGTTTCTCCATTTTTTTATGATTCTAGCACCGTTGGGATAGTATTTTGGAGCTCTTCACAACCATCCATCATATTTTTTCTAGATTCCTCTCCATGTACATTTTACTCAATTTTTTGTGTTTTCACATTCTAGTGAATTACTTGGACATCTTAGCTCCTAGAAAATTTTTATTTGCATGGTACAACTTGACCTTGTTTTTTTCTACATGTAATTCTAGTATTTTGTCATGTTTGGGTATTGTGGATGTCTTTTGCATGTATTTTCTCTTTTGTAGATGTACTAAGATAAAGTGTCATTTTGGTGTATACTTTATGGGGATTTTACACATCCTATTGTTCCTTTTGAACTCACACTATGACATAAAGTGCCATAGAGGGTTAATGTTTTCCTTTTTCTTTGGATCATACCTTTTTCAAGTGAGTGTCCCTTCTATGATAGCAGTGAATCCTAGTGATTCTTGCCTCTTGTGAGTGTTCCTTATTTTGCACACACTTTATTTGTAGGTTGTTTCTCCTACATGCACTTATTTATTTCAAACAATTCTAGTGTACCTATCTTGGCTCTCCATTTTTTTCCATTATGGTGGGGTTTATTCTATTTGTATTGATGCTTCCTTGGTTTCTTTTTTTGTTTGATCTATGTATCTATTTCTTGTTCCTATGTAGTAGGTAAATGTAGTGTACATGAATGGCTAGCTACCCATGCATTTCATGAGATGGAACATTTACCATATGGACATGCTTCTATTAGTAATTTTGGCATATACTCATTTTAGAACTATATAAGTCATCTTTCGACAACTTTGTACACCTTCTGCATGCTTCAGTGATGTTCTACATGTTCCTCTTCTTTCTTGGGACATTACTTTAGTTTGATGCTTCTTAGTCCTTCACCTTGTTTTGGAGGCTTTTCAATCCTTCATTCTCCTTTTTCTCTATTGCACATAAATTTTTTCCCATGTGCTTTTCTCCGTTTCTCCAGTTAAGGGAGATTACACTGATTGTACATGATTACCTTACCAAGCCTTGTTTATCGGCACCCATCATGCACTCTCTTTTTTAGGGTTCTTAGCTACTCCCTAATTTCATCTTAAGGGAGAGTGTTAGAGTAATAATCCATTAGCTAATAATTAATTAATCTTTAATTAATTACTAGTTTAATTTATTCTCATACACTTAAGATAAACTTACTGGTGATTTTCTATGTTAACTAGAGAGTTATTATTAGATCATTTTGTCTCATTGCATGAGATGTTGAAGCTTGTCATAATCTAATCCCTTTATCATTTAGGGTTTCTCTAATATATCACTCAACCATCATTGTATTATTATGCCTTTGATAGAACTCTCAACCTTTGAGGGTTCTTGTTTTCCTTGAAATTTCTTTAGGTTAATTTTATAGCTTTTCCTTGTTAAAGAACATTGCATATTATTGTTTGCATATCTCTTGTGTGGAAGTTGTCTTGGTTGGTTGTTTGATCCTATAGCTCATTTTCTTCATAATTATAATAGTAAAGTTTATTGTGCCCTTGGCACACATGCCCCGTTTGAAACGGGGACCCCCTTTTCTTTTGCCTAGTCAGGTCATTTTTGTCACCGCCTCATTTTCTGTGCCCCATTTTTGGTGTCTCGGATGGTCAATGTTCCTTCAAACTCTCACCATAAGTTGATCGTTCCTTCCCCTTTTAATTTTGTTATGTTTTGATGCCTTTTGGGGTCTCCCTAGTAGTTTTCTTCTACCAGCGGCCCTGAACTCGGCTGGGCCTGCCCCCTCGGGTTTCCCTTGCTAGGTTTCCCTGTCATGTTAGCCATCCCTGATTGTGAATGGGTTGCGTATTCCCAAACTCTGGGCTTCAACTCCATAATTTCCATCTAAAGTGTTGGCGGGAAATCCTGGTTGTCGTCATGTGCCCCAGACCTAGACCTCCGGACTTTCGAGTCTTGAATTCTGTGTAGGTTTCGTTGTCTCTAACGGCGGACCTCTAGCAGCACTCCGCCCTCCGGGCCCTGACTCTCTCTTTTCCACCATCGACCCCTCCACATTTAAATTTCCAAATAGCTGTTTCCTTGCGCCCTCCCGACCGTTGGACCCTGGGTCTCCCACCGCCGTCGGTGAATTCAAATTCACCAACTTCATTGCCTCATTGTACCTGCATTTAGTGAGGCCATTAATGGTGATCAGGGTATTAATAGAAGGTTCATTCTTGTCATTTTCACTTGATAGAGCTGTAGAGGGTGATCAGGGAACTACCTAGAGGATCCCACTGTCTTCAAGACCTCCACGCTCATCACTCTTGCCATCATCTCATTGATCGTAAGTGGATCCCACACTTCCCTGCATCGAGTGTTCAAGGTAGGTCCTCCGTTCACCCTCCTGAACATTGTTTTCATGATTTCTAGGGGATAAAATGAAGAATAACCATCAAAACAACATGTGAAGGATAAAATATGGCACAACAAACAAAACCCATGTCCTCGAAAGTTGAGTAAACCAACGTAGCATCCTCTTGACCAATTCGGAGCTTTATCTCTGCACGGTCGTTCTTCATAGGGGCATTCGTGACCTTCAGGCCTAGACGCTCCCGTTACCGGTGGTAACTTAGTAGAATAGATGACCAACCAGCTTTTGGGTCTCTCGGGCCTAGGTATCTAGGATTTCGCTCCTGGGATTCCTCCCCTCGTTCTCCATCGAGGAGACATTCAATCCTACATCGGGGGCTCCCTCTCTTGGCATAACTTTGCCCGGTCGGCAAGACCTCTCCCTGACTTAGAATCCTATGCTGAGGGCTCCCTCTGTGCTGCCCTAAGACCCATCATCTTTGGCAATACATTATGCCTTCGCCAAGACATTGAGACGATATCATTTTCTTTTGGCGAAAGCATTGCATCCTTCCGCCGCTTGGGTTCTGGGCTTCCTTTTTCCGTTTGGAAAATTATGTTGAACCTTAAACAACCTTGACTGTATCGGGCTCTGCCCTCCAGAGCTCTGTCCCATGATTGTCGTTTCAAAAATAAATCCTCCCCAGCCTTCCATCCATTGGACTCTGGCTTTCCCATTGCCGCGAACACAAGTTGAGAAATTCTGACAGTCGACGCCAGCCCCGGGCCCAATCCGCACCTTGACAATTGGCAGGACATGTGAGTGTCGGCGAGACCTCTCTCCGAGGAGGATTTTCACAACAACTAAAAATTATGGTCGCCGAGACAAAAGAAGACTCTCACCAAGATGCATAATCCGCTTTACCCACTTTGCTATAGCTTTCAGATGTCGGGGAAACCCTATGTCGATCATACAATGTTTTACCAAGGGCACCCACTTATTCACATGTCGCTGTAACAACCCCATTATCATGCCGACAGGGCGACTTCGTCATTCCATTTGGTGAAACCCCAAGCACCTCGACAAGACTATATACTAAAACAAATAAGCTACACCGAGTAGTTATGCTTTATTTATTCACTTTTGCTAAGACATTTTGGCTTTCTTACCGACAGAGACCTCATCGTGATATCGATGAGACAAAATGATGTCAGGGAAACCTCATGTAGAGTTCTCTTGTTTCACCAAAACTACCTCGAGCTAGCCCTTTGTTCGCTAAGAAAAAGCAGATCTCACACTGAAAGCCATCATTACCTGTCAGCAAGACCTGACCTTTTCATTATGACCTCTTGCTGCAAACTCATGCTTGGCTGAAATGAATCCCAAATGTCATTCGGCAGGACACAAAAAACCTTATGCCGATAGAATCTGGCATATTCTCATCGTAAGTATATTCAAAGGGGAATCCATGCTTAAGGTCAGCGAGACTGAAGGTCTCTCGCCAAGACCTTACAACGATAGTAATGACTCTCCCCGATATGCATCCCTTACATGCTGGTCGGTGTGACAAAATGAAATCGCCATGACACAGCCTTGACAATGAAACCTCTGCCGATTGGTTAATGCACAAGGCTTGTGATCACCAAGACATCAAAGGGAGTTATGCCAATAAAACCAGTGGCATGCAAATGTTAGAATAAAACAACATGGGTGTCGGGAAGACAGTCATGGACCCATGTTGATATGGACCCGGACATGAAAATGTATAACTTGATTGATTCAATGGGGCACTATAGCAAACTACAGATAAAATATGCATACGGTAGAACTAGGTCATCCATGCTCAGCATCCATTCGACTTTCGGGCTTTGCCATCTGGGAGTCCTTTCCACATTTTCCATTCTGAGGGGAAAATCTCGCGCACCCCTTCGAGCACCAGGCTCCGCCCTTCCGACCGCCGTAGGACTGAAAATGAAATCGAATGATGGACCCTCATGTCGAGTCTGGTCTTGCCCTCGGTTGTTGGAGAGACATTCATCTATTGCCAAGACCTCACCCCGCCGTGGAGACCTTACGCCGACCTGCCTTCCCCTGTGATAGCCAACACTGACATCGAGCCCGGTTCGCCTCTTGGTGGTCGGCCAGACATTAGGTTGTCACTAAGACCTTTCTCTGAGGTAGACTCTCACACCGATTGGAAGCTAAAATGAGTGGTGGCTTCCCCCCTTGCCAGGCCTGAGGCTTCATACTTTCATCTAACGATTGTTGTCCCAAATGATGAATGTACCTAGCCACCCTTTGATTTGTTGGATTTTGGACCCTGGTGTTCTGCCTCTGAAATTCTGGTTCTAATCTGCCATTCCCTGACGGCTATCTCCTAACAACTTTTCAACCTTGTACCTTCGAGTGCTCCTAAACTGATCTAAGTAGGCCCAATTAAAAATCTGAGCTCAACCCACATGCTTAATCTTGGTCTTCTTCATTGTGAAACTTTTAAATTATCAAAATTCGACCAAAGAAAATCTGCAGGAGCCCTCTGCCCTATTTTCCTTTCCAAAACAACATTCATGCCAGGGAAGTTCGGCCTTCCGGTCCCGGACTATCCCAAAGCCCTCAACCTAGAGACCAGTGATATCGGGAGACAAAGTATCATGTTATGCTTGATGGATTATTTGAAATCGATTTCATCTTTAGGATTACTGCTAACATGGATTTCTTTGTGATCAATTGCACTCACTACGCTTTTGCTTACAAAATATATGGAATCAGGTGTGGGACCTTTAGGTGCAGCCATAAAAAAAGACAAGGGAAAGAAGTCAGGCAAGACCCCTCGAGGGAAAGAGGACAAGAACCAATTGAAATACCAATTCCAAGGTGAGCCACTCCACTCAAAGGTTACCACAGATTGGAAGGAGATCACAGATACCAATATTGGCAATGTCAATATTGATGAATTCATGCAAAGGGTCAGGGTCAATCTAATGACCAAGAATGCAAGGATGATAAGGCAGAGTAGAATAGCAAAGGTGGCTGGCTTCTCTCCATCTCTTGTAGCCCTGAAGCTCGTCATGGCCTGTCAGCAGGCATATCAATCGGATACAAAAAATATTGTCGACCAGGATGGTAATGTTCTCGTCGACATGTCAATTGAAGGAATCACAGAGACCTTCCATATCCCTACTTTTCAAGAAATGTAAATGCCCACCATTGAAGAATGTTAGGTAGCATGGGATGATAATCCAGCAGGGTGTAAAAGGTCAATAAATCAACATTAGCTTCAGGAAAAATGGGGCAGTGTTGCGAAGGTTCCTCACAAACTCTTCTGCAGTGACTTCCACAAAGATTACCATGACTTGGTCATGATGCTAAGTAGGGTGATGGGCCTCCCTACAGCCACCTTTTTTCAAGAATGGATGGTGTACTTCATCGAGCAGATCCTCTGGGGGAATGATGATGTTACAACAAAGACCTCATTCGATTGGGGAGGTATAATTAGCAACTACTTTCATGAGCAGTTCCTCAACATGAAGAAAAGCTCCAAATTCTATATGACTTCATACTTCGTGTACTCCTTGGCAAACTGGAGGCAATACAATGCTTTATTTGTGGCACTCGATCAGGAGTAGGGTCAGAAACTCAAGGTCTATGACAGATACCCCCAGCTCCAGTACAGAAACTTCGAGGGGCAATATTGCAGAGTGAATGATGCCTTCATTGGCCATACTGTCAGAATGATTGCTGATGATTTTGAAAGGAGGGTTTCTCACAGTGCTCGGGCATTATTGAAGCAATATGCCTTTCTCTTCATCTAGTAACCAAATTTCACATACATCCATGCCTAGGGCTTCACCGAAAGAGCAAACAGGCTGCCTCGATACCCCAATGACCGAATCATCTTATTGGAGCTTTTTCGGTAGCTCCAACACATACAGGCAATCTTGAGCAACAAACACATAGTAGGGATCTCTTATCCCATGACTCTCAGCCAAGGCATGTATAAGCTACAAACTTTCTAGTGTGCTGGTAACTCCGAGAAAGAACTAAAAGATTACCATTTCTACCTACACACTTCTCGCCCATGGATAGACCCACATGGTCACATAGGAAAGGTGTTGAGGCCGGGATTCGCTCATCTCCACCACATTGAAGAATTTTGGGGAGATTTCCAAGATGATAAAGAAGTACATGCAAGGCACTATATGTGAATGACTGCATAGTTTGTGAGGAAGGCGCATCCATTCCCCATACTAGATCAGGTCGAGGAAGACAAGGCCACCATAATGCACCCTAGGTACCCTTCAGTTGCTAGTCTACCAATACCAACAATAGACTAGGAGGAGAAAGAGGTCAATGACCTCGACACCATAACCAAGCAAATCTTGGCCCATACCAAGGAGTGGGTTGATGAACAAGTGGCCCAATTAAAACAACAAGGGGTGGTCCTAACGTACGAAGGGCTCAAGAGTGAGCCAAGTTCCACAGACGACACTACCACCACCATTTCAACAGGCGGGACATCCAAGTCTTCACCAATTACCAGGTCTAAGAAGAGGAAGGAGAAGGAAATGAATCAGTCTCCTGACCCCAAGGTTTATACAAGGAAGGATTCAGGGGGCTCACCCTCCAAAAGACTTAAGCAAATATGGGGTACAACGAAACAACTCTTCACACAAGAAGAAGAAGTAGAAGGTGCTGATCAAATCAAGCTTGTCTTGGCTCCTCCTGCCCTAACTATCACACCATCTACCTCCCTGGCTATGGTCGTCGCTTCCCCACCAGCGGTGGACATGTCTATCCATCTTTCCTCTTCACCCTCGATCGAGCTTATGATTGTAATTGACTCTTCTTCTGCCTTGACAACACCTCCTTCCTCTGCTACCATGTCACTCCCATTGCCTACGGTGGCTGCACCAATGCCTCCTCCCACCTTGACTGAGGCCTTCTCAAAGCACATGTAGAATATCCCTTTCGAGCTCTCCCAGATCCTCATGGATCCTATGCTTCAGGCAGCCTTGGATCAGGTCCTCACCACTGCCCAACCTTCATAACCTTCGACAGGGTCGCTTGCCATGGAAGCCACTATGCTAATTTCCAAGGAGTGGGAAGAGTGAGAACAAGAGGCCTCAAAGCCCTTTGAGGAGGATGCCGATGAATATCATGACCATCCGGAGTATGAACATCGAATTATTGACAAGGTTGCCTATGAGGAGGAGGGAACTGATTCCTCAGAGAGTGGGGACGAGGAAGATAGCACTGGTGGCAAAGTAATCGTGCAAGCCTTTGACAATGATCTTGAAGAAGAACTGGCCCAGTAGCCAAAGGACACCAAATAAGAGGTAGAAAGGCCCCTCTGTGAAGAAGAAGAACAACAAAAAGAAGACAAAACTAAGGGAGAATCCCAAGCTGTCAAGGGCCTCAAGATTGAGCAATTCAAAGAACATGTGCATGAGGTTAAACCAGTTGAAGGAAAGGGAAGGAAGGAAATGGAAAAGAAAGAAAGTCCCCTATAGTAGTCATTGGCCAAGCCTCCTTTTAAGCACATTGTGTTCATCTAAGACTCAGATGAAGAATGAGGAGATACTGCCGAGGAAAAAGAAAAGTCCCCAGAAGATAAGAGAGCGGAAACCTTGGCCTTGACTGAGAGGGGTGAGGGTGATCATGATTCACCTAAGGGAAAATTTGTCATATCAGAATGGTTGGAAAAGCAGCTCAAAAGAAAGACCCCTATACTAAAAGACCCAAGGGTGAGGCTGGAGGCTATCTTAGCGTGATCTTGAATCACAACAAAGAAGGAAAAGAAGCTTAAGATCTGATCCAAGGTAACGATGGATGCTTCTGAGTCTCGAGCTATCCAAATAGCCACGCCTGTGGTTGGTCAGGAAGGGATAACTTACAACATCTCCACCATCGACTTGTGGACCACCACCAAAGAATAGAAGGTGGGGCATCTTGAGGAGTTAGTGGCCATAGTGGTACATTTGATAAGGCAGGACAAGATTTCAAAGGATGAGCTCAAAGCACAGGTGGCTACTTTAACAGATTACATACAGTAGTGGTCATCAATGGATGACTTGCCTACCACATCTGCAACTGCACCCTAGCTACTGTCCAAGGAACAGATCGACAAGATGAAAAGAAGAAAGAAACTGGAGAAGATGACAGAGGACTGGTTGCAATGAGTCTTATACGTTGGAAACATGGGAATTGGCCAGGCTATTCGAACATCCAACAAGTTCTTGGACCTATAGCAGTCCTTGGAAGGCACCAAGAGGCTATCCACTGACTTCCCCACAGCATACAACTCCACCTTTCCAAAGATTGAGGCCATCCTTCAATTGCCAGAGGCCACGTGGGAAAGGAGCTTGCGTTTAAGAAAGATGATCATTGGATGATGGATGTATGGCGGTAGGGCTTTGGCAATAGGAAGGAAAGGTTGGAGTAGATAATGAGCAAGGTGGATCCAAATATAGAATGGATAAAGGAAATCAGGGCAAAATTTGCTCGTTATCTCAAGATGATGACAAAATATGATATGCCCATAGTGCAGATGGATCCAAAAAAGGTGAAGCCCTACTTCCAAAAGAAAATGGAGGACAAGATGTCTAGTGAAATCACAGTGAAATTTATGAGTTTTGCTGCCCGTGCATTCAACCAATCAGAGCTATTCAGAGACCAAGGCGCAAAGTATGATGAAGACTGGAAAAGGCTAGAGGATAACATGAAGGAATGGAGATACCAAGTGCTAAGGTATGAGATTATTGAAGTGGATAAGCTTCGAGCGGTCATCCTCAAGTTCATGGAATATGCAGCATCCAAGAAGTAGGAGGAAAACCCTATTGATGATAAAGAGCTCCCTAAAGAGTAGCTATAGTGAAAAGAGAAATCAACTAAATGATGAAGTGCTACAGTGCCGTCACTAAAGGATAAAATAGGGAAAATGACAAAATATAATTTTAAATTGTGATATATTGGGAGTAGGTGAAACCCTATTTTGTAATGAATCTTGGCCAAACAATGAGAATTAATCTTGGCCATTCATTTGAATTTTTGGTCACTATAAATAGGGCTCTCCTCTCATTTGCAAAGGGGGTTGAGTTGTTGTAAATACATGCTACAAAAATTTATAAGGAAAAGACATTGACTTGGTGCATTTTTTTAGTTTCTCATATGTTGCTTGATTCAATCTCCATTATTAGATGTTTAACTTAGGTTTTATTTTTGTTCTAGTTAACTATTTTATTGCTTTGGTAGATTTTAGGAATGTTGTCATGTGATCATGAAAATTCCTGCTATGTAGATGATTTCTTAGTCCATACTTTTTGCTATTTGCTGATGGTAGATAGCTATGTAAAGTTAGTCTGGGCTTGAATTCAAAGCTGCTACAAAAATTTTATCTTTTTTCATGCATGTACATGGCGAATGAAAGGTGAAACATTTGCAGATCTTAGAAGATTGCACAAATTCCATGAGACTGTGAGATCTCTGGTTAAGTGGAATATTGTTTCCAAGAAGCTGTCCATTGCAGGAACTCCATCATCACTATTCATAATTAGTTGCAGATCTAGGAACCTCCTCTCTTCCCTGCCCTTTTTCATTTTATTTAATGAGTAACCTATGCTAAGGTTCATTGCACATTGTAAAGCTAAATCCAATGGAAAAATGGAGTTCAAGACTGTTGTTTGAACCTATAGCAAATGCATAACAACTCTCCCATTTTAAGAACTCCATTTCAAGATCCAACTTCCCCACTTTTTAACCCATCTGTAAGTCCACCTGGTGATTCCAGCAAATCACATCAAATAACTGAGATATTCCAAGCACTGTCAAGACCTAACATTAGAGACCTTGGGATAGTGTTCTACAATCTGATTATGGAAGATTGTCTTTCAAGAGAGGTAGTGCATCTACACACTGCCTGTGTTGAGAGGTGCATAAAAAACACATCAACAGAATTGGCGCTAGAAGGAGGGCAACATGTTGGAAATACAAATTTGAAGGTTACAGGTGAAGCTGGATCGAATCGGGTCATTCTCCCCGTAAATATTTCAAAGAGTTCTACAATCAACACCAAACAAGGGAGAATTTGAGAAATTGCAGCCTCCTACAAGGGAAAAACACTTCAAAAGGAGTAGTGTGGTTTCTCCATCCCCTTCCATTCCACTCACTTTCATTCCACCTTCATCCTCATTCAGCTGGCCTTCATCTTCCATCCGACCATCTGCAACTGCATTTGCACCTCCTATCTCCTACAACTAGGAGGTTGCTTCTCTCCAAGCCCTTCTAGTCCAAGGCATAGTCTAAAAAGCTACAACTCATTTGTAGTCCCAAACTGTTGTTCTAGTGCAGGCGCAAGTCCCACCTATTGCTTTTCAACAACAAATACCACCTCTGCCTCATGTTATGGCTTAGTTGGTGCATAACCTTTCGCCAATTTATTTCGCTGCTTACCATGATATGCCCAAGAATCTGAAGGGCTTTTTTTCGGAGTTCCATCCTCACGACCTATAGAGAACGGCTGAAGAACATATCAAGATATTTGAGACAGCCATCACTGAAATGCAAGTTGACCATGAGGACATTGCATGCCGCTTTTTTCCACATTCGTTGAGAGAAGAATCTTTTTATTGGTACATCAACCTACTGAGGGGATCCATTACCTTATGGAACCTAATGAAGGATGCCTTCCTATAGAAATACAAGATCCCCATCAATCTTTCAAAACTTTATCAGCATTTATGTCTGTCTGAAGAGAAATAAATGAACCTATTGGATCCTTCAATGACCGCTTCTATCGTGCCTTTACATGGCTCCAGGACCCGTACCTCCATAATGATGTTGTGGCTCTCCCAGTCTATTATGCGACATTGGACAACCTTACATCAGTGTTGGTGAAAAGGATGCGCCCACCACTCACCACCTTGGTGACCACCTATACAGAGGCTGTTATCGCCAGTGCAGATTTGGGGAAAAATATCTCTGGCCCACTGCCTTCCTTGGGGCCCATAGCTCACCCGATGCAGATTCAAGGATTGAATCATGCATACACTCATCAGAACCCTCTTATGAACCATATACCTCAGCTGTCCATCGTCCCACATCTAGGGCAGCCACTGAATTATGCGCCTCCCATACCTTCATATTTGTAGCCTCAGCCATAGTACAACCATGCTCAAGCTGCCCAACAACAACAAGTGTATTCCTAACAGCCCCAGGTGCCATTATATCTATTAGGGCCAAAATTTCCTCTAGCGTATCAGAATTAGCTGACAGCCCCGCCCTCTTTTCTCCAAAATCTAGTGCCACCACCTGGGAATGCGATTGAGAGAGACAAGTTAGAGGAATTGATGGAGATGATAAGGAAAATGTCCATAGAAATGACAGACCTAAAAAATTATAGTAATCAGTTACAGGCATCCCAGCATAATTTCTAGGAAAATCTCAACCGGGATAACCGAGACAATAGGGACAGTAAGGATAATCAAGAAGCAAGCACTTCCTCTAGGTAGAATTATGATAAGGGACCAAATGTTAATTAGAATTCTAACAGAAGAACTTTTTAGAGGAAAAATCACACGTGGAATACTAGACCCAATAACAGAGGTGTCCCTACACCTCTGGACCAACCAACTAACAATGAAAGACAACTAGTGGAGTATACCTTGGTGAGGTAGCCTTGTCTGGATGGTGACGGATTCACAAAACTAGTAGACATTCTGAATTAGATTGCCCTAAATTCCAAACAGCTACTGAAATATTTTAGGTAGAAATGCAGAATACCATCGATAATGCTATTTGTAGGGACATTGTCCCATTTAAGCCATATGTTTCCTCCTATCTTGTGGTGAACCAAGCACTGTTTCCGTAGGGTGATCGCAACGAGCCAGAGGTCGAGCTTGCTCCTATTGAGGGTGAAGAAGTGCAAGAGGTAAGTAACGAGCAAACTTTGGCTCAACTCTTTGATTCAGTAGATAATGGTCCAATAGATGAAGAGGAGTCATTGGTAGACGAGGTCCACATGTTCCATCAAAGGTCAACTCCCTACTTCCTTAGGAATAGGCAGGCAAGGGGACCCTTTACAACCTCTACTCCACCAAACAATTCACCACCCCGCCCGATCCTAATGCTAGTAACAACCCTGGACTTCCCCATATACACACCCAATACCTCAACAAGAATGGGTCTCAAAACTAGTCACAAAATTAGACTCAAGGACAATCCCAAAATCAGCCTAGTCAAATGAAAGTCCAACCCCCTAACTCTGCAATAGGTTAGGCTTTTAGTTCGGAGATTGAACAACTGGGTGAATACGTGGCGGAAGAGTTCAAAAGGGTGAAAATCAGCTTATATACCTTTGAGTTACTCAAATTCCCTACTGTAAAGCATGCCTTCTTTAGGGTCCTCAATGGGACCCCATCTTCCAATATAACCCAGGAAACATTAGTTAAGAGGGTTACCTTTGAAGAGGCTAGGCAAGAACCAAAGATACAGGATAATACTAGGAAAATGAAGGATGTCCTTGTAAATCAATTTGCTAGTAAACAAATTGAAAAGGAACCAGAGTAGAGTAATAGACATTTTTCCAATGACCTACCGTTTAGGCAGACTAGGGATAAAGGCAGTGATAAGAACAAAGGTCAAGTAGCTCATGTGGATATGCCTACGAGCATCTTCCAAGGGAGATTGGAAACTCCCCCTTTCCTAACCACCATTAGGATCTATTGGAAGAACCTACATAACTGCTTGCTCTACTCAGAAGGGTCTGCCAATGTCATGCCCTTGGCAGCATGCAAGGCTCTTGGCATCTCCCCCACGCCTTTAAGAAGAAAAGTGACTTAGCTAGAAAAAACATAGATTATCATTGTAGGAGAAATAAATTGAATCCCAATGCAAATTTCCATAGACCCAACGATATAACAAGTCATTAATATTCAAGTGGCAGACATTCCTGATGCATATGGAATCATCTTGGGAAGGGAATTCACCAAGGCATTGAATGGATATACCACCACAAACCTTTCTCACATGTGGCTACCATGGAAGGGGCTGCCAAATCAAATTCGTATTGACCATGAACCCCGTATGAAATACATGATCATGGAGTACAATAATATTAACAAGGTATTGTTTGTTGAGACTGACCTGGGGAATTACTGTCCTTTTGCCTACCAAAACAAGGTTGAGCTCTAGGAAGAATGTGCTGATGAAGTACTCCTAGTGCTATGCAGTCCTCTGACAGATTCCACTCAAATATCTCTGAGTACAAAAAGGCTGGTAGAACCAGGCACCAGGCCTGATGAAGACAACAATTGGAGATTACTCAGTGATTTCCATGGGTTCATGGAAAAGTGTGTTAGTGACCAACTCAGCTTGGGTGCCCAGATGAATTTCTAGGATCTCTTGTTGCCAAATTGGTGCAGGATTCACAATGCTGCCCATTCCGAATTTAACTATTGCTTATGTCAAATGGCAGTCAAACATGTCAAAGAATTAGCTGCTCCTCAGATTGAAATGCCAAAGGAGGCACCAACAGAACCACCTGTTGATCAGTGCACCAAGCTAGAAAACTCCCCTAAGATTATAGAAACAATCACCCAACTGAAAGGGAGCAAAAACTTAGTTGGACACAAAGTTAAAAAACTTTCCACATGCTGGACGCTCTGATTTGATGGATCCAAGTCCAAGCAAGGAGATGGAGCTGGGTTCGAACTCATCAGTCCAATGGGTAAGACCTTTCTTGCTACCCACAGATTATAGTTTTACTGCACCAATAATGTAGTGGAATATGAGGCTTTGGTCCATGGCCTTCTCATGGCCTTGAAGAAAAATGTCAAAATGCTGCAAGTTTTTGGGGATTCTGAGCTCATAGTCAAACAAGTTAGAAAATTGTATTCCTACCATGACAGAAGGCTTTCCAACTATAGGCATAGGGTTTGGGATCTCTTGGAAGGCTTAGATGCATTCAATATACAATTGATCCCTCGTGCTTAGAATCGTACAGCTGATGTCTTGGCTTAGGCAGCCAACACTTTGCAACCCCTCTCTTTATCTAGGCTCAAGAAATTTATAGTTGAGCTAACATCTACACCATCAGTCCCAGATAATGTTACCCACTTGTAGGTCTTCAATGATGACAAACATATTCTCGAATTCATCACAAGTTCTGATGTCTTCGCAACCCAAATAATTGATGAAGCTGATCCACAAGAAGCTGAACTAGACATAGAGGGAGTTATTAATCTCAAAACCAATATGATCCCCAGAGGCATGGTTCAGTTAGAACATATATTTGATTTGGATCATATTAGAGATCAAGATCAACAAACAAAGAAGGAGGCCATAAGCAACCAGTGTGATACTTATAACCTCGTGACAACTGAGGAAATCAAGAATGTTTTCATTGTTAAGGTGTACACGCCAAAGGAAAAGAAGGGAATTATAGATGCATTGTGGAAGTACCATGATGTGGTGGCATGGAGATATGAAGATCTAAAGACATATAACACTTCTGTTATTATGCACACCATCCCTCTCAAGACAAAAGTGAGACCATTCCATTAGCGACAGTGTCCTATCAATGCCTTGTTAGAACCTGTCATTTACAAAGAAGTACAGAAGTTGCTCTCAACAAGGATTATTTTCCCAGTCAAACATTCCACATGGGTCACCAACCTAGTTCCGATCAGGAAAAAGAATGCGGAAATTAGATTGTGTGTGGACTTCCACAATTTGAACCGAGCTTCGGAGAAAGATAATTATCCAGTGCCTTCATTAGATGAGGTATTATAGATCATCAATGGCTCCCAGATGATGTCTTTCCTTGATGGATACTCCAGGTATAACCAGGTGATAGTACAGTACGAAGATTGTCATAAAATGGCATTCACTACTAAGTGGGGGACGTTCGCGTATAGGAGAATGCCTTTTGGTCTCATCAACGCCAGTGCCACCTTCCAACGTGCCATGGACATCACCTTCAAGGAATTGATTGGCAAGTGTATAATCATCTATATGGATGATTTAACTATGTTTTCCAAAAGGCAGAGCGATCACGTCTCTGATTTGTGGAAAGTATTTCAGAGGTGTAGCAAGTTTGGGGTTTCCCTTAACCCCAAGAAGTGCATTTTTGGAGTGACTGAAGGCAGATTGCTCAGACACATCATTTCAGAACAAGGGATCTCCATAGACCCTAAATGTATCCAGTCATTGCTGAAAATCCCACCGCCAGGCAGTAAAAAGAGTTAAAATCCTTCTTTGGAAGGATCAACTTCTTCATAAAATTCATCATAGGTTTCACGGAGATTGTTAAACCTCTCAACGCTATGTTGAAACAAGATGCTAAAATTGAGTGGACTCTTGATGCCAAACAAGATTTCGAAGAAATCAAATGGGCCATCGCCGAGGCACCTGTGTTAGTCAGTCTAGATTATCTGAAGCCTTTCTACATCTACTCATTCGCCTCAGAACATTCCTATGCTAGCATGTTGACCTAGAAAGACGATGAAGGAAATGAGCATCCCATCACCTTCATGAGTGTTCCCCTAAAGGATGCTGAATTGCGATATCACAATGTTAAAAAATAGGCATATGCTCTCATCAGAGGGGTGAAGAAATTTAGGTAATACATCTTGCGCAAAAAGGTATTGCCATTGTCCCTGACCCAATAGTAAAAATGTTGCTCATACAAAATGAATTGGGTGAACGAAGAGCTAAATGGGTCACCCTGCTAAAAGAATATGACATGGAGATCCAACCAATGAAGCTGGTGAAAGGACAGGTGCTCACCTGCACGATTGCTAAAGCAGTAGTAGAGGCTATGTTGGTTGTTTTCACAACTAACCAGTAGGTATGAGCAAGCACCTATGAGCTTGCCACATTCAATGCTTGTATGCTTGCTAGACAGGTGGCCAACTAACAAGATGCAATACCTAGTTGTTGCATTCTCCTTTACTTCAGGCTCTGCAAGACCCAAGAGGGTGTTCCTTAAGTACACTATGAGATTTCTTGTAAGCAACTAGTGCATACTCTTACAAGACTTCAAATAAAACTAAGCAAATGCATTCTCAGGCATGGTTAAAGTGTACACACTCATCCAAGAGATGGAAAATTGTTGGATAAGAAGGACAAATTAATAGAGAATGAAACTCAACACAAATATCATTCATGAAATAGGAAACATTAACTTGAATGAATGTTCTTAAGAAAGATGGCTAAAACCGTAAAGACAAATAGCATATATCAGATCAATGCCATATCCATTGGGCTAGGAGTCAAGACAATCTGCAAATAGAAGGAATGATTACTTGAAAAAATAAAACCTATGTGAAACTAACCTTATTAATCCCATAGCTAGTGATCAGATCTTAAAGACTACTTATCAAATCCTTCAATCATAAATATAAATTTCTAAGATGATAAAAGCAATTTAACCTGTTCCTTGAACATGAGCTATTATCAAAACAGACAATGCAAGAAAGTATTACAAAGGCTAATGGAATGATCCTTGATCAGTTTCATTAACAATTCAAATGTACAATCCAAAGGAGAGACTCAAAGACCTAAACAAATACATTCGGGTTCTGGTATGCATCCAAGAACCTTCAATTTATAGACTATAACCCTAGACTTCAAAATCTGGTAAAAAGACTTAGTGCTCTTTTTTAGTTCTGATTTCAGTATCTGGTCGAAGACCTCTACAAATGATTCAGAAATTCCTTTTAAATATTCCCGGGATTGCCATCCAGCTCAGAGCCAGATCAACATACCACATCAGACCCTAACTGCATCGTAACCAATCAAAAACCTCATTGTGACCTTCAACAACTTCTTTGGTCTTATAAATGCCATTGGTCAGGCAACTACAGGAAAGACATTCCCGCACGAATGCAACCAGGCAATCAATGTCAAATATGCCACTGAATCTGAGCATCTAGACTCGAGCCATGCCATCCTTGTCCTAGAGTCGTCGCCATGAATGTTGGCTCGATGGATCCAACAACCTTCCATCCATCACCATGAATGCTCCAGGCCTTCGTGCATGAACATAATAGAAAACCTGAAACATGCGAAATTGAATCTCCATCATCGATCACTGAGATCGGACGAATGTTGTTTAAATATCATTGGACCGTTGAAATAGGCCACCACCATCGGCAAGACAAAGCGGTGTTAGGAAGACCTCCAGGCGACAAAAATAGTTATTCTGAAGTCATTGAGCATATCAGCCAGATAGAAGGAACTCGGGGAGACGTCTGGTTGAAGAGAACATGTTATATCGAGGGGCCAACACAATCGGCGAGATAGGAAATGGTCGGGTTGACATCTCCCTGAAGAAAATAACTCTCACCGAAGAGCCTTTAAAAGAAACCCCCTATGTGATGTTGCTATGACTTTATGTTTCTTTCGCCGATGCAGCCTTTTCCCTTATGAATGTCGCTATAGCTCGAGGTCATCGGTGAGATGTCATATAGATCACGGGATTATACCAAAAACCCACCTCATTCTTTATATGTCGCCAAGACTTATGACCTTCTATATTGATGCCCCTACATTCACTCATTGTCGCTGTAGTTTATTGCTCTCAGGGAGACCCTTTGTAGATATCACATTGCTTTTCCAAAAACTTTGAGCCACAATGTATCACCAAGACACCGAAAAAGTTCTCATGTCGTTATAACATTCAACCTTCAGTGAGACATTATGTAGAGAACTCATTGCTTCACCAAAAATCATCCGAGGTCATTCACATTTGCCAAGACAAAATGGTTCTCTCACTGACAGAGTCCACCTATCACCATAACATGAAATTCTCGGTGAGACGCTATGTAGAGTGAAAAGTTATGTC
The DNA here is from genome assembly GCA_007258455.2 of Sequoia sempervirens. NCBI lineage: Eukaryota > Viridiplantae > Streptophyta > Pinopsida > Cupressales > Cupressaceae > Sequoia > Sequoia sempervirens. The sequence continues at coordinate 457,791,590 of VDFB02000003.1, forward strand.
GAAACAACCGAGCATGTTAGGTCACCGAGAGAAGAGAGAACTCCTATCGAGTGCCACTTTAAATCATGTCGGCAAGACCCGACCCCTTCACCAAGACCTCCCACCACAATTCAAAACACATGCCAATAGAATACAAAATGCACCTATCGCCGAGACATCAGAAACTCGGCAAGAGGCTAGCCTGATAGCCAGAAGATATGCCGATAAGGGTTCTCGTCGTCACCAAAACAAGAGGAATGTCTCGCCAACAACTTGCAACAAAGAATAGTGGAACATACACAGGTCAGGGAGACAATTAGGTACGTATGCCGACATGAACCAGAATGAAAAATATGCATGAAAAAATGGATTCAAATGGATCACATGACAGAAAATGAGCGAGGCAATATGAGGAAGGGACAATATGCTAATGACAAGGGCTAAATTTGAACACTCATGGATGTAATTGACTATGAAAATTTGTAAAATTTTATAGTTCTTATAGAACCAGAGGGAGAAACACCCACCAAAAGTGAATTCAAACATGCTGAGCTCAACCCTTGTGGGAGCCCACTTAACCCACGTGCCAAAATGAAAAACACCCCATAGCTAAAGTTTTATCATGAAAAACAAGAGTACACAACTAGACAATGAGAGAACTAGAAATGGCACTAACAGAGGCTTTAGTTGGGGATGTATGCCCCTGGTGGGCATAGCAAGAATTCAGATCACTGGGAGAGCAGACCAGAAAAGAAAGGACCAAAACCAACCAAGAACTGGTCCGGACAGAACCAGTAGACACAAACAAGAAAACAAAACAAAAAGCAAACCCTAAGCTACTGTTCATGGAAAAGAGATACCTCAAGAGAAGTACAACTTTAAGAACTATCCATGAACTGGTAGTTCAATAATCTCACCTATCAGAGCTCGAAGAACATATGAATCTTCTCCCCATTTATCACTGATCATGAACGGGCCTAACCAAACGGCATCAAACTTCCCATGCTTCCCTTTGTCTTCTAATCTGGTATTCCACAATAATACTAAATCTCCCTTCTCAAAGTTCCTTGCTGATTTCCTTTTATCATATAGGTTCTTTACCTACATTTGCAACTTGGCATTTCTCCTTTGAGCATCCCTTCTAGTCTCATCCAGCTCTGTGAGAGCATCCATTCTCAATTGCATCCCATTGTCAACTTCATTGTCATATACCTGGATAAACTTGTACATCTCCATGAGGTTATTTTGGGGCAACCTTGCATTTATGCCATAGACCAAGTCAAATGGGGCACAACCGATTGCCTTCTTCACAGTCACCCTGTCTGCCTAGACAACCAATTTCAACTTAGAATCCCAGGCTCTCTTATTCTGATCCAAGATTCTCTTGATGATCTTCATTAAGCTCTTGTTGCTTGACTCAGCTTGTCCATTTCCTTGTGGGTGATATGGTGATGAATAAGAAATTTGGATACCATATTTTTCACAAAACTCAGTATATCCTTCAAACTTGAAACACATAGCATTGTCTGATACAAATCTTTCTGGGCATCCAAACCTTGTCAGTATATTGTTTATCAAGAAATCAATCACCACCTTGCTAGTTGCTTTCTTTGTTGGGATTGCTTCCACCCACTTAGTAAAATAATCAGTGGCTACTAATATTCAGGAGTGGCCTCCACTAGATTTTCATGTTATTTCCCCTATAAAATCAATGCCCCAAATTTGAAATGGAGATTGCACAGTAACCGGTCTGAGGGGAAGGTTACTAGAAAATTTTAACTTACCAAAAAAATGCTGACAAGCATCACATGTCTTCACAAACTGATGTGCATCTTTAAATATAGTAGGCAACCATAAACTGGCCCTCATCACCTTGTGTGCAGTTGTCTTGGCCATGTAATGTCCACCATAGACTCCACCATGCATCTCCCTTAGAAGTTATAATGCCTAATTTTGATCAATGCATTTCAGCATGACTCCTCTACTTCTCCACCACAAATTTCCTTGTATGAGAACATATCTAATAGCATGTAACTTCAATGTCCTCTTCTAATTTTTGTTTAGGTCATCAGGGCACTTCATCCTCTACAGATAATAGATCACATTCTTATACCACTCAGAGTGTTCCATATCACATATGTTCAATTTGTTTTCCTCTTCCAATGAATTTATTTGATTTTCCTCCAAATTGGTCTAGGCCATAAGCTTGGCCCATCCTTGTCCCCTCACCAACTTAGTAATTTGGACCTCAATGTTAAACTCTTGAATTCTATTAATCCATCTGCTTCTCCTTCCTGACCCTTCCTACTGTGTGAAAATGTCTTTAACAGCTGCACTAGGCACATACGCAATTATGAAAACTCCCATTAAGTAAGGCTTGAAAGCTTTGACAGCCTTGACTAGTGCATATGCCTGTTTCTCATTTATGTCATATTTCAATTCTGTAGCTTGTAAAGACTTACTAAAGAAGGCTATGGGCTGCTCAAAACCATTATCATTCTTGTGTAACAACACCCTTGATACAGTGTGAAAAGAGGCAAACGTGAACAACTGGAAAGGCTTTGAATAGTCGGGTGTCTTCAGTACAGGAGCATCTTTTATTGCTTCTTTAATGGCTTGAAAAGCCATTAAGGGCTCTTCTGACTAGACTATCCTCTCATTCTTCTTCAGCATTTTGGAGATAGGTCTACTGATCTCTGCAAAATTGGTAACAAACCTCCTCAAAAAATTTATCTGACCAAAGAAGGACTGTATCCCCTTGACATTCTTTGGTGGTTGGATCTTGTCAATGGTTTCTATCCTTTCAGGATCAATTCTTATGCCATCTTTTGACACAATGTGCCCCAATAACTTGCCCTCTTTAACCCCAAAGGCACATTTCTTGGGATTAAGGGAAATGCCATATTCCAAAGCTCTGACAAAGATCTTCTCCAAGTGAGAGCAATGGTCCTCTTCCCTCTTGCTGTGAGCAGTCAAATCATCTTGGTAGATAGCAAGGAAAAGGTCTAGAAAATATGCAAAGGCCACATCCATGGCTCTTTGAAAAGTGGCACCTGCATTAATTAATCCAAAAGGCATTCTTACACAGACATAGGTTCCCCATGGAGTGGTGAACATTGTCTTATACTACTCTGATTCCTTAACCATGACTTGTTTATAGCCTGAGAACCCATCCATCATGGACATCAATTCACTTCCAGTCACTTTCTGCAGCATAGCCTCCATGTTTGGGAGTGGATAGTTGTCTTTCAATGATGCAATATTCAAATTTCTAAAATCCACACATAGCCTGAGATCATTCTTTTTTCTGACAGGAACCAGGTTTGAAACCCATGATGAGTGCCTTATAGGCTTAATAATCCCTACATCACTCAATTTTGTTAGTTCTTCCTGCATCTTGGATCTCAAGGTTGGATTGATAGGCCTTTTCTTCTGCCTGAATGGTCTCACATCAGGCTTCAGGGGAATTTCATGCTGGAACAAGTCTTCCCTGTAAGCCTTCAAGTCATCATAAGACCAGGCAAACACATGCCTATATTTCCTTAATAAGGTAATCAACATATTCCTTACATGGGGCCTCATCTTTTTGCCTATATAGACCTTCTTTGGTACACTATCAGTCCCTAGATTAATTTCTTCTAGGTCTTATGGGTAGCTGCTTGTTTTCTGTTGGACTTATCTGGTCCTTCAAAGATTCTCTCCAATGCTACCAACCCTTTTGGGATTTTGTTGCTCTTTAGTTGAATTACTTCATTCCCAAACAAGGTCTCTCTACCATTTTCTTCTACCACATATGAGCCAAAATCAATCTCCTGATGCTCATATTGGTCAACACAGTGCAGGAATCTCAAGATATCATTGTCATCTTGGAACACCTACCAATTGTAGATATTATCAGGCACTGTAAGCCTAGTTTGTATCTCAATACCAGAGATGCCATTAAAGGTCACTTCATCTAGTTTAACAACAATATTGGCCAACAAGTCAGCCTTGGCATTTTTCCCTCTTTCTACCCAATCTATTCCAAAGGCATCAAATGGCTCAATTGTATCCCACACTTCATTCCTATATTGCCTCAAGCACCTATCTTTAGTGACAAATCTAGATCTGATTTGAGAAACAATCAGCTCTGAGTCACCGAATACCCTTAAGAGTTTTATCCCATGCTTAGAGGAAATTTTTAGGCCAAGTAGCAAGGCTTCATATTCAGCTATATTGTTTGTACATGCAAATTGGAGTAGAAAGGAATACTTGAAGGTCTTACCTTGTGGTGATACCAGCAGCACACCAGCACCTGAGCCATCCTTAGAGCAAGCTCCATCAAAGTACATAGTCTAAACTAATTCTTTTAAGGTAGTTTGCATGACTTCTTTGACTATTGGTACTAACTTGGTCTCTCCATCCTCTTGTTCTACTTCCTCTATTCGAAAGGTATCCATATCAATGTCAACAAAGTTGATGAGTGGAGGTTCTTCTGTTTTACCAGTAGATTCAATCATATGCTTGCACCTTGACTCTCGAGCAATCTTAACATCCTTCTAATTGATGGAAAAGGTAGCAAAGGATAAGTCACATTGTATACTTCCTCCCATAGAAGCACACCATTTCCTTGACAGTAGCATTCCATATGCTGGAGGAATGTCAGCTACTATGACACTCATGACAAATTCCTTCTCAGGGTAGGCTACCAATCTATATGACAATTCATTTATGATTCCAATCAAAGGGATCTCCCTTGAGTCCATAGCATAGCATTTTCCATAAGTGCTATCCACCTTTAAGCCCATTTCCTCCATGATTTTAATAGATATCACATTATTTGAGGCACCTGAATCAATCATACAATTTTTGAGCAAGTTTCCATTGATAATCAGGCTCAGAAAGAAGGGGTTGACCAGATCAGGGTTAGCAGTGATTGTAGTTCTTAGATAAACTTCAGGATTCTCATCTACATTCAGTCCAGCTCCATCATCCTTCACCTGGACTGTACTTGTTTCAAGTATTTGAGCTTCCATTTTGGGTTGATTGTTCCCAGCAATACTCTTGATGACTGCCATTGTTTTATGCTTATGGTCATCAATCCTCATCATCTCAAGAAGTGGGACTGTGACCCTTATTTGAGATAGAACCTGAAACATGTCAACCGGTGCATAACTTGGAATCTCTAGGAATATAACTTCATGAGAAGTCAGTGCATCTGTTTTCTTACCATCACTGTAATTTGCAGGCCTCAATTCTTTCATCTTTGTATCTGATGAAGTAGCTTCATTGGTTATCTTAGCTTTGTCATTCTTTTTAGCCCAAATTCTTGGCTCTTTGACTTCCTCAGCTTTGGTACTATTTTTTGTGTTTTCAGCTCTAGTCCCTTTAGGATCAGTATCACCTTCTTTAATGAATATTCCCCCTTGGTGACCTAGATTAGCCTTTACCACCCTATTTCTGAGGTGAATATCATTTCTCGCCTGAGCTCTGGTGGCCAAAGCAACTGCATATCTTTCTATCTCTTCATTAGAAGGTCTCCTCAAAGAAATGCCACAAGTTTCAAGGTTGTAAGTAGTAAACTGATCATCTCCTTCTTCATCAGAAAGTACTTGCTGCTGATGAAGAAGACCTTCTTGTCTTTGCATATCTGTCTCATTTGTATCAGCGCCATAGTTAGAGGAATATTCCTCATACTCCAAATCTGAATTGGTCATGAACACATTTGAAGTCTCATTAGGGTTGCCAGGATAATCACCTTCCTCATAACTGCCTTGCTTTTCTTCCACTGCCTTGGCCGCAACAGCACACTAATGTGAGGAGTGTGGCATTTCATAGGCATCACACCATGGAAAATCATCTACCATGTTTGAGGTATTCTTCTGTAATGGATCAAGCACTCCGTGGAGGTTCCTTTGATTATTGGGAACAGGTTTCCCATTATTCCAGTTGGTGTGGCATGGTTAGTCTTGCAACCTTGGGGTCCTCTCGTTCCTCTAAAATTGGGGCCTCTCATACTTTGCTTGCTTCTGTAGTAGGTTCAAAACTTGATCCCATTTGTTATCTGGTGTTGCATCTTTGACCCCTTTCTCATTTGAAGGCTTAGAAGCCTTGGTAAGCCTAGGATCATCTCTCCTACCCATCTTACCAGATGCTCTTCTCTTATTTTCAATGTTTACAGCCATCTTGTAAGCCTCTTGTACGGGCTGTGGGTCTTTGTTTCTAAGCAAGTAGCACATCTTGCTATCATAGGCATTACAATAAGTAAACATACATGATCTTTCATTAGGTCAGAGAGAAACAGGGAGCTTAACCATTGCTTTCTTGAATCTTGCATTAAATTCAGTAGCCATTTCATTATGTCCCTTTGTGATATTATTGAAATCATGTGGCCTGAACCTTGGGTCAGTCTGGTCACCATACTGCTCTCAAAAAATTCTAAAAAAATAATTCTTAGAATCAATGCTTAAATCAGGAAGACATTTGTACCAGTCTCTTGCATCCTCTGTCAGAGATTGCATGAAGTATTTCATGGCTACATCCTTATCCCATAGCTCAAAGTCCTCTAAAAACCTTTGAAAAGCTTTAAGGTGATCCTCACCACTGATAGCATTATTTCCTGCAAACTTTGGCACATGTTTCCTAGCATTATCAGGTACAGGGTTTGGGTAACCAGGGATATTATCAAAACATAATTGCCTGTATCTATCAGTATGTTTCACTCTTCTTCCCATAGGTCTTCTTTCTTCACCTTGAGTATCACTGTCTCTTTTTCTTGCATTTTGATGACATGATTGTCGACCTTGAGGCTCTTGTAGATCAACAAAATGGACAGCTTTTTCATAACCTCTAGGGGGGTGGAAGGGAGCTGGAAGGATTATCTTTGGGTGAGCTTCTATCACCATGGTAAGGGTTTGAAGAAACATATCAACTACATGTGTTATGATCATCAGGGGGAAGATCCTTCAAAGTAGATTCTAGGAAACTAAGCTTCCTTTTCATTTCTTTGTTTGCTGCAAGTAATTCCATCTCCCTTGTTTTTCTCTCCAACTCCTCATTTTATCTCATTAGCTTATCAAAAAGTGAGGCAATGTTATTTTGATATGTGTTCTTCTTAGCACCTCCTTCATTTATCCTTACTCCTTCATTTCCTTTCTTTTCTTGCATAGGACGCTTACCTTTGTCCACATTTTGAGGCTGTTTACTAGTATTCCTATGAAGAGGAACAACATGTTCCTCAACAATATCACTTTGAGGTTTATTTGTGATCTTATTAACCACGGGGTTAGAGAGGATCCTTCCTGAAGTTTCTAGCAATACCAGGGTATCCTCCTCATTTTGTTGGGCTGCCAATCTATCCATGGCTTCCATCTCTCTAACTCTTCTACGCAGCTCATCCCTTTGATCCATAGCATCTCTTATCTTTTTCTCTTTTGCTTCTTCTCTCTATTTTCTACTCCCATTTAGTGCACAATTTTCTGATTAAGTCTTTGTATATCATCAGAAATCTCATCTGGATTAGGTAATGTAGACTCTCTATTAGAAGCTGTACTAGCAGTTTGGTATAAATGCGGGTTGTGAGAATAGTCATCCCCAGTGGATGAATCATTTGGGACAAAGGTAGCCCTAAGAGGTGTGGGAGTGGGGCATTCTATGGTCCTAGCATACCGGGTATTCCTATTATTCCTTTGGAATCTACCCCTTCCCCTTTGTTGTATGGCATTTTGGCCATGATCTGATGGACTTTCATTTATAAATTTTTTCATATGCACTTCCCCTCTCTCATTTGATACATTATCATCTAAATCTAACAAATCTCTTTCACTTTTTTAACCGAAATGAGAAGAAACTTGATGTTCAGGGGTGGGATGTGGTGTAGACATACCTTTTTGTGCTGGTTTTTCCTTCACCCATTTTCCTTTGTTTCTAGGAAACTCTTCTTCCAGCTCCTGCTCTAGATGGTTTCTGTAATAACCCCATGTTCTCCTCATTTGAATTTGGATTCCTTCAGCCTTCTTGACTCTCTTTGAATTTCTGCTTTGAACTTCTTCTATATCTTTAAATATTGGTTTGCACTAGTACAAAGACTTCAGAGTCGCCACCCAAGCTTCTTGGGATAGATTATTAAACAACACAACTTTCAGAACTTGGTAACTATAACTTGACAAGAATAAGACTAGGAGTCACTCAGGAATATAAACACAAAGGTAGGGACAAAAGCTATGCTTGATCAATGTTCTCAAATGACCGACTCTATGAACAAACTGTGGGATAAAACACCTTGGAGATTCTATTCAATATGAAACATAGTTCCCCAACAGAGTCACCAATCTGTTGGCTATTTTTCTTGTAAACCAGGTTGGTTTCATATTCTACCTATGGAGTAGCCAATTCCAATCAAGGGCAGCTCGGAGGACCTGGACCAACTGACAAGATCAAGAGATCTTCTACAATTTAGGCTCTGCAGAACCAAGGCGGGTATACCCACACAATGCCTCAAAGAAGACCAGGCATTGAGAGTTGATGCAAGGCATCAAAAAAACAAGATCTACTAATTGAGCTCTATTTGCAGATGAATTCCATCTTTTGTGTGTGACTCCATGATCCTAGATTAGGCACTGATCTATCTTGTGGCCTAGTTCCTCTCAGAAACCTTTTAATCTACAAATCATTGAATATCTTTTGCTTGATGTCTTGTCCTACCTCCTTATTGCTTCAAGGTTGAGCTACTAAGAATCTAGTGCCATTTGAGGTCCTCAATGCTTGACATCAGGAGCTATCTGCTATAAAAAGCAATGTCTGGTCTTCTTTGATGCATTGTGTGGGTATACCTGCCTTGGTTCTACAGAGCCTAAAGTGTAGAAGATCTCTTGATCTTATCAGTTGGTCCAGGTCCTCCGAGCTACCCTTGATTGGAATTGGCTACTCCACAGGTAGAATAGGAGACCAACCTGGTTTACAAGAAAAACAACCAACAGGCTGGACCCAAACTCACTGTGTAGTAGTACCAGCTTGAGGATGTCTCCCCGGGAGAGTGGTACAAGAACATTGTTTATTATCTGTTGAACCACAAGTGTCTGCCACACTTGCCTGGAGTCCAAAAGCATGCCCTTAGATTAAAAAATAATGGTTACATGCTACAAGGGTCTATTCTCTACAAGAAGATTTATGAAGGCATTTACTTAAGATGCCTTGGTAAGGAAGAATCAGACCGAGTCTTAAAAGAGTTCCATGAAAAATTTGGCACTAGCTATGGTTCTGGTTCTTCCACAACACACCAAATATTGAGAGCAGGGTATTATTGGCCAACTATCTTCAAGGATTCCTATTGCCATGTTCACTCATGTCACACATGCCAAACCGCTGCCACTAGGGAAAAGAATGCTTCTGTCCCATTGCAACCCATACTAGAGGTAAGGCTGTTCGCACAATGGGGTCTCAATTTCATTGGTTTGGTAGCCCTCCATCATTCGCAGGACACAAGTACATTCTTACCGCGACTGATTACTGTACTAGATGGACATAACCAATTGTATGTAAGCAATGCACAACTGAAGTAGTTACTAACATTCTAGAAAGTTTCATTTTAAATCACTTTGGTTGCCCTTATGATTTGGTATGTGACAATGTACTTGCTTTCACCTCATTAAAATTTGCTAGTTGGGCATTCGACTACGAGATTTCCCTTACGTTCTCATCCAATTACTACCCTCAAGGCAATGGCCTTGCCGAATCTACAAATAAGAGCCTGATTACCATGATCAAGAAATTGCTAGATAGGAATCCTAAGGACTGGCATACCCAGCTTCATTTTTCCCTTTGGGCTTATCACACTCGCCATAAGGCTGCCCTTAGGGATTCCCCATTCCACCTCGTTTGTGGCCTAGAACCTATATTTCCTATCCATCTGAAGATTCCTACTCTTCAGTTTATCAACGAATTTTATGAGGGAGGGGATTGTAGGAAGCTCGGTTAGCCAAGCTCTTGCATTTAGAGGAAGTATGAGACCGTACAATAGAAAATTTTGCCAAACATCAGGGCAAAGTTAAGAGATGGTTCGACCATCGACCCAAGATTAAGGCCTTTAGGATTGTCGATCTGGTCCTGTATTGGGACAAGGCCCATGAAAAGAAATGGGGACATAACAAATTCAACAAGCTCTGGCTTGGCCCCTTTCAAATAGCTGAGATTTTGGGAGACAATGTCTTTGGCCTAAAGACCCTAACTGGTGAGAATGTCTCGTTGCCAGTCAATGGGTAGCACTTGAAGCATTATTTCCAAGCTTGAGCTCTTTCGAGCTCTTCTTTGTAAAATATTTGTACATAGGGTAGGGTAGATTGCTTTTCTGTTTACTCTTTTTGCTTTGTTCCATAGCTATTTTTTCTAGAAAGATGTTCCCTGCCCCTTAGCAGTGGTTGTGCTTGCTCGACAAATGGTTTGCTCTGTTGTCCACCCTCGGTGTTCTTCAGCTAAGCATTCACTCTCGACCCTCCTCTAAAGAACCCCCATGAATGATTTCCTTGTCTAAACTCTACTTAGAACTTGACCCTTGGTTGGATCTATTTATGCACATCTCAAATCTCACAAAAAACATATTATAATTATTTCTAAAGGACTGTACTAGGGCTGTTGTGACACCCTAGTGAGTGAAAAATCTTAAGTCTACTCTAGTGACCACTGTGGTCCCAAACCCATTGTAAGCTTTAGTGCTTACCCGGTCGAGCTAAATGATAAATGAGAAAAGGTACATTCAAAGGAATATCAAAACAAAAGAGAAAAAGAATTTTGAAAAATAAGTGACCATATGGGTGTTTGGGTAACTCTACCGGGGCTATGGATGTCTGGCTGGCAGTAGAGCAATATCCACAGGATTGCAGCGATAGCTCCATTGGGGCTATGGATGCCTGACTGGCAGGGGAGTAATGTCTAGATTACTTTTGGTGTTAGATGATTTATGTAACTTGCTCGGTTGGATCAGCAACCCTTGGTCAATAGCCCACAGGAAGGAATGAATTCACTACATACACTTCTAAGATGTCCTGTAAAATGACCAAATGAAGGATCTTGTTCTTCTAGATTCACCTTTGGGAGCCACTCTTGGTCTGCAAAACCAGAGATTCTGGGTCTTGAATGAATAATTATCCTTAGAACGCTCGGGAGCGTTCCCCAGTGGATTCGCCATTTGTTGTACCCTTGGCACACATGCCCCATTAGGAATGGGGACCCCCTTTTCTTTCACCTAGTCAGGTCATTTTTGTCACTACCTCATTTTGCGTGCCCCATTTTTGGTGTCCCGAATGGTCAATGTTGCTTCAAAGTCTCACCATAAGTTGACCATTCCTTCCCCTTTTAATTTTATCATGTTTTGATGCCTTTCGGGGTCTCCTTGGCAGTTTTCTTCTACCAGCGGCCTTGAACCTGGCCAGGCCCACCCCCTCGGGTTTCCCTTACTAGGTTTCCCTATTATGTCCACCGTCCCTGATGGAAAATGGGCTACGATGCGGGCATTGCCACCACTCGACCGATCTCTTGTAATAGTATTAAGAACTCGATTCATTTCCCTCGGCAAGTCACCCCTATAATTCTATAGGCATGTGTTCGCAAGGGGTTGGCCCCAATCCAAGAGGTGGTGTATTGTATAGGCCCGGTTGCCTAGTGCCATTTTGACGTTCCCTATAGATAGTAGGGCATTGCCAATCTATTCACCTGCTGCAAGTTGAGTTGACTACCCAAGGGGTACAACCATAGAGGTAGAGAGGGATGAGGTCAACATACTATTAGGTTCAGGGGAAAATCTTAGTACCAACATTTCCCAACTATGAAGACTAACTTAGCTTCTTGTCTTAAGATTCTTTCTTCGAGTTATGACCGATCAAATCGGATCACCAGTTTTGATCCTTCTGGCCAAGACAAGTCAAGGTGAGGTGACCCAGCTATGAAGACAAGTCGAGTTGAGCCAAGTGTCAGTTGGAAGGAAGGCCTATGAAGGTAGTATCTTATAGTAGTATTAAGTGGAAAGGGATGTGCATCTGAGACAAACCTCACTACTAAACCAGCATTCAGCAATCCCAGAGACCCATTGAGCATATTACATAGATAAGACAGTGATTCAATCCCCTACTTTCTTCCCTGTCTTCACCTAGAAAGATAGAGGGAATTGCTGTTATAGCTTGGTTGGGTGAGAACATCCAGGAATTGGAAGCATCGAACCAAAACCCAGAAACCCTCTCCACCTCTACTTTCATCTACTCGACTGATAAAGCATATGAATGAGAGTTGAATGGAGACGTTTCCCCCTGTAGGGTGGGGGGGGCCCTAAAATTCTATGGATATCAGGGATGAACAGTCACCCTACTATTCGCCAAAAGCTCAAGGTTTGAAACTGCACTTCTAAACTCAAAGCCCTTAGAGTGTATCGATTGGTTTGGGTATTGATCTCCTGGGTTCAATCCTCTCCTAACAGTATGTATTTCTTGCTTCTGAACTACACCAAGGGCACCCACCCATGAACCCAAGGCCTACCTTAGCAGCCCTCCCATATAATTTTCCAATATGGTCAGCGGTCGAACGCATGCCTTAGGTCCTAAAGGGCTAGTGGGGTTGGGACCGTCCCCCATGCCCTTTGTGCAGGACCAACCTACCCTTCGGGACTGACCTGCCACCCCCACCCACCATCTATAGTTGTTCAAGTATGGTCAGTCTTGTACTCTCTATAGCCGCCCACCCCCCAGTCCCGTAGGGTCGGTCAGTGGGGTCAGGGCCTGTTCGGCTCACTTGATAAAGCTTATGGCTCCCCACAGCAGGGTGGAAGGAAAGAATCTGTTGGATAACGTTAACTCCCTCTAACCATCGTTAACTCTCTTGGCGAGAATGGGAGAAGAATTTTCTTTGCTCAGGCTATTCGGATATCAACTAGTTTATTTGCTGTCCGACCAGGCAAGCAAGGAGAAATTGATACCAGTTGGAAGGTATAGTTATTAGTTTGGTTCCTCGGCATCCAATACTCCCTCCATGCCCTCAAATCTATTCTTTCAATATTCTTTCTGCCATTACCTCGATTAGTCTTCCCAGACTCCAGGCCCCAGCTCCGTAATTGTCATCTAAAGTGTTGGCAGGAAATCTTGGCTGCCGTCGGGCACCCCAGACCTGGACCTCCAGACTTCTGAGTCTGGAGTTCCGTGTAGGTTTTTTCATCTCTGACGGTGGACCTCTTGCGAAACTCCGCTCTCCAGGGCCCGAATCTCTCTTTTCCACCGTTGACCCCTCCATGTTAAAATTTCCAAACAGCTGTTGCCTTGGGCCTTCCCGACCGCCGGACCCCGGGTATCCCGCCGCCATCGGTGAATTCAAATTCACCAACTTCATTGCCTCGCTATACCTACATTTAGTGAGGCCATTAATTGTGATTGGCGTATTAATAGAAGGTTCATTCCTATCATTTTCACTTGACATAGCCATAGAGGGTGATCAAAGAACTTGTTGGAGGAGCCCACCATCTTCGAGACCTTCATGCTCATCACTCTCGCCATCATATCATTGATCGTAAGTGGATCCCACACCTCCCCGCATCGAGTGTTCGAGGTAGGTCCTCTGTTCCCCCTCCTGAACATTGTTTTCATGATTTCTAGGGGCTAAAATGAACAATAACCATCAAAACAACATGTGAAAGATAAAATATGGCACAACGAACAAAACCCATGCCCTCGAAAGTTGAGTAAACAGATGCAACATCCTTTTGACCAATTTGGAGCTTTATCTCCATGTGACCGTTCTTCACAGGGGCATTCATGACCTTTGGGCCCGGACACTCCCCTTGCCGGTGGTAACTTAGTAGAATAGATGACCAACCAAATTTTGGGTCTCTTGGGCCCAGGTATTCGGGATTCCACTCCTGGGATTCCTCCCCTCATTCTTCGTCAGGGAGACATTCAATCCTACGCCGAGGGCTCCCTCTCTTGGCATAACTTCACCCAGTCAGAAAGACCTCTCCCTGACTTAGAATCCTATGCCGAGGGCTCCCTCTACACTTCCCTGAGACCCATCATCTTCGGCATGACATTATGCCTTTTCCAGGACATCACGACGATATCATTTTCCTTTGGCGAAGACATGGCATCCTTCCACAGCCTGGGTTCCAGGCTTCCTTTTGTCATTTGGAAAATTTTGTTGAACCTTGAACAACCTTGACCGTATCAGGCTTTGCCCTCTGGAACTCTATCCCATGATTGTCGTTTCAAAAAGAAATCCTCCCCAGCCTTCCATCCATCAAGCTCCAGCTTTCCCATTACTATGAACACAAGTTGAGAAATTTTGATGGCCGACACTGGCACCAGGCCCAGTCCACACCTTGATAGTCAGTGAGACATGTGAGTGTCGAGGAGACCTCTCTTCGAGGAGGATTTTCACAACAACTGAAACTTTTGGTTGCCGAGACAAAAGAAGACTCTCACCGAGATGCATAATCTACTTTACCCACTTCACTATAGCTTTCAGATGTTGGGGAGACCCTATGTCGATCATACAATGTTTTACCAAGGGCACCCACTTATTCACATGTCGCTGTAACAACCCCATTATCATGCCAATAGGGCAACTTCATCATTTCGTTTGGTGAAACCATGAGCACCTTCCAAGACTATATACTGAAACAAATAAGCTACACCGATCAGTTATGCTTTTTTTTATTCACTTTCACCAAGACATTTTGGCTTTCTTACCGACAAAGACCTCATCATGATATCAGCGAGAGAAAATGATGTCAGGGAAACCTCATGTAGAGTGTTGTTGTTTCACTAAAAACTAGCTCGAGCTAGCCCTTTGTTCACTAACAAAAAGAAGATATCACACCGAAAGCCATCATTACTTGTCAGAAAGACTTGACCTTTTCGTTATGACCTCCTATCACAAACTCATGCTTGGCTGACACGAAACCCAAATGTCATTCAGTGGGACACAACAAACCTTATGCTGATAGAATCCAACATAGTCTCACCATAAGTATATTCAAAGGGGAATCCATGCGTAAGTTCGGTGAGACTGAAGGTCTCTCACCAAGACCTTACAATGATAGCAATGACTCCCCCCGATATGCATCCCTTACATGCCAGTCGGTGTGACAAAACAAAATCTCCATGACACAGCCTCGACAATGAAACCTCTACCAATAGTTGAATGCACAAGCCTTGTGATCATCGAGACATCAAAGGGAGTTATGCCGATAAAACCAGTGGCATGCAAATGCTAGAATAAAACAACATGGGTGTTGGGAAGACAGTCGTGGACCTATGCCGATATGGACCTGGACATGAAAATGCATAACTCGATTGATTCAATGGGGCAATATAGCAAACTACAGATGAAATATGCATATGGTAGAACCAGGTCATCCATGCTCGACATCCATCTGACTTCCGGGTTCTACCATCCGGGAGTCCTTTCCGCATCTACCGTTCTGAGGGGAAAATCTTGCCCGCCCCTCCAGGCTCTGAGCTCCACCATTCCAATCATCGCAGGACTAAAAATGAAATCGAACGACGGACCCTCGTGTTGGGTTTGGTCTTGCTCTTGGTTGTCGGTGAGACATTCATCTCTCGCCAAGACCTCACCCTAGTGCGGAGACCTTACATCGACTTGCCTTCCCCTGTGATAGCCAACACTGACACTGGGCCCGGTTCGCCTCTTGGTGGTCGGCTAGACATTAGGTTATCATCGAGACCTTTCTCCGAGGCAGACGCTCACACCAAATGGAAGTTGAAACAAAGTGGTGGCTTCCCCCCTACCGGGCCCGAGGCTCCGGACTTCTATCTGGCGATTGTCATCCCAAATGATGAATGCACCTGGCCACCCTTTGATTTGTCAGACTCTGAACCCCAGAGTTCCGCCTCTAGAATTCTGGTTTTGATCTGTCGTTCCCTAACAGCTATCTCCTAATAGCTTTCTGACCTTGTACCTCTGAGTGCTCCTAAACCGATCTAAGTAGGCCCAATTCAAAATCTAACCTTGACCCACATGCTTAATCTTGGTCTTCTTCATTGTGAAACTTTTAAATTATCAAAATTTGACCTAAGAAAATTTGCGGGAACCCTCCACCCTATTTTCCTTTCCAAAACAACATTCATTATAGGGAAGTCCGGCCATCCGGTCCCGGACTGTCCCAAAGCCCTCAACCCAGAGACTAGCAATATCGGGAGACAAAGTATCATGTTATGCTTGATGGATTATTTAAAATCAATTTCATCTTTAGGATTACTGCTAACATGGATGTTTTTGTGATCAATTGCACTCACTACGCTTTTGCTTGCAGAATATATGGAATCAGGTGTGGGACCTTCGGGAGCAGCCATTGAAAAGGACAAGGGAAAGAAGTTGGGCAAGACCCCTCGAGGGAAACAGGACAAGGAACAAATGAAATACCAATTCCAGGGTGAGCCACTCCACTCAAAGGTTACCACAGATTGGAAGGAGATCACAGATACCAATATCAACCATGTAAATATTGACAAATTCACACAAAGGGTCAAGGTCAATCCAATGACCAAGAATGCAAGGCTGATAAGGTAGAGCAAAATAGCAAAGGTGGCTGGCTTCCCTCCAGCTCTTGTAGCCCCAGAGCTTGTCATGGCTTGTCAGCAGGCATATCAATCATATACAAGAACAATTGTTGACTAGGATGGTAATGTTCTCGTTGATATGTCAGCTGAAGAAATCATAGAGACCTTCCATATCCCTACTTTTCAAGAAATGGAAACGCCCACCATTAAAGAATGTCAGGCAGCATGGGATGATAATCCGGTAGAGTGTAAAAGGTCAATAAATCAATATTGGCTTAAGGAAAAGCGGGGCAGTGCTACAAAGGTTCCTCACAAACTCTTCCATAGTGACTTCCACAAAGATTACCACAACTTCGTCATGATGCTAAGTAGGGTGATAGGCCTCCCTACGGCTGCCTTCTTTCAGGAATGGATGGTGTACTTCATCGATTGGAAATGCCCACCATTGAAGAATGTCAAGCAGCATGGGATGATAATCCGGTAGGGTGTAAAAGGTCAATAAATCAGCATTGGCTTAAGGAAAAGCAGGGCAATGCTACAAAGGTTCCTCACAAACTCTTCCATAGTGACTTCCACAAAGATTACCACAACTTCGTCATGATGCTAAGTAGGGTGATAGGCCTCCCTACGGCTGCCTTCTTTCAGGAATGGATGGTGTACTTCATCGATTGGAAATTCCCACCATTGAAGAATGTCAGGCAGCATGGGATGATAATCCGGTAGGGTGTAAAAGGTCAATAAATCAGCATTGGCTTAAGGAAAAGCAGGGAAATGCTACAAAGGTTCCTCACAAACTCTTCCATAGTGACTTCCACAAAGATTACCACAACTTCATCATGATGCTAAGTAGGGTGATAGGCCTCCCTACGGCTGCCTTCTTTCAGGAATGGATGGTGTACTTCATCGAGTAGATCCTTCGGGGGAATGATGATGTTACAACAAAGACCTCATTTGATTGGGGAGGTATAATTAGCAACTACTTTCATTAATAGTTCCTCAACATGAAGAAAAGCTTTGAATTCTATATGACTTCATACCTCGTGTACTCCTTGGTGAACCAGAGGCAATACAACAGTTTCTTTGTGGCACTCAATCAGGAGCAAGGTCGAAAACTCAAGGTCTATGACAGATACCCCAAGCTCTAGTACAAAAACTTAAAGGGAGAGTATTGCAAAGTGAATGACACCTTCATCGGCCATACTGTCAGAATTATTGCTGGCGATTTTGAAAGGAGGGTTTCTCACAGTGCTCGGGCATTATTGAAGAAATATGCCTTTCTCTTCATCTAGTACCCAAAGTTCACATACATCCATGCCTAGGGCTTCATTGAAAGACCAAACAGGCTGCCTCGATACCCCAACGACCGAATCATCTTACTGGATCTTTTTCAGTAGCTCCAGCACATATAGGCAATCTTCAGCAACAAACACATAGCAGGGATCTCTTAGCCCATGACTCTCAGCCAAGGCATGTATAAGATACAAACTTCCTAGTGTACTGGTAACTCTGAGAAAGAACTAAAAGATTACCATTTCTGCCTACACACTGCTCGCCCACGGATAGACCCACATGGTCATGTAAGAAAGGCACTAGGGCTAGGATTCGCTCATCTCCACCACATTGAAGACTTTTGGCGAGATTGCCAAGATGATAAAGAAGTACGTGCAAGGCACTATATGCGAATGACTGTGCAATTTGTAAGGAAGGTGTAGTCATTTCTCATACCAGACCAGGTCGAGGAAGATGAGGCCACCATAATGTACCCCAAGTACCTTGTAGTCGCTAGTCTGCCAATACCAACAATAGACTAGGATGAGGAAGAGGTTGATGACCTCGACACCATAACCAAGCCATCTTGGCTTCTACCAAGGAGTGGGTTGATGAATGAGTGGCCCAATTAAAACAAGGGGTGGTCTTAACATACGAAG
Source organism: Sequoia sempervirens (assembly GCA_007258455.2). Taxonomy (NCBI): domain Eukaryota; kingdom Viridiplantae; phylum Streptophyta; class Pinopsida; order Cupressales; family Cupressaceae; genus Sequoia; species Sequoia sempervirens. Next base: position 457,810,026 of record VDFB02000003.1, read on the forward strand.
GGCTAAAGAGTGAGCCAAGTGTCACAGACGACACTACCACCACCATTTCAATGGGCGGGATGTCCAAGTCTTCCCCAATTACCAGGTCTAAGAAGAGGAAGGAGACAGAAACAGAGCAGTCTCCTGACCCCAAGGTTTATACAAGGAAGGATTCGAGGGGCTCACCCTCCAAAAGACTTAAGCAAATAGGGGGTACGAGGGAATAGCTCTTGATGCAAGAAGAAGTAGAATGTACTAATCAAATCAAGCCTGTCTTGGCTCTTCTTGCCCCGACTGTCACAGAACCTACCTCCCTGGCTATGGTCGCTGCTTCCCCACTAGAGGTGGACATCTCTTTCCATCTTGCCTCTTCACCCTTGACTGAGCCTATGATTGTAATTGACTCTTCTTCCACCTTGACAATGCCTCCTTCCTCTACTACCATGTCACCCACTACGTCACTCCCATTGCCTACGGTGGCTGCACCAATGCCTGCTCCCACCTTGCCTGAGGCCTTCTTGAAGCACATGTAGAATATCCCTTCCGAGCTCTCCCAAATCCTTATGGATCCTATGCTTTAGGTAGCCTTGGCTCAGGTCCTCACCACTGCCCAACCTTCACAGCCTCTGACAGGGCCGCCTGCCATGGAAGCCACTATGCTAATTTTCAAGGAGTGGGAAGAGTGAGAACAAAAGGCCTCAAAGCCCTTTGAGGAGGAGGCCGATGAATATCACGAGCACCCAAAGTATGAACATCGTATTATTGACAGGGTTGCTTATGAGGAGGGAACCGGTTCCTTGGAGAGCGGGGACAAGGAAGATAGCACTGGTGGCAAAGTAATCGTGCAAGCCTTTGACGATGATCTTGAAGAAGAACTAGCCTGGCAGCCAAAGGACACCAAATCAGAGGTAGAAAGGTTGCTCCATGAAGAAGAACAACAGCAAGAAGAAAAAAATGAGGGAGAAGCCCAAGCTGTCAAGGGCCTTGAGATCGAGCAATTCAAAGAACATGCACATGAGGTTAAACCAGTTGAAGGAAAGGGAAGGGAGGAAGTGGAAAAGAAAGATAGTCCCCTATAGTAGTCATTGGCCAACCCTCCTATTAAGTGAATTGTGTTCATCCACGACTCTGATGAAGAAGGAGGACATAAGAAAAGTCCCCAGAAGATAAGAGAGTGGAAACCTTGGCCTTGACTAAGAGGGGCAAGGGTGGTCATGATTCACCTAAGGGAAAATCTGTCGTACTAGAATGGTTGGAAAAGCAGCTCGAAAGAAAGACCCCTATACTAAAAGACCCAAAGGCAAGGCTAGAGGCTATCTTAGCCCGATCTCGAATCACAACAAAGAAGGAAAAGAAGCTTAAGATCTGATCCAAGGTAATGATGGATGCTTCTGGGGCTCGAGCTGTGCAAGTAGCCATGCTTGTGGTCATTCAGGAAGGGATAACTTACAACATCTCCACCATCGACTTGGGGACCGCCACTAGAGAACAGAAGGTGGGGCATCTTGAGGAGTTAGTGGCCACGGTGGTACATTTGATAAGGCAGGACAAGATTTCAAAGGATGAGCTCAAAGCACAGGTGGCTGCTTTAACAGATTACATATAGTAGTGGTCATCGATGGATGACCTGCCTACCATGTCCGCAACTGCACCCCAGCTGCTATCCAAGGAATAGATCGACAAGATGGAAAGAAGAAAGAACTTCGAGAAGATGACAGAGGACTAGTTCTGACGAGTCTTATACATTGGAAACATGGGAATTGGCCAGGCTATTCAGACAACCAACAAGTTCTTGGACCTGTAGCAGTCCTTGGAAGGCACCAAGAGGCTTTGCATTGACTTCCCTGCAGTATAAGACTCCACCTTTCCAAAGATCGAGGCCATCCTTCAATTGCCAGAGGCCATGTGGGAAAAGGAGCTTGCGTTTAAGAAGGATGATCATTAGCTGATGGATGTATAGTGGCGAGACTTTGGCAATAGGAAGGTTGGAGCATATAATGAGCAAGGTGGATCCAAATATAGAATGGATAAAGGAAATCAGGGCAGAATGCGCTCATTATCTCAAGATGATGACAGAATATGATATGCCCATAGTGCAGATGGATCTAGAAAAGGTGAAGCCCTACTTCCAGAAGAAAATGGAGGAGGGGATGTCTAGTGAAATCACGGTGGAATTTATGAGTTTTTCTACCCATGCATTCAACCAATCAGAGCTATTTAGAGACCAGGGCACAAAGTATGATGAAGACTGGAAAAGGCTAGAGGATAACGCAAAGGAATGGAGCTACCAAGTGCTAAGGTATGAGATTATTGAAGTGGAAAAGCTTCGAGTGGTCATCCTCAAGTTCATGGAATATGCAGCATCCAAGAAGTAGGAGGACAACCCTATTGATGATAAAGATCTCCCTAAATAGTAGCTATAGTGAAAAGAGAAATCAGCTAAAAGACGAAGTGCTACAGTGCCGTCACTAGAGGACAAAATAGGGAAAATGACAAAATGTAATTTTAAATTGTGATATATTAGGGTTAGGTGAGACCCTATTTTGTAATGAATCTTTTCCACATAATGAGAATTAATCTTGGCTATTCATTTGACTTTTTGGTCACTATAAATAGGGCTCTCCTCTCATTTGCAAAGGGGGTTGAGTTGTAAATACATGCTGCAGAAATTTATAACAAAAAGACATTGACTTGGTGCATTTTCTTAGTTTCTCACATGTTTCTTGATTCAATCTCCATTGTTAGATGTTTAACTTAGGTTTTATTATTGTTCTAGTTAACTATTTTATTGCTTTGGTAGATTTTAGGAATGTTGTCCTGTGATCATGAAAATTTTTGCTGTGTAGATGACTTCTTAGTCCATACTTTTTGCTATCTGCTAATGGTAGATAGCTGTGTAAAGTTAGTCTAGGCTTGAATTCAAAGCTGCTCCAAAACTTTTATCTTTGTTCATGTGCATGTAGATGGTGAATGAAAGGTGAAACATTTGCAGACCTTAGAAGATAGCACAAATTCCATGAGACTATGAGATCTCTAGTTAAGTGGAATATTGTTTCCAAGAAGTTGTCCATTGTAGGAACTCCATCATCACTGTTCACAATTAGTTGCAGATCCAAGAACATCCTCTCTTCCCTAACCTTTTTCATTTTATTTAATGAGTAACCTATGCTAAGGTTCATTTCACATTGTAAAGCTAAATCCAATGGAAAAATGGAGTTTAAGACTGTTGTTTGAACCTACAGCAAATGCATAACAACTCTCCCATTTTAAGAACTCCATTTCAAGATCCAACTTCCCCACTTTGTAACCCATATATAAGTCCACCTGGTGATTCCAGTAAATCACATCAAACAACTGAGATATTCCAAGCACTGTCAAGACCTAACATTAGAGACCTTGGGATAGTGTTTTGCAATCTAATTGTGGAAGATTGTCTTTCAAGAGAGGTAGTGCATCTACGCACTGCATGTGTTGAGAGGTGTATAAAAAACACATCAACAAAGTTCTCATAGAATGGGAAACACACTAGAGAGTGATCTTTCCCCCACCTCAAGAGACTCTGAACTAGGGGTATATACTCATCTGTATCAAATTTGTTAGGTTCCATGAGGCACTCTTCTACCCCAAACACATTGCATGGGTTTATTAAAATTGATCCCTAAAAGATTCCATCCAAGGCACCCATATAAGAATCCAAACACTAACTCATCAAAATAATTTCTTGAGCGATCATACACCAAGCACCAACAACCACATATGAATGAAAATTAATCAGAGATTTGAGCACCACAATGTGGGATTTGATACCACATGGATTGCCCCAAGGTGACATGCTCAAAACAAAACCTAGTAGAACAAATATTTTTGAAACAAAGATAATGATCTAATAATAGCTCTTCAATTAATTAAAAAAAATGCACTCTTAAGTTTAGCTTAAGTCCATGAGAATGGATAAAGTAGAATAATAACTAATTAATTATTAATTAATTATTATATAAAACATGATTACTCTAACACCCCCCTTAAGTGTAACTTAGGGAGTTGCTAAAAGATCTAAAATAAATGCATAAAAATCAAAGAATGCATGAATGGGTCTCGAAAACTAAGCTTAATGAGGTACCTAGTACAATCAAAGAAATATCTAATAATTGGAGAAAATGATAAAAACTCGTGCGAAAAAATCCTCTCCTAAAGAGAGATGAAAGAAATGTATAAAAATTTGAAGGACTCATGAATAAACCCCAAGGACAACTTCCTTCACCCCAAGCATCATTCAATCACAACTAGAGGTAATGAGGTTATGCCAAAGGTTTAATGAATATGTATGCAACCTTCTATGTTGGCATATACTCCAAGGTGAGAAAAGTATCTTGAATCAACTACCCTATGAACTACATGTCAATCTATGTGTCCTTAGTATGTTGATACTCCATTGGATTATGACAAATCTGAATGTCACTTTGATTGTTGCACCAAATAATAGTGGGACTATCAAGAGGAAGGTAAAACTCATTCAATGATCGATGAAGCCATAAAACCTCCTGGCTAGCCAAAAATGTTGCATGATACTCAACCTTTGTATATGATAATGCAAGAGAAAATTGATTCTTTTAAGACCATGCAATGGGGCTAGAACCAGCTAGAACCAAAGAATAATACAAAGCCATGTGTATTATTCCTATAATTGACATCCCCATCCCAATTTGAGTTAGTGGAGCCAATTGCTTGAGGATCACTTGATGTATAGAGAATACCATAATGTGAGGTGCTATTAATATATCTCAATTTGTTTTGGAAGCTTTCCAATGATTCTCATGTGGATCATGCGAGAACCAAGACACAAGACCAATCACAAAAAAAGAGAGATTAGGATGTGAATATTTTAGGCACAAAAGACTATCAACCGACTGCCTATCTAATGTAGCATATACTTGTAGTGGCAAAAAAATTAATCCTTTTCATGTACTTAATTTGGATAATTGACATAAATTTGAATTAATAATATCTTGGAATAGTGTTGTAATGTGTCGTACACATTCGCATCATTCTAGGGTCCTTATTTAATTAAAATGTACCTTATATTTCCCTTTTCAAGAGTGTTGTAAAGTGTTGTAACACACTTTCACACTTGTCCAGGGTTTATTTAATGAATTAAGCCTAATGGACCCCTTTTAATGAAATTTACCTAATGTGTACCCTATTTAGGTGTTGTAAAGTGGTGTAATGCACTTTCAAATTTATCTAGGGTACATTTATTTAATTGTGGTTCATTGGAGTTAATTAGTCCCTTTAATTCAAATTTAAACCTTATTTTTGACACTTCCTGAAGATTTATCCTAACACCCACAATTCAAATTTCATAACAATTAATTGGGAAAAATCAACATCCTAGAAATTGGTCCTAGAAACCATTTTACCTAGGTGGTGAATGGGTTCTCCCTCCATAGGACCCTCCTTTTATCGGGTATGTGTAGGATCATCATGGAAAAAATAGGCCCTTAAGTGGAAAAAAATTCAAAAAAATCAGAGTTAGGCAACTTGAAATAAAAATTTGAATAAGTTATCTATATTATTTCAAAAATATGTAATAATAGAATATGTAGAAAATTTAATGTAGCTTCTAAACTACTAGGTTTGTTTATAAAAAAAATCTATTTGGTGAAAATTTGAAATTTCAATGCATTGGTGCTTAAATTTTTAGGGATAAAATAAGAGAGTAGGTGTCGACCACCTAACCACAATAAAATGATAATATATATATATATATATTTTTATAAGATTTTAGATATAAGTAGAGGACTCATGCCCTGATGTGATGCATATTTTTTGTAATTCTTTTCCAAGTAAATAATTAATTATGAATTTTTATTACAAATTTTAAAAAAATATAAAAACTCGTATGTCTGACCATCTTAACTTGGTCAAAAATTCATGAAATTAAATTTTAGTTTTTTAATGCTATATTATGCAAAGCATAGAATGTAATGCATGTTTTGGATTCAAAAAATGTGATACCATTTGAAAGCTATAGATGATTTTCAATCCCTATCAATCAGGACTTTAGTCGTAATTTGAATAGAAAATGAATAATACTTACTTATTAAATTCAAAATAAAGAATAATTTATATCGGTGCAAAGCTGAGAATCTCCTTTAAAAACCCTTTGTTTCATTAATTTTGGGTAAAAAATAGTCATCAGCCACATACCCATCATATTGCCACTTTTTGGCCCATCATGATCCTACACATACCGTATCAGTTGATTCTATATGGGTTTTTAGTGATCTTTCCATCCCCGGGGGTTAGGTCCTTGAAAACTAAGCTAGGACCCACTCGCCCTAGGTGGCGAATGGGTCCTCCCTTAATAAGGATCCCCTTTTTTAATTTTATTGTGGAAAGAATTTAATAATGTTTATCTCTAGATCTGGTGCCAACTTGAATTGTTTGAATTTCGGGGTTAACATGCTAAATTAGTATAAATAATGGGTTAATTCACATTGTTTCTCATAGCATGTTTATGAAGCATCTTAGCAATTCATTATAAGTCTCCAAGCATTCAGGTTTACAATAATTAGAGCATTACAAAAGCATTTTTAGAGGAATTTCAAGGAGTATTCTCAAAGTTTATTGTAGCCATTCAAGATCATATCATCATGTCAAGGGTTTGATGCATTCATACATGTTGAGCTAAGAAAGTGAGTGTAGCATTGAAGATCTACTTGCAATCATTATTTCACATCATATTCAAGGATCAAGATCTACATTCTTCATGGCGACAACATGTTAGATTGTAGATTTATATTATAAGACAATATCCAAGGTATCTATATTACATCATTTCATGTTTCATGCTTCAATTTCATTGTCTCGTCATTTTGGTTTAATTACCTACAAGGGGTTTGAATTAGGAAAACCCCTATTCAATAATAATAATAATAAAATCCTCCCTTGAATGTGTTTTTGTAGATCGAGTGGAGGAAAGATTTGGAGAAAAAATTTCAAAGTTGACCTTTAATGTGCAAGAACGAAGAATTGAAGCTATAGAATTAAGTACAAATTTTCATGAGATAACAACTGGGAATTTGAGAGCACTTACAGACATCAAGGAAAAGAACCCAGATCTTAGTATTAGAAACCCTAATAGGGACCCATTTTCCACTAAAGGTGAATGATTCCTTTGTTCCCTAAAAAATAGGCTTCTTGTAGCAAGGTACACACCTCTTTGAGCTCCAAAAACTCCCCTCATGGTTTCTACAACAATTAGGTATCATTTTTAATTGTTATTTATAACTTTTGGCCCTCATAATTGTTGGAAAAACAAGGACAGACAACTGAGAGGGGGAGGTGAATCAGTTGTCACAGACTATTTAAACTTTTCAAACTTAACTTTACTTAATCTCAGATCTGATGAATTAACAATAAACCATAGACAATCAGCACATCAGAAACACAAATAACTCCAAGATTTCTTTTACGTGGAAACCATGTTAGGGGAAAAACCATGGTGGATGTCAGTCCACAATATTATACCTTGTTAAAAGTATAATGAAGAATAATGGGAATGCACATGCATTTAGGCACACTTCTTAGAGCTCACTACTCAAATACAAGAGGGCTCACTGCCCAAAGAAGACACATTGTCTTACAAAAAATTGGATTATATCTACAACGTATGAACTAAGAAAATAGCTTCTACAAAAGCTTGATTACAATTCTAGTTAAGCATAGAAACACTCCTTCACACTTTGCTCAAACTTCTTCACACTCTGCTCTGCAATCGAATGATTAGATCACTATTCACACACTTGCTCTTCCTCAGGAACTTCTTGCCTTCTATGCACACTACACTTTTCTCAAACAATCACTCTTATATTACTGCAACATGGAATTACATCAACTTCATTGGCCAAAATATAGAACACACACAATGTTGGCCCAAATTTACAAGTAAATTTTTAATGTGAATCAAACACCATCAGCCACAATATAATGAAGACTTAAAAAAATATCCTTGGGTGTGCCAAAAATTCAAATTTTAATCACCAAGGATCCACAACATGCTACAACCACCATGTCGGCCAAGAATATAAAAAATTGGAACACACAGGAGAAAAAATCACTAACCATGAGCACATTGATCAACAAAGATGTGCAAGAAAGATAGAGCATGATCTAGAAACATCCACAAGCATAGAGAATCATCATAGAATCATCCGCAACAACTTAAATTACTAGAATAACATCAACTTCAATCAAGAACACTAACTGAAGCCACAAAAAAACTATCATAACACAACTATTCATAACATGATTAAATCTTCATGCAAACCTCTGAAACTTTTAGTGGATAAACTAGATACACTCAACAATAAAATATTTAGTCTAAAATAATTGATCATAAATGTACAAAGAAAGACACCTTCATGACCTTCATTGTTCTATTGTCAACCTGCAACTCTTTCTTGAACAATTTTCTCAATATCCTTGACATAAACAACCTACAATACATCAATACTAATAGTGTTGACATCAATGACAACCACATTATCCAACAATCTCCCCCTTTGGAATTGATGGCAACACATGATGTGAAAAATACCATCAATGTAACTCTCGATTAGCACTTACCCCCCCTTAGATTTTGACTCTTTTCCTCAACTCCTTCTACAAGATCTTCTCCCCACAAGGCTCTTCTCTCCAAATAATTCATAGTTTTTCACATGACTCTTCTCCCCCTTTTACATCAATGGCAAAGATAAGCATTATATTTCCACATACAAGCTTTGAACCACATATCTACACATCTGACTACTCCCCTTGAGTAGTAGCCACAAAGACATCAATTTGGATCAGAATATAGCTATGAATCATACATATTGATGCAAGTAAATGCATCTTTAGTTCATATCATGAGGGGTAATCATCCCTAACATCCCTCTAAGATACTCAAAAGTATCCATTGGCAACGACTTAGTGAAAATGTCTGCTATCTATTCTTTGGTAGGCACATACTCTATTCTGACTTCTTTCTCACTCACTTTCTCCCCTAGGAAGTGAAACTTGATTGATATATGCTTCAATGTCTTAGAGTGTAGCACCAGATTCTTCGATATGTTTATTGCACTTGATTTGTCACAGTATATGGAAATAGGCTCATCATATACTACTCTGATATCTTTCAACATTTGTTTCATCCATAGCACTTGAGTACAATTATTTGAAGCAGAAATATACTTTGGATATGGAATTCTACTTTTTACTCAACTAAGACACTAGCTTCTTCCCTAGGAAGAAGGAACCACCACTTGTGATTTCCTATTATCTACATCTCCTACCCAATTCACATCAGTATAGGCACTCAAGATAAGATCATCATCTTTAGGATACCAAAACCCAAAATCAACTGTTCCTTTCAAGTATCTAAAAATTATCTTTACAATAGTCACATGGATTCTTTCAGATCAACTTGATATCTAGCAACCATACACACAACATTCATGATTTCTAGTCTGGTCTGAGTTAAGTAGAGAAATCCTCCAATCTTTGAACTATATCTTTTTTGATTTTCCTTAGGAGATTCATTATTCTATGTTAACTTGCATCCGGTTAACATGGGTGTACCAATAGGCTTTGAGTCTTCCATGCCAAAATTCTCTAGCAACTCTCTCACATATTTGGACTGAGATATCAAAATCCCATTGTCTAATTGGGTGACTTGAAATCCCAGAAAGAACTTCATCTCTCCAATCATACTCATTTCAAATTCACTTTTCATTTCATCAGCAAACATCATGCATAGATCATCATCACGTCCAAAAATAATGTCATCAACAAATAGTTGAATAATCAGCTCTTTATCATGATCCAAATTAAAATATAAAATGTTGTCAGTAGTACCTTTATTGAATCCAAGCTTTAGTAAGTATTTATCCAGTCTAGCATACCAGGCTTTGGGGGCTTGCTTGAGTCCATACAAAGCTTTCTTCAAGAGGAAAACCATGTCTTCCTTATTAGTCAGTTGAAATCTATTTGGTTTTTCAGCATATACCTCTTCTTCTAACTCACCATTCAGAAAGGATGACTTCACATCCATTTGATAGGCTTTGTAGTTCTTATATGCAACAAAAGCAAGAAATAATCTTACAGCTTCAATTATGGCAACAGAGGCAAAGGTTTCTTCAAAATCAATACTTTCCATTTGTGAATACCCTTTACATACTAGTCTTGCTTTATTCTGAACCACTTCACCTTGTTCATTCAACTTACTCTGAAAGACCCATTCAGTACTAATCACATTTTTATCTTTAGGTCTGGGAACAAGAATCCATGTATCATTCTTTTAAATTTGCATCAGTTCTTCCTTCATAGCTTCCATCCAATGTTCATCATTACTATATGATGGTGAAATCTGCAACTTGTTAAAACCTCCAATACACTAGCATGGTTAGTTTAAAACAAAGAAAATAACATCATCTCTATGAAATAATACATCAATTCTTTCCAAATGCAAACAAATGACAAAAGAAAGCTAAATAAACATATGAAAAACATGAAGTATGCTTATCTCATAGTGGATTGGTGCTACTATTGAAAATAGCCCTTTCCCAACCCTTGATAATGCAAATGATGATGATGGACAAAATCAGTTCTCAAATGAAGAGAGTGACTTTACATAAGTTATATAAATGAGATACAAAGATTGTGAAGGATTTGATCAAAGATGAAGCTTTCATTTATAGATTATTTTGATGAGAGAAATAGCTAAATGGATGAATGTGGGACAAAGATTGGACCAATGAGATGAGGCCACCTGTCAACTTGTGAGTGGTTGAGGAGTGTGCAAGATTTGGGAAATGTGCCCAAGAGGGGGAAATTAAAACTTGAATTTGAGAGACAAGACATGTAAGAGCTTATTAATTGCTTTGTTGGATGTACATGCCCACTTGATTTTGAATTCAAACTTGAGGGAATATTCCCCAAAGATGCCATGTTGAGTGAAAATGTTTATTTTATAAATGAATAAATTGATTTATTTGTGCAAGTGGGATTATCTAGAGGATGTGACATGCATCAGATTAGATTTAATAAGGATTAATTAGCTAGGATGATGATTAGATGATTTTGACTTATTTGATTTAAATACTTTGATTTATTTAAATCAAAAGGGATGGAAAATGACTTTCGAGATTTTTTAATTAAATAAAGTTTGATTTATTTAATTAAAGGATGATGTGAGCCTTTGATTTATTTAAATGAATAACCTTAGGAATAAAGACCTAATTTACCTAGTGAATGGATTTGCTGCGTTTAATTTATTTAATGAGCAGATGAATGTAAATTGGGTGCACGATGTTAATTTCACGTGTCTACATTTTTCCCCTCTTTGAAAAAATGTGTGTGTTGCATTGATTCAAAGAATAATTTTACCGCGATCAAAATTCAAAAAAATTATATACTTTTGATGCCCTACCGAAAGAAGTACATCAGTACATTCTCTCGAGATCGAGCGAAAAGATTTGATTTGAAGGTTGATCTTATCATAAAGAGGTTCAAAATGGATGGTTATGATGATGATGTAAATGAGATGGTTTCAAGATTCTTAGAATAACCAATCTATATTATCCTAAACAACTTAAACGATGATATGATGTGATGATTCCTATATGATTATGCAATGGATGTTTTATGAAAATGTATGATTTTATGAGATGCTTTTGACCAATCGTGATCAAGCAGGATGGTGATGATTATGTATGTGAGATGATGTGCATAATGTTGATGGTTTGTGGATGCGGGATGGATGCACTAGTGATGTGATGTTAGCATGGAGAGAAGAAAGAAGAAATGAGATGATGGCAAGAGGATCCAACAAGTCCATGATCTAATGAGACTTTATTAGAGATGATGATGATAGATGATGATGATGATGATGATAAATGATGATTTGCTTATCAAGGATTGGGATTTTAAAAGAGCTACTTACCTTATGTTTGATTACACACATAGATGCATGCATCAAGGTATAAAGAACTAGGGATGGCATTGTACCTAGTGCTGCATGGACTTGACTCGTCAAGCAATATGAGTATTCCTGTTCACACTTGACATATGGAAACCTTGCTAGGGCATACCTAACAAAGCAATTATTTGCCAAGTTATATTACAAGAGCGTCCAACAAGCACAGCAGACAAAAGATAATGATTGTTGCCCCATTCATATCTCTAAAACTCTATCCAAATATCATCGAGGTCATTGGAATGAGTGACAATAAGATAAAATTAAAAGAAAAGACCGCGCGCAAACAAGCCGATGTTCTTTCATATCTCTAGCCAAAGGGATTTACTTTTGATAGGATAAGAATCCAAAGTGATATCCAAAAATAATGCCCATTGTCTGAATCCAAATTGCATTACGTACTGTATAGGATGACGATGGTTTGATAAGTTGATTGATAAGTTGTTGATATAAGGTTGAATGACATGTTTGAAAATGATCAAGAGTTTGATTTTTCTTTAAAGGTTTGTTGTTCTAATTTTGATTTTGTGTTTGAAGTTTGCTTTGCCGCATTGTTGTGATTGCTTTATTTGTTTTCCAAAGGATGAAGGTGATGATTGGGTTTATTATGGATGATTATCATTGTGGGTGAAAGTGAAATGGGATGGATGGATTTTCAAAATATTTGGATGGCTCTGATGTTTTGGAATGTTTTGAGGCTATTTCTTTGGTGTTTTTGGAAGCTTCTTACAAATAAGCTTTTATTTCTTTTGAATTTTTGTGGATGTTCTCTTGGGTTTCTCGAGATTTTTGAAGCGAATGTTTTGGATTTTGTATCCGAATACGAATGGATGGAATGGAAAGGATGGACATGGAAATGGAATGGACGGGGACAGATCTATGGTCGGCCTCGCTTGGGAATTTTGTTGAAACCGTTAAGGTTGATTGATTGAATCGATGGATTCATGATGTTGATAACATTGTTGAGGATACACAACAATGCAAGGATTGGATTGATCATGATTGATGACGATAACATTGTTGCGGATGCACAACAATGCAAGGATTGATTGATCAGGATTGATGATGATAACATATTGGAGGATGCACAACAATGCAAGGATTGGATTGATCATGATTGATGATGATAATTCAAGGTTGAGACGCAACGAATGCAAGGATTTATCAATCGACGCGATGATAACATTATTATGATGCACCAATGCAAGGATAGTGTTAAGCAAACACAATGATCGAAGGATATCACAAGATTATGGATTGATTGATTCGACGGATTAGGGACTGCCGGAAAGCCATCGGAAACAAAGCTGCTTCAGGGAATGGGATTTAACGTGGATGTTTGGCAAATTTGTTTGGATCATTGCTTGATGAAAGATGAAGCTTGATAAGGGAACATCTTCTTTATCAAAATATGCCATGGGCTAGTGATTTGGAATTTTTCTCACAAGTGGTTTGACCAATTTGATTCTACATTTACCCATGTTCGGATCACCACATAAGTTGGAGGATATAGATCAATATTTATTCCTAAAGCAAGATGCAAATAGCTGCCCCCAATGTCTAGCAATGTACAAAATGCAATGGATGGATGCTTGGATAGGTGTATGGATGGATGGATATGGAAAAGCTTGCAAAGGATGCCAAGGATTATCTTGTGATAAGATAAGGTGTTTGGATAAAGAAAGCTTATTTGGATAATGTTTCATGGCTCAGATAATGCTACATAAGATCAATGAAAATGGCCCATGTCAAGATGTTTACCATAAGCAAGCGTAAAGTGTGCCCCCAAACTTTCATCAAGATCAAGATAACTTGGATGATTAATGCAGTATGCATTTTAGTGCCCATTTGGACAAAATGGTTTCATGGGTGGAATGGGATTGCATATGGATTTCCATTATGGATGTATTTGCCTTTGAATTTGGGATGTACACAAATGTTCGACGTACACATGACACCCGCTTGTTTTCATCATGGTCTTTCCAGCATCACTTCATGTTTTCACTAGAGGACGCATTTCTCTCTTTACTATTTTCAACTGCTCGATTTTTTTTTTTATTTTCATATTTTTTTGATTTTTTTGTATTTTTCTAAAAGATTTTAAGCTCATGTTGAATCACTAGGTGTTGTTGATGTAGATGATACTATCATAATGTGCCATCGGTATCCTGCGTGAAGAAGTTGCTTTGTTAAGATACACGCACTTGAATGCAATTTTTGGGATTCTTGATCTGCTTTATTGATACTGGGGTTAACTCTATTTCTGTGTGCACATCATGATAGAGTGCCTTCTAAATCCTTATGATGAAGGGTCATTGCCAATACATGGTCAATGTGAGAATTGGATATCATGCATGGAGGCATGGACGAAGTGTGTTTATGGATAAGGGATGGATTGGTTGATAGTTTGGAACCTTTGACTCTCCAAACTTGGGAAGATGAGCAATGATGGGTGGATACGAAAGTGTGCACAGGATTAGGACCAACTACTTGATACACTTTGTACGTCGCTTGAAAAGCCTATTTTTTCCTTTGTGGACATCTTTGATGGATAATTTTCCCTTTTTTATTTTGCCCCATAGTTTCTTTGACTGATGGAGTTTGATAGGGATGATATTTCTTTGTATTCTTTTGTATCCATGAGTATTTGATTTTTCCATTATGCTTCTCAGCTTCTTTTTCTTTGATAACATTCTTCATACTTTGATTCAAATATTTCTTTCGAAGTTGGTCCCAATTCATGGATGGGCTGATGGGTGGATGAAGATTCATGATGTGACTGGTTGTAGTATTGGCATCAGTTTCATTGTAAGGATTCTTCATGATCCCTATGTTGATGTTTGCTTGAGATGAAGTTTCCCCTAGTATGGTGGAAGTAGTACCTTCATGCTTTGATTCTTCTTGTTCTAAGATGTCCTGTTTAGAATGCATTCTCTGATAAATGACCACCGTAGGTGATGATATTTCAATTTGTTGCTCTGCTAACTCTAAATTATACTGTTCTGTCTGACTCATTTCCTTCAGCAGATAATGTTGGATATCTTTATTCATGATGTCCTCAGTCTAGATTTTGGATATATGTGATCCTGATGTTGGCAACTCTATTTGACTATACGAATCAATAACCTGCTCTTTTGTGTAATACTATTAGGAGTAAAGGAATCCTATTTTGAATGGAGATCATCTACATGTCCATCCGCAGAAAGCATCTCATGGGTAGATGGAGGATTATGTGCTACATGGATATGATCATCTTGCATAGATAGGAGAGTTTCCATTAGATCATTGTAGTATCTTGAAGATACAAATTCTTGATCTTGAATGATTTCGGAGTTTCTTTTGACATGCTTCAGATCAAATTCTTGACATGGATTAGTTTCAAAGGATGGATTGCTTACAAAGGGTTCTTGGATGTCATCATTAGACATGGTAAGTGGTTAAATATCCTCAAGTGTCGAGTTCAGGGTTTCTTTAGTATCTATAATCATGAGGTCGAAGGGGGTCAACATGTCTTGAAAAGGACCATTGCTAGACTTTGGTGAAATATGTTGATCATGCTTTGGAATAAATTCTTGAGATATGTCCTCTAACTCATAAGGCAATGTGGAGACATTTTCAACATGATCATAGGTCAATGGATCATGCATTATGTGGATAGGATCAAATAATCCCAACACTCCTTGAAATAGATCACTAAAAAGTGGCTCTTGATGTATGGTGAGTTGATCATTGGATGGGGTAGAAACATCCTCAATGTGCTCCTTAATTGAGAGATCTTGAACATTGTTTTCAACAATTGTGGTGTAGAAATTTTCAATTCCTTCAATCATGGGGTCAAGTGATGTTGACATTTCTTGAATTGGATCATTGTTGATTGGTGGATTTTGATCATGATTGAAAAATGACTCTTGATTCATGTTGATTTGATCATTGGATGAAGTAGACATAGCTTCAAGGTGCTCAGTGATGGATTGATCTTGATCATTGTCCCCAATAGTTATCATTTTTTGTGTTTGTGCTTGTGCTTGTTGGGTAGCTTGAGAGGCGTGGGTAGCTTGAGAGGCTTGTTGCACTTGTTGAGCTCGTGTTGCTTGTTGCATGGTTAGATATTGTTGGATGGACTTTTGGTAGGCCTAGTGATATTTTAGTGCAATGTTATATTGTCTTGCTGCGTTTGGTTTTGGTGGTAGTGGTGGTGGATTTGGAATCATGTGGGATATAATGATGAGTTGTTGAGATACATTTGAAGCAATTGTGGTAGTGAGGGGTTGAGATGTCATGGGCATGATAATGGTGGTTGGAATGATTGAAGTGATAGGGATGGTTGGAATGACCATGGTGATAGGCCCTTGGGAGACCATGTTTTGATTTGTTGGGATCAACATTGTTGCTTGATTGAATACCATATGTTGGTGCGATGTCGATGGTATATCCAAAGGATTTGATGTGATGGATCGATTGGTGTTAGGTGGATTGATTTGGATGGAGTGATTGGTGCTAGGTAAAGGGAAAAGCCCTAAACCAAGGAATGATGTTGATATGGGTAATGGTGGTGGAGATGTCTCTTGGTGCAATGACTCAACTATTTTGGTAAGTATAGCAATTTGATCTCGCCAAATTTGATCTTGATTTCGATCTTGACTCCCTTGATATAGTTGGTTTGGTTTTTGTTCAAGAAGATTTGGAATGTACACTTGTGGTGTTTGATTTTGGACAATGTTTTGATTTGGGATGATGTTCAAATTTGGCATTATAGGTTGAAATTGAACATTGTTGATGTTGGGAATCACATTGCCTTGTTTTAGGTAACTTTTATTTTGCATGGTGTTACCTTGACTTGGAGTAATTGACATCTTGTTTGGATTTTGAACAATATTCATATGATTTTCAAACATATTTATCCCAAAGTTTTCCAGATTCATGTTTGGAAAACTTGTACTTGGTACATTCTCATTTGGCATGTAGGGATTTGGCGGGATGATGTTGTTTGTTTGAAGGCTCGTGCATTGATTGTTTGGTTGAAAAAATTATAGGTTTGGATTTAGATCTACCATCAAGAAATGTGTTCCAATCTTTGATTTGGGCATACTCATATTTGTTGTGCCATTGACATTTGTCGAAGGTAATGATCCCATGTATGGTTTGTATAGATGTGAGTGTTGATAATCAATCGACATTGTAAGGCTTTGAAATTTCAATTGATTTGGATTACTCCTGATGTATGGATCAAGTTTGTATTCCAAGTTCTCCTTGTGTTTTGACCTAGTTGCAAAAGTGACCTCTAAGGTTCTTAGGACTAATGACGAGATGCAAGATGAAAGGTGTAAATGATATGAGTGTTAAACGTTTAGGGACTTTGTATCAATGCTCGACTTAGGGTTTGATTTTGATTGTTTGATTTGGATAGTGAATTTGTAAACCCTAAGATGTAAGATGTTATCTTAGGATGAACTTGTTCAAAGGATTGCTGATTTAATTAAATGTATGAGAAAGGATGCATTCCCATACACCTAACTAAACAAGGTGATTTTGGATTTGATGATTTACCCAAGTCTAGACTGATGTTTTCAAAACTCTAATGTTGTTTGGGGGATGAAGATGATAAATGTTTGGATGGATGAAGTGTTTGATTTTGATCCTAAATGAATCTAGGAAGGACTCATTTTCAATACCAAGATAGTGAAGAATATTCTTTTCTCTAAGAGTAATTCAAAATCAAAAGACCAATGTTTGCATGAAAACCATATGATCAAAAGATATCAAGCACATGTGTGGGGTCCAATTGATTTAATCTTTGCTTAATGGATTCTTTTTACCACAAACACACTCTTGATTAGATTTTGAATCTAGATGTCTAATGTTTCAACTTTACCCTTATCCTGCAAAGTGTATTATGCGAAAACCAAGGAAATTTGAGGCAAGAGTTACCTATTGTTGACCTTAGTAGGATCAAATTAAGATGAAATCCAAATGCTTAGAAGCCTCTAAGGATACGAATCCCAAGGGAAAGAAATAACATGTGAATTTGTTCAAGGATATTTTCCTCTCCTAAATGGTTTGAGATTTGATGCTCATGTTGAATGTTGGTTTTCTAATGTTTTCAATTAAAGTACTGTGTTTTCAAACCACAAGCAATATGACGTCCTAGCTCAATTGGTACATTTTTCTTAGTGGGCTTTCCTCATACCCTTCGTAGAAGAGATGATTTTACATGAAACCAAGGAAAGAGTATAAAGGTATGTTAAGAATGAAGTCTTAACCTCTATACTTTAACCAAGATCGGACATGGCAAGTAACTGAACTTGGAAGCTAAGTTCCAATGCACCACTTCGATAAACTCGGTGAATGGGTTAATAGGCCACTACAAACAAGGGTTTCATTTTGGAATTTTCATTCATGGAGATTGACCCATATGGCCAGAGTCCCCTTTCGGATCCATCTCGTCGGAATCAACTGTGTGATACTGGCATTTACTCCAATACCCACATTTGTATCCTGGTTGGAAATACTCTTGGCTTTAGAGTGTTACCGGTTGAGTCATTCCCTTGGGTGAGTACTTTTTCCCCAAGGCAGGCCCTCTAGGATAAAAAAATCAAGCAAAGAAAAAATATGTAACTCGGTCAATCTTTGATGACACAAAGAAAGAGAATATATACGATGATGCTCTAGTCACACTCGCACAAGATTTTGCTCAATTTTTAAACCCAAACTGAAGTGTGGAGACAATATTTTATGTAACTTAATGTAACCAAAAAGAATTTTGATTCTCAAGATCTCTGTGAAACACGAGAGAAGTGCATACACCTTTTTAGATGAGATTATTTTGCATAAAAGATTACAAAACATAAAAGACACATGTTCGTTTTATCCTTCAAAGCAATGATTCGATTCATTTTAAGCACCAAAGGAATGATGAAGATTTGCTTGTTCAATTTGTTATTCCCAAAAAAAATTTAGTGAGTCTGCCTAATGTTCATTTTAACCTCTTTTGCAATGAAAATTGAAAGCCTAGGTGATGTTCGTTTTAAAGCCCAAAATCAAAGATGAGTTAGCCTAAAATAGAAAATTAAGGCATGTGACGGGATCTCCAAGAATTAAAAAATGATTTTGAGTTTCAATTTATTGTCAAGTTCCTTCAAAGATCTTTTGCAAGATCCTCGTGCAACAAAACGCTCCTCGCTTTTCCTATCAAACAAAAAGACAATCATGTGAGGATCAAAATATTGAACTCATTTGGATCATTAACTTTAAATAATAAAATGATCACAAATGAAAGGAAAAAGACTTAGATGATAAAAGGATGATTTATAAGTGGATCATGCTTTGATATTGACTTTATTGAAAATATATCACACTTTCTAGACCCCTTCCTTCCCTTATCATAATATGTATTTACTAAAGATATTAAGCCCACAAATCAACCATAAGGAATGCATCTTTCAAAACCACCCTCCCAATTTAAAATGTTGACTATCATAATGATCAAAATGATTTGATAAACTTCATAAGCTAACACATAAATGCATAAATGTGTGACTCTAAAACATAAATGTTTTGGCATTTAAAGTGATATCTATTCTTTGATTTTATTAATGATCTACTTATACGAATATCCAAGGATACATCATTATGGAAGTTTATGTTGGGAAACAACAAAAGGCTCTCTCCTTTTCTTTTCTTTTTGTTCTCTCTCTTTTCAAAGAATGCTAGGATTGACAAATATGGATGAGCATTAAAGGTGGGGTAATAAGCTTGAAGGATTTCAAAAAGACTCATTGTCAACCAAGATTTTATTCATTAAAAGCATAAATAAAAATATAAGGCTTAATTCTGCATTAAATGAACCAATTATTCTAAAAATCTGAGAGACGCAATGATATTTATGACAAGTTTTAATCCAACTTCTCCTTTATGTCATTCACCACTCTTCCCATGCAGCTAGAATAAGGGGCACAATTTTCCACCACAAGGTCTCATAGACCTACACATAAATGCTTTCAAAATAGTCATATATGAGATTTATGCCATTCTTAAAGTACGCACCTACCCTTTTAATGTATCAATCTTTTGAAATTTGAAATATGCCTTCCGCCTTTTACTATCTCGTAGTATGTGTTGAAAGACAATCATTTAACCACCTCCATACTACGTAGTTGATCACTGCCTATGATTATTATCTCATACCATGTGTTGGAGGACATTCATTAACTGCCTCCCCCCATATAAAATGCCTCCACCGACCGCCATTGTACCTACATCAAAAGGATATCTAACAAAGAGGATTTGCATATAAACATCCACTGCTATAATATACTATACCTCAATTATGTGCCCCTAACTGGAATAGTGTAGTAAATGTCAGAGATTCAATTCAAAGAAGATATTTTGTAAACAAAAAAAGGCTCTCTGTTAAAGACAAACATAATGGCTCAAATCTACTTTCATAGAAAATGATCCGATGCAAGTATTTGACAATTGGGAAATAAATACATATCACCAAGCATAAACTTCACTTAGAGAAAGAGGCTAGTAGTTACTTGGCTTCTTGCATTTACTGCACCACCAATCTTTTTCAATTTTGTGCGTTGGATGCTATAATATACTATACCTCAATTATGTGCGCCTAATTGAATTCCTGTATTTACTGTGCCACCAATCTTCTTCAATTTTGTGCACTGGATGTTTCATTTTTTTTCAGATTCTGACTATAATCTATGAACACACTGTATTGTCATCTCCTGTAGATGTAATATGTTGGCCCAATGAATAAGTGGGTAGTCAAATGCATACTAAGCTTTCACTTCTCCAATTTGGTGAGCTTCTATGGTGAAACTTGGTCGTCATATATTAAACCTGCTGACTAAAGGAAGCACCTCTATTTGTATTGCAATTACAATGAGAAGGCTTGAAATTTAATGCTCCTCTTGTTGTTCCTGAGGCTCAATTGGCACACATATAGAATGCAACATCATATAAAAATGAAAGGATCATATAAATACAACAAAATATTTCTAGAGCAAACAATTCCATTCTTAGTATTGTGATCCTCATGATGATGGTGCTCTCATATCCCCATAACAAGATTGTTTTGATGATAGAGTACTTCGAGTGCTTTGATGAATGATCTAGTGAAAAGATGCTTCAAAGTTCAAAAAATCAAAATGAGGAGCATCTGACAGAGTGGTTTATTATTAAATGAATAAACTCAGTCAACTCTACACCTAGATTTGACAATGAATACATAATTTTACTTAAAACTTTCCATATAGATAGATCATATTCAGATTCATCCAATCCCTTGTGTACTAGAAAATATCTGCCAGTGTTATTTTTGACAAGAAGCCTCAATAAGCTATTAAACTATTTATCATCATGCCTACAACAAAGGCCAAATCAATGCGCAAAAGAAATTATGGTCTAATGTATGCCACAGAAAGATGCCAATAGCTCTCAACATTAAATTTCTATCAGAGTTTTTTTTTTTTAAATTATTGAAAGGTTGTCATGATGCCTAAGAATGGACAAAATGCACCAGACTTCAAATATCTAAAATGTCAACTTGTAACAAGCATTAAATGCTCACTAGCTAAGGTCAATGCCCTTTAAAGATAGTGATGTGAAAAAAACTTTAAGACATAGCCTTAAAGTAATGAAAGCAATGACTGAATCTTTAATGAAATTAATGACAAAATCAAAGCAATGACTATATGATTGGATTTGTATAGCCTTCAAATCAATACACCAGCATTTTTTCTACTTCACCTATGTGAGAGAGATGCGTAGGGCCTAGGCATGGGGAACACACATTTTTATTTTTCTGGAATGGGCCACAAGGAATGTTTGAATCCTTCGCATTGAGTGGATGGCGTGTCTTTACTACCTCAGCTATGCACCCAGCAATGGTAGCCAAGTATATCAAGAATATTGTGAGAACATGACATCCCTTCAATAGATCGTTCACCTTCAGAAATGCTTCCACGATGAAATAAATATTTATGTTTTAAGCACACAGTACACACTTCTCTGTAGGTTGTCTCAGCAGAAACAACAATTATTTTCTAGGAACTTTTGTTTTGTTATCTAGAAAGTTACATCAGATGTGGAAAAAAGAAAAAACAAAGAAGGCATGCAAGGGAAGCTCATGTACAAGCTGGATATGTGTTCGAAATGTGCTATTATATTGCATTAATTACCATAAATATTAGATGGGGACTTCTCCTCTAAGATGGATTTCTCTCAAAATCATTAGCTACCAAGTTACATTTTTCTGAAACTTTGAATGCCTCTGTCATGTAAAGGCTGGAGACAGTTTCTACAGTTCAAACAAGAAAAAAAAAAAAACTCACACTTTTGTTATATCAATCACAAAAATTAAACTACGTATGTCTATAGTTGATTTTGGAGGGCCCTCCTTCTAGCGCCATTGGTATGATGGTGAAATCTGCAACTTGTGAAAACCTCCAATGCATTAGCATGGTCAGTTTAAAACAAAGCAAATAACATCATCTCTATGAAATAATACATCAATGCTTTCCAAATGCAAACAAATGACAAAAGAAAGCTAAATAAACATATGAAAAACATGAAGTATGCTTATCTCATAGTGGATTGGTGCTATTGTGGAAAATATCCCTTTCCCAACCCTTGATAATGCAAATGATGATGATGGACAAAATCAGTTCTCAAATGAAGAGAGTGACTTTGCATAAGCTCTGTAGATGAGATACAAAGATTGTGGAGGATTTGATCAAAGATGAAGCTTTCATTTATAGATTATTTTGATGAGACAAATAGCTAAATGGATGAATGTGGGACAAATATTGGACCAATGAGATGAGGCCACTTGTCAACTTGTGAGTGATTGAGGAGTGTGAAATATTTGGGAAATGTGCCCAAGAGGGGGAAATTCAAATTTGAATTTGAGACAAGAGATGTAAGAGCTTATTAATTGCTTTGTTGGATGTACATTCCCACTTGATTTTTAATTCAAACTTGAGGGAATATTCCCCAAAGATGCCATGTTGAGTGAAAATGTTGATTTTATAAATGAATAAACTGATTTATTTGTGCAAGTGGGATTATCTAGAGGATGTGACATGCATTAGATTAGATTTAATAAGGATTAATTAGCTAGGATGATGATTAGATGATTTTGACTTATTTGATTTATTTAAATCAAAAGGGATGGGAAATGGCTTTTGAGATTTTTCAATTAAATAAATTTTGATTTATTTAATTAAAGGATGATGTGAGCCTTTGATTTATTTAAATGAATAACCTTAGGACGAAAGACCTGATTTACCTAGAGAATGGATTTGTTGTGTTTGATTTAATTAATGAGTGGATGAACATGAATTGTGTGCACGATGTTAATTTCACGTGTCTACAATTACAAGCTTCATTGACATTATTAGGCTCAGTCTTGGAAATCAGACAATATTCTTCTGCAATTCTTCTTCTAGTTTGCACACCTTTATTCTTATCTCCTATAATTTTATTTTCAAAATGATTCAGCTTTACATACCTCAAAATCTTAGGATTCTCTCACACTTCTATTTCTTTTGTTCTTTCTTTTGTACTTCCACTTGTCTCTCCTTCCTGACTTTCTTGATTTATCGAAACAATATGAACTTGATTATGTGTCTGAGCATTCTTCCCTTTGTCTGTACTATCTTTTTGGTCATCTTAATCATATCCACAATATATGGATGACCTAGCAGAGTCCTCATCAACTTTCACATTTGCACTGTCAACCATTTTTCTCAATCTTCTATTATATCATTGGTAAGCCTTGATTTTAGTAGAGTAACCTAGAAAATTTCCTTCATCGGTCCTTGTATCAAACTTTCCTATGTACTCATCTCCCTTAATATAACACTTTCTTCCAAATATCTTGAAATATTTAATAGTAGGCTTATAACCAAACCATAGATCAAAAGGAGTCTTACCAAAAATACCATTGACATTTACCCAATTTAGAGTGTACACAATAGTGTTTACAACTTCTTTCCAATATATTTGGGGCACATTTCCTTCTATCATAATTGTTCTAGTAGCATACAAAATTATTTTTTTCTTTCTCTCTACAACTCCATTTTGTTGAGGGGTTCGGGGAGTAGATAGTTGACTTCTAATTCCATGCTCTTCATAGAAAGAATTGAACTCTCGGGTAGTGAACTCACCACCTCTATTTGACCTTAGGCATTTTATTTTCAGACCTGTCTCATTTTCTACCATAGCTTTAAAACTTTTGAACTTCTCTACTACTTCACATTTTTCACTTAAGAAAGAAACCCATATCATCCTAGAGTAATCATCAAGAAGCAACAAAAAGTACCTTTCTCCTTGTAGACTTCTAATTCTAGAGGGACCACATAGATCAGTATGCACCAACTCTAGTATTCCATTAGAATTATGTTGTTTGCTCTAAACAAAAACTCTAGTCAGTTTTCCCATTTGGCATTCTTTGCATATTGTGTTAGTAGGCTTCACTAGCTTAGGTAGATCTCTTACTACTTGAGTGGAGCTTACCTTGATGATGTTATCAAAATCCACATTACATAGCATCCTATGCCATAACCAACTTTCATCTACTTGAGAAATTAAACAACTTACATTAGCAGCACTCAGGTGAAAAATATTACCTTTTGTTTTTGTACTTAAAGCAATCATATTTCCAGAGCTTCCAAGTATCTGCATCTTCCATCTTTGAACTGAAGATCATAACCCTTGTCCACCATCTATCCAAAACTCAGCAGCTTATGCTTCAAGCCTTGAACATAAAGGACATCATCAGTGTTATGTTTACCACCAAGACAAATAGATCCTCTACCACAAATCACACCAACATTGTTATCTCTGAATATTACAACCCCACAGTCATATTTATCTAGACTTAGAAATTTTCTTTTGTCACCATTCATATGATGTTAGCATCCGTTGGCAATAACCCACTCATCCTTTTCTTCAATTCAGGTTGCAAGAGCTTTCTCAACTTTAGCGGATTCAGTAGCCATCAGACCATTTTCTTTGATAGCAATAAAAACCAATTCATCTTCATTTCTATTTTCTTTATCATATTCTTCATCAGTCACACCTTCTTCAGCATAATAGCAATTCTTTCGAAATCTAGGTCTGTTAGGCTTAGACCTAGGAACTCTTTCAAGACACCTTGAAGAAAAATGACCTATTTTACTAGAAGAGAAACATTTAATAGGAAACTTTCTTTTATACTTACCTTTTCCTCTTCCTTCTTTCTTTACAATCAGTACTTCCAACACTTATACCTCTCTTTCTTCATCTAAAAGTTTTTTCATCTCTTCCTCATACTTGAATGTCTTTCTAGAACTCTCTCTTGGATCGTATATTTTCTTGTTTCTTCTGAATACAGAGGCCTTAAATGCAGATTCAGTCTTGGGGGCATAATCACCAAATTCACTCAACTCAAATGCAACAAGTTTACTAATCAACATATCTCTTGTCACATTTCTCTCTATTCTAAGCTCTTCAATGGCATGATCCTTTGATTTTTAAGAGGGATGCAATGATCTGAGCACTTTGGCTACAATTTCTTGTTCATCCAAGGTATCACCGGTACATCTCATACCCATCACAAGTTCATTTACTCTTTGCATAAAAGAAGAAATATTTTCATCTTCACCCATCTTCAAAGTTTCATACTTTCCTTTCAAACTTTGTAGTTTAGCAACCTTCACAAGTGCATCTCCTTTATACAAAGTCTCCAACTTCTTCCAGATCTCATGACTTGTCTTCAGATCCATCACATTTGTCATTTCTGAATCCATCATAGCACTTAGTAAAGCTTCAATAGCCTTGATGTTAATCTCAGCCTCTTTAATCTCATCGGGATTGGAAGGACCATTCTAAGGAATAACATATTTTTTCTTTGTAATCTTCTAGAAAGGTTCACCAATACACCTCAAATGACACTCCATTTTGGATTTCCACAAAGAGTACTTTGTTCCATTGAATCTAGGGTTGTCCTTCTTGTATGATGCCATCTCGGATCACCTCAAGCTTTTAAACTTCTTTAGAGGAACATGCTCTAATACCAACTGTTGGAAAAACAAGGACATGCAATTGAGAGGGGGGGGTGAATTAGTTGTCATAGAATATTTAAACTTTTCAAACTTAACTTTACTTAATCTCAGATTTGATGAATTAACAATAAACCATAGACAATCAACACATTAGAAACACAGAGAACACCAATCTTTTTTTTATGTGGGAACCCATTTAGGGAAAAAACCATAGTGGATGTTAATCCACAATATTATAGCCTATTAAAGGTATAATGAAGAATAATGGGAATGCACATGCATTCAGGCACACTATCTAGAGCTCACTGCTCAAATACAAGAGGGTTCACTGCCCAAAGAAGACACACTATCTTATTCTTCACACTCTTCTCTGTAATTGAATGATTAGATCACTATTCACACACTTCACTTTTCTCAAACAATCACTCTTATATATCCACAACATGGAATTACATCAACAACTTTGTTGGCCAAAATATAGAACACATACACAATGTCAGCCCAAATTTATAAGTAAATTTTAAATGCAAATAAAACACCGTCAGCCACAATATAAAGAAGACTTAAAAAAACATCCTTGGGCATGCCAAACATTCATATTTTTATCTCCAAGGATCCACAACATGCTACAAAAAACATGTTATCCAAGAACATAAAAACCCCAAACACACAAGAGGAAAAATCACCAACCACAAGCACACCGATCAATGCGGACGTACAACAAAGATAGAGCATGATCTAGAAACATCCACAAGCACAAAGAATCATCATAGAATCATATGTAGCAACTGAAATTACTAGAATCACATCAACTTCAATTAGGAACACTAACTATAGCCATAGAAAAACTATTAGAACACAACAATTCATAAAATGATTAAATCTTCATGCAGACCTCTAAAAATTTTGGTGGATAAACTAGATACACTCAGCAATAAAACCTTTAGTCCACAATGATTGATCATCAATGTACTGAGCAAGAAACCTTCATGACCTTCACTATTCCACTATCAACCTGCAACTCTTTCTTTAACAAATTTCTCAATATCCTCGACATATACAGCCTACAATACATCAATGCTAATAGTGTTGACATCAATGACAACCACATATCAACAACACAACCACAATATCCAACAATAATTACATCAAATCATAGTGATTTTGGTGGAGAATTCCTAGTAGTTTATCGTGATCTTGATAAGCCCTATTTTTTCCACCTAATTATTAATGGTCAACCTGACATATTGAACATTGCAATTTTTTTTATTTTTGAAGTATTTACAGCTTAGGTTAGATCTTGCATTCATTTGCAACTCACTTGCATTGAATTAAGATCTCATTTACGGTTTCTTTCATTGCATTTACAATTGCATATCATTTAGGGTTTATATTGGCATTATTTTTCATCTCTCTAAATTTTAAAAATACAAAAATAAATTAGTCATTCTACATCTCATTTAGACCTCATTTATTTGCATTTGAAAATTAAAAAATTTGTATTTCAAACTGTGCCTTTGCTATCACCTTTTCATTGAATTTTCACATTCCATTTCTAAGAAAACTTAAACTGAAACTCACTGCCTCAGATCTGGAACTGAATGATATTACTAAAAGCTTTCAAATCATTAAAGAATAGTTTAAAAATACTTAACCAAGACCCATTCACCCTTATTGGTTGCGATTCCTTGATTAGGTCAAAGTTGAACCTTATGGAATTTCAAAAATAATTAAAAATCACTCTAAAATCCACTAAAACATCTCTAAAAAACTTAACCATGACCCATTCACCCTTACTAGTGAATGAGTCCTTGTTAGCTACTGATATGCATTTTCTGGACATTAAAATATCAATTTTTAGCTTCTATTTGGTGCTATTACTTTTTTTTCAGTTTCCTGACTTGTTGTTTCATCAAATTCAATACAGTTAGCTTAAATTGCTTCATTATAGTGCATTGTTAAAAATCAAAATTGCATTCAAAACATTTCATTTCTAGCCTATTGCATCTTGTATTCAGTCAATTGCATTGCTTAGAATCTAAAAATTGCATTTCATTCTAGGTTGTTGCATTGCCTCTTTTCCATTTTAGGGTTTACACACTAGGTTTGTAAAAATTTCATGAGCTTTACAACTTGGTGTCCTATTCACAATACTATTATAAGATGCAAATTGAGGCTCATGTCATCCCACGATATCTCACTCACCATGGATCTTGGGTCTTCTGAATCTCTTTCTGATAATGTTGAGAATCAACCCTCCATGACTCATAATTTGTCTACCTCATTTCCCATGACTTCACCCCTTGACACTAATGTGCTTAATGTTACCAAAACCATTCCTACCATCCCTAATTCCACTCAAGCTTTGGGGTCTACCCTAAGCTAAGGTGGAATTCCAATTCCATACTCCACAATACCAATGCCCATCCCTACATATACTAGTACACAACCCACAATAATATTCCAACCTACAACAACCATTCAACCAACCATAACATTTACACCCACTAGCATTGTGTTCACTTCCATAGTATTCTTGGAGGAATTCCTTCCACCTTTGTGCCTTCAAATACAATAATTCCTTAGCAATTGAACTCCACCAACCTACAATTCACTAGTCCTCCACATACATAGACTACACCACCTTATTCCCCTCAACCTTACAACCAAAATGATCCTCTCATTAACTCACTTTTGCAAACTATGACATCCTTTCAACAAGTGGAAACATTACAAAAAAATAATAAGAATCAACCTTTGCAATACATAAAGTCTACCCAGTTTTCATTTGACATATTAAGAGAACAAATGCCACAAGGTATAGATTTCCCTCACTTTGAGAAATATGGTAGGAAAAGAGATCCTGTCAGCCATGTTTCTACTTTTATGACCTTGTGTACATAGTGATTTGATCTTTGAGGATAAAATTTTGGCTAAGCTATTTCCTACATCCTTAAAGGATATTGCTTTAGAGTGGTTCTCCTATTTTCTGAACAATTCAATTGGTTCATTCAATGAAATTTTTTAGGCATTTGACAACCACTTCCATATTTAGATGGGTCCCAAGATGACCCTTGTGGATTTAATGAAATGCAAATAAAAAGAGGATGATAAAGTATCCAATTTAATTGGAAGATATCAAACAATTTATTCATAGGTGATCATTAAGATCCCTAATGATAGCCTTAAATGAATGTTCATTACAAACTTACAAGATAAAATCCAAAGAAAACTTGAAATTTTGATATTTCGATCCTTCACATAGTTATGTGCATCCCTTCATGATTATCAAAATTCAACTAGTAGTCGTGATGTCAAAAATCTCCCTAGTCATCCTAAAAATTCTGAATCCATCACTCAAAACAATTATCAACCTCTCAAGAAGCAGAGTGGGGTATTTTTACAACTAAATTCCCCTCAAACAAGTCAACAAACTAATAATTAAATGGTGGTTATCAAGACAAAAAATCATTTTGGGGAATGTGAGAGAGAGTTCACTCCTTTACCTGATATCCTTCATAATATCATGTCACAACTCATTGACAAGAAAATGCTTACCTTACCTCCTATTAGAGAAGGAGACCCTAATATAGCATTTCCTAAAGGCTTTTGAAAAAATTCTTATTGTCATTATCATCAACAGCATGGGCATGGTACATAATGTTGTAGGCATCTTAAAAAATTTGTGCAAGACCTTATTGATTCTAATCATTTACTAATTGGAGGTGTGAATGATCAAGGTAACGATTTTGTATCCCCTCCTAATCAAAATTTACAAGTCTTCACAAATCCACTGCCTGAACACACTGTTTCATTTGTCATACCTAGTAAAACGAAGAATGATGTGATGAATGTTGACACAGAGGATTATAACATAGAACAAACTCCTATGGAAACTAGTCCTCTATATACTATTAAACAACATAATGCAAAGAAAGAGGTGGAATTTATGGAAGGTAGAGCTCATAAGGGCTCAACTAAAAAGCCTCTTGAAATTGCATTCTCACAAAATGACATACTTAAACATGCACTTGATGGTTCTATTTACATAGCTAGTTGAATCAATGATAAGCCCACTAATGGGATGTTAATTGATCTCGTCTATGGAGAGAATGTGATCATAGAAGAAAAGTATTATATATGCATGAACTATATCAAGATAGATATGAGAAACCAAAATAATGGATCAAGACACACAATGGATTTGCTTGCCCTATGAAGGCTCAATAGATCTCCCTTTAAAAGTGGGATCAAAAACATTAAATCTATCATTCTCCATCATTCCATAATCAAAATAATTTCATGTGAAGCTAGGCTATCCATGGCTTTGGTCCATGAATGTCATCACTTTAGTTCTACATAAATGTGTAAATTTTCCATTTGGAAATGATATCTTTATTGTGCATCATACTGGATTTAATCTTTTGTTGACCTGAGGGAACTTTTTATTAGATTTCTTTTGGCCTGAACCTATGGGACATATCAAGCCTCATGAGGATTTCTTTTTCAAATCATATCTAAATTTCAAGGAAAATAAAATAGTTGAAATATCCCTTCGAAACATGCCTCAACATATAAATGAAAAACCTATCCTTGATGAAGTAATGATTGAACTAAAAGCACTTTTGAACATACAAGAAAAACCTGTAGAAAAAACTCCTAAAATTTTCTACAAGAGACCGTGAGATAACACAAACAATCTCGTTGTCCCTCCTAGATTCAAACAAGATTATAAATCCAAAGAAAAAGTGATTGAACAACCTACTATTGTTTCTTCTATTCCTCCCAAGGAAGAGAAGGAACCTATGATTGATAAAATCGCTCTAACACAAACAAAAATTGACAATAGATTGAAAAGGAATCGAAGTGATAGAGAGTGTAGGCATATGTGATAATGGAACTCCTAAAATTTTCATTTTCCATCTCAAAATCTTGCTAAATTATGGGTTAGATTTGTATCTGAGGGCTTAGGGTTTTTTTCTTCTATCACTGTTTAAGGGTTTTAACTTACCTAAGGTCCTCCTTGAAAAACCCTTGAGTTTATTTCCTTGCCAAGGTTTTAATTCTCTGTTGACCCCTTGTTCCTAGTTCTTAGTCTTTTAAGTTATGACTTATGCCATCAAAATCCATGAAGTGACTGACCCTTTGGTCTAGTTTTCTTGGTTGTTATATTTTAACCCATTACTTTAAATTTTCCTAAGGTTGGGCTAAATATTTCTTGTTAAATTCATTTGAGACTTAATTCTTTAATCCTATGGGTCACATTCCTTTCGGCTTAGTTGGGTCCCTCTTTGAAGACTAATTTTTTTTTTTTTTGTGGAGATATGAAAATCTTTGATGACCATTCGATTGTCATGAACAGATCTTGGATGTTCCCCACACACCCGTTCTATTTCATTGCTTACTATTTTTTCCTCATGGGCTAGCGGGCGTAAGCCATGTGTTCTATGTATTGGTGGGACCGATGTTTGTGTTGAAGATGGTAAGCGGTATTGAAAGAAGATCAATGATGGTCATTGAGTAATGTGGCTGCATCTTGACTGTTCCCCGCGTGCCCGCTCCATTTCATTCCTCATTAAAATATTTGAGTGGGCCAATGGGTAGTCACCGTGTGTCTTTTCCTATTCTAGGCCAAGTGTTTCTAAGTGATTAGAAAGCAAATATTTGAAGAGGATCAATGGCCAATAGTGGGTGACATGGTTCAATCCTGACTTCTCCTTACTATCTCGTGTGGGTCCCACCTTTATTAACTAATTCTCAATGGGCTAGTGGGTGATTTCCATGTGGAATAACTTAGAGGGTGTGGAATCATTGGATAAATGGAAAATATTAATCAAATATTAAGACACGGGGCATAGAGAATAAATTTTGCATTACTAAAAGAAGATATAATGCACATATTTGAAATATTTTAATTTGGGTCACTAATGGTGTAAGAAGAATAAGGTTGTAGCCAATTGATCTTGGATTAAGATTTGAGTATGAAGAGGTCATGAGATTTAATCTCAGCCCTTCCCAGTCTCCCCATTGATGAGATTTGTGCATGGGTTAAGACTCATGGGGGTGAGGGGAAGAAGACAAGTGGATTTTTGCAGCGATACAGGAATGGTACAGCCTATAGATCACTAGCAAGTGGTTCGAGGTAGCTTATTGTCATTTGATAAGTATTGTAGTTGTGTTCAATCAGGATTTTAAAATCAAGCTAACTAAATCTATATCATCCATCAGTTAACATGCCTATGTGATCAATGGCTCGCATTCAAAACTTTGTTTAAGGGAAAGCAAGCCATTCCGGTTCATGCGAGTGAGCCTTAATAATGGAAAGGACATTGAGCTACCAAAGTAGAAGGTTGTGTAGCTATTAAAACCTATCTTGAAAGCATAATTGGGAATTTTAAAGGATATCCTACACATTTGGATAGACTGTGCTATGATTTTCAGGCTTGTCTAAACATTAAGGCTAGGGTTATCAACCTATGAAAGAACCAGTAAGTAAAATACTACCTTCCCATTAGAATTATTGATAGAATTTTGATTGCCCAAACCTTTAAGTCTATTAGGGATTTTCTTGGTTCAACATTTTAAGGTTTTATGTTCAAAAAGGATAATTGGTTGGTCCTGCATTGTCATAGTTCATGTCAAAACATTATTTGAGTTGTAAGCCATGTTCAAGAAACTAAAAACCATACCTTGTAATACCTTTTGTGTCATGGCTCCCAAAGCACAATCAAAAAGTGTCTTCATCTAAAGGGGAAGGTTCTGCTTCCAACAAGCCATTGAATAAAGACCTTATTGACTAGTTACCACCCTCAACTAGTGAAAAACCTAAGATTCAACTACTTCTTTGAGGTCCGTGCAGGTAGTAGAGGGTTTGATTGAAAATAAAAATTCTATTAAGGATGCCAAATTACCTTACATTGGGTGGGAATTGTTCTATAGTTGGTTCAAGAATAGAAACCTATGTATTCCAGTAGGTAACCCTCAGAATTGTGATTTGGGGAAGTTGATTGTACCCAATGTCTACATGGATGTTGATTTGCTCAAAGCAGTGGCCACCAATTATGACCCAGTTACAAGAACTATAAGAACATATGATGTGAAAGAAATGGTCAAAATTACTAAGGAGGAATTTGCTCATATTTTCAAAATCACTAGATGGAGTAATGAAATTCCTAAGGTCAATGAAAACACTCTTAAGGAAGAATATGATAAGACTAAGATTGCATTCAGAGTCCACATCATGCCAAGCTATCTAACAGAAATTCTAGGCTAGAGGATTACAATAGGGAAATATGATAAGGAGCATTTCCCTATTAATTGTTTTGTTTCTTATTTCCAAAAAAATATTTTACTCCATATGCTAGATAATTGGTTATTATCTTGTCATGGGAATTCCTATGACATGGATGTATATGGCAGCCCATATTTAGCACCCCCAATATTGCACAATGTATGACTATGTGGGGTTTCTTGCATAAAAGATTCATGAAGGCCTAATAAGGTTTAAGAAAGGTGCGGATGGAGTAAGGTTTAGATAGTACTCATTGTTAATTCATATGTTTCTTTTCAAAGGTGCACCTTACTTTGGGAAAAATATGACTTTGGATAAGAAGGAGGGTAACTTGGATTTCCTTGTGTAGTGTTGGACTACTATTTTAGACAGGGAAACCTGACATTGCTGAGCCTACACCTAACTATAGAAGAGGCCTAATAATAACATAGGGTGTCAAAATCATCAACTCTAGAGATAGCTAACATGTACTAATATAACACATTGAGGATTACAGAGGAATTATTGACCTTTGGAAAGAGCACAATAATATGTTAGTTAAATATGGAAATTGTGAACAACACAATATGGAGTTATAGAAAAAGGTAGCATTATTGGAGGATAAGTTGTAAAGTTTGCAACTAGGAAAGTATAAGCAGACTAATGTTGACTCACCTACTAGTTCATAATAATCTGCACCCCCTGAATTTACTATTGAAGTGAGTTCCTCATGGGAAATTGTGCCATAGAACATGGGAAGTGTTACAATTTCAATAATAGAGCCTAGTAAATTAGAAATGGAATAGGCTGGGGAAGATATCGGTGGGGAGGATTTGCTCAAGCAGCTAAATGAATATAAAGAGAAAAGTGACAATCATGATAGAGAGGTTTTTAATAGCAATATGGAGATTGTCACTATAGTATTGGAGCATTTGAACAGAGCAGTGAATAACATATTGAATAACATTCATTATAACTATTCATCTATGGTGGGTGCTATAAATAATTTTAAGAATGACAGGGAAAGAGATATTCCACTTATGGAAACATGGATCCCTAGGGTGAAGGAATTGAGATTGATGTCCATTGGAGCTAGGTAAGATGCCAACCCTCCTAAAAAATTTAATCCCACTATTACTCTCGTAGGTAAAATTGAGGGGTACAGAGGAATTATTGAACCTTCGGAGATAAAAATAAGGGAGATGGTGAAATAATTTCATGAATCTCATCATGGTCTCCTTTCATCCATTCCAAGGGATGATGGTAGCATAAAAACCCTGCAGGAACGGAAAGATTAAACTAGTTAAACTATTTCAGATTAGGCAGTTTCATTTTTCAAAAATATGATATGGGCACACTGAAGATAAATATGGATATGTTGGCTCATGTAGAGATTGTCTTGTTGGAGCTTGAAAAGGAGGCCAACCAAATTGTTACCAAGTATACACCTAATAGAAAAAATGTTGATGAGGTCATGAATTTCAATTGGCCTACTGAAGAGGAATTCTTGGAATGGAGAGGAAAATACTTGGAGGGGGTGGTGGGTTAATATAAAATGGTAGGGTGGTGATTTGAAAATTTTTATTTTGAAGTTTGCAATCATGATGAGTAATGGATGGGTGAAAATGCACTACATAGCCTAGATTTAGTACACATTAGGCTTTTGTTAAAGTATAGAAAATATAGTGCATCTTCTTCAAATTGAATTCATGACAAGACTGCAAACATGGACATATTCCTTGTCCTTTCCTTTCTATTTCTTTAATGTTTTCTTTCACTTTCTTTTTGTGTGTGTGGGCACAATTTTTGAGTAAATAGTTTGAAGATACTTTTTGAAAATGGGACCAGATCTCCAATCATGAATGAAGACTAATTTTATTTCACACATGTTTCCCACCTCTTGGGAATGCATAATAACTAAATAGGGAATCTTTGTTATTGCGGTCTAATTGGGTAATAACATGTGTACTTTCTAGTTGGAGGCTTGTTTTTCTCCTTCATTTTTATAAGAAGGAATTCAGGGCTAGAAATTTGGGGTTCATTGTTTTGCAATCGACATTGTGAATTTTGAAAGGAATACCAAGCATGTTTCAAGTTTTTTCTTAAGTTCATAGTTTGTAATTACATATGTAGTTTTGATAAGAAGATACAAAATACAATACAAAGTGATACCAATTTCATGGCTATTGTCTCACCTCTGTACTCGTTTTATGAGTTATGAATGAAAATAATAAATGATTGTTTTGTTCATCTCTATTGTTTCTCAATGGATGTTTAATTTCATTCTTTCTTATTAGTTCAATGAATTAATGTAAATAATTGGATGAGATTGTTAACTCATAAGAACTAGGTAATAGAATATTTGTCAGCATTGATTATCATGAATGCAATATGGGAGTGGTGTAATGTAGTGTTTCTTGAGATTGTATGTTGCTATTGTTGATTTGTCAAGTTGCATAGGTTGAGAATGACTTCATGATTGGGATAAAGTACTAGTTTGTGCAAAGTATTCATAATTCAGTTTATGGGTTGATTCACTAGCTAATCACTTTTTATTCAAAAACTTTCAAATGAATACCATTGTAGTTGTTTTGTTTTGAGTTTCATTATTCTCATGCTCCAAGTGTAGGGTATCAAAAAATGAGCTACCAACTTGTTTGATATAATACCTTGTTAAATAATTTTATGAGAATTATTTGTTGATTGATATTGTATCTAAGTAGTAATCATATAAATTTCCAAGTATACATTGTGGGATCACCCTCCTGAGTTTCACAGAGCCCAAAGTGTAGGAGTAGAATTTGTTCAGCTTTTACTCATTCATTGGCCAATCCCTTTGGAGTACTAAGTATTGGAAATGGAAAAGTCCATAGTTATTTCTAAAGATTAGCTTGTTTCTTAAAAAATAACCAACAAATTGTTGACTCTACTGTGGATTCGCTAACTCCAAATTCTCTAGTTCAGACCTGGTACATATAGTTAGAGTCGAGTATTTTATTATATTATTCTTACTTTCTGAAGAATAATTGGCTCAAATTTTGTTGCAATGGTCACATCATACCCAATCTTATGTGTCAAGTCCTAGTTCATTTTGTCACCTTGTGTTAGGTATGTTTAAAATCTTTTTTGAGGTTACAAGTACAAAGTCAAAGTGTACTCACTTTCTATTTCCCAACATAAGATAAATTCTCAAAAGGAATGTAAGAAGGATTCTAACATATTTGACACAGTGAAGAAGACTAGAAGTTATACGAAGAAGCATCCTAAGAAGAAAGCAGAATCTAAACTTGCAAAAGAGAAGCAAGCTGCCTGGGTTAAGAAACACTCAAAATCAAGTAACTATGTTGAATCCCTTGCCTATGCATCTCCTACTTTTAATGTTGAAGTAAGTAGTGCAAATATTTATGAAGATGCACAAGAAGTTGAAGTGTCTAACATAGATCAAGGAAGCTTTCCTCTTGAGCAAGTGTTTGATAATGAACTTGACATTTCAAGAGAGGAGGATAGGTGATATTTTTGGAGTAAGAATAAGATGTTAAATAGGTGTAGGACAACTGAGATGGGGGGTGAATCAGTTGTCACACAATTCAAACTTAAAACTTCAACACTAATTAATTCCACAACCACGTTTTTCTATTATTAATTAAGAGAATGAAACACAAATAACAGAAAGAAAATCAACATAATGAACATGATATTTTTACATGGAAAACCCAATGAGGGAAAAACAACGATGAGGGTTAACTCACAATATAAAGATCATAAAATAGAGGCTCAATACCCTGAAGAGGACTCATTTTCCAAGTACACAGGTTCACTTCCTATAAAAATGACTCACTATCCATAGAAAGGACTCACTATCGAACAAGAAGGTTCACTACCTATAGATACAAAAGATAACAAAAATATCCACCACAAAAATTAACACATTCACAAGATTGTAGAAACCTTTATCTCACTGTCTTCAACACAATGAAGAACTACTATTACAACTCACACACACACTTCTTCTCTTATGATTTGTGGCTCACTTTCATCACTTTGCATCACACTGTCATACGAGAATTCACAATTTGACTTGCTTTTATACCATCCTCAACCTTAGAAACTTTCTCCAAGGTCGACCACAAATGCCTCATTTCAAAAATTCAAATTAGGTTGGCAACTCAAGATTCCCATGGTGGAAAGTAATAAGAGTGGACCAATAAAATACATTTTTCAAGATCATAAACAACATCTTGAAACAACCACATGCTTCTTAATTAAATTTTATTCTTCGAATGAAGTGTAAACACCAGGTCAGTCAAACCTAATGAAAACACAAATGATCATTGATGTACATGCTTCCCAACAAGAATATGACACATGGATGCCACAAAATGCTTCCTTATGCACGAGAATAAACTTCATAATCTTCTAGATCCATCCATCACAAAACAACAAACTTCAATCACTAAATACCTTTCACCAGTCCAACCAAACTGTATAAACTCACACTGAATTACTGAAACATGACTTCTGGATCACCAATCTTCAAGACACTTTGCTAGAGTGCAGAAAAGACCTTTACAAGAAATATTCTAGATCTGCAAGATCTAAAAAAAAATAGAGAAGAAATGTAAAGCAACAATATTTCACAAAAGACCAACTCTGCCAGAATAGTTCACAAACTGGTGAACACAACTTTAACATACCATCAAACTAGAAGCTAAAACTCAAGAGATATCACCACTAAATCCCCATTATCAAACCTTTAGATCCACTCAAGCATAATATCAACACAAGAGAAATGTAGAGCACATACTAGAGCACATTCTGAACACTTTCATCATTTTTTTTTTGCTTCTTTATTTAATTTTCTCAAAAGCACTTGGAAACTCATCAAACCAAGACATATGCTACACCATAGAGATAGCTCCATGTACTCACTGCATCTCAACAACATCTCAGCCATACATGTACAATCTGCAACATGCTAAACTATGTTGACATCAATGAAAACATTAATGACAACACCACCAACTTGCTCGTACTTACAACAATCTCCCCCTTTGTCATTGATGGCAACACATGATGTGAAAAACAATCAAAGACAAAAAAAATTATGCACTATCCCGGGAGAACACCTTCTCTTCTTCACCTATTTTTTACATGAATTTCTCTCCCCCTTTGACATCAATGACAAATATAAACAACATTGATTACTCCTCCTTAGGAATACACCCATACTGCAACAATGAAAACCTTTTCTACTCCCCTGAAGGAGTAGACCCATTTCTCAGTCCAAATAAATGAAGAATCTATGAATTCAATGGATTGATCCACCTTCATGTGCACCTAGTTAGGAGGTCCAATGACCCCCAACATCTCCCTAAGATGCTCAGAATTATCCTTCAGAAGATCCTTAGTGAATGTGTCTATAATTTGTTCCTTTGTTGTCACATACTCCAATCTAACCTCATTCTCTAGCACTTTTTCTGCTAGAAAATCATACTTAATAGATATATGTTTTGTTTTTGAATGCATAACCAGGTTATTTGAAATGTTTATTGCACTTGTGTTGTCACAAAAATAGAAATAAGAACATCACATACTACACCAATGTCTTTTAGTGTTTGCTTCATCCATAAAACCTATGTGTAGCAAGATGTTGTAGCAATATATTCTGGATATGTTGTGGATAAAGAAATTGAGTCTTTCTTTTTTCTCAACCATGAAACTAATGTTCCACCAAGAAAGAAAGCACCACCACTGGTACTCTTCCAGTCATCTACACATCCGACCCAATCAACATTTGTATAAGTAAGCACTCAAGGTGAAATCATCACTCTTGGGATACCATAATCCATAATCCGACATGCCTTTAAGATATCTAAATATCCTCTTTATAGAGCTGTGACATGTGTTTCTTTGGGATCTACTTAGAATCTAGCAACTAAACATACTACATGCATAATGATTGATCTAGTAGTAGTAAGATACAGTTGTCAACCAATCATAGATCAATATTTGCTCTGATTAGTCCTAGCAGATTCATCATCTTTGCTCAGTTTACATCTGGTTACCATATGAGTACAAACTAGTTTGGAATCATTCATCCCAAACTTCTTGAAAAACTCTTTTACATACTTAGATTGTGAAATGAATATCCCTTTATTACTTTGATTCACTTGTAGACCAAGGAAGAAATTCAATTCATTGATCATAGACATCTCAATTTTTTTTTGTATCTCTTCAACAAAATTTTTACACATGCCTTCATTTCCACCAAAAATGATATCATCAACATAAACAACTACTATCAATATTTTGTTAACTTCCACTTTGAAGTAAAGATTATTGTCAACAGAACCTTTGCTAAATCCTTTCATTTTCAAATATTTGTCTGGTCTTGCATACCAAGCTCTAGGAGCTTGCTTCAACCCATATAATTCCTTCTTCAACTTACAAACCATGTCTGGTTTGTCAAACAATTGAAACCCTTCAGGTTGCTCCATGTACACCTCTTCTTCCAAATCACCATTTATAAATGTTGACTTAACATCCATCTGATACACTTTGAAGTCCTTGTGGGAAAAGAAAACCAAAAACATCCTAATAGCTTCCATTCTGGCCACAGGGGAAAATTTTTCTTCAAAATCTATACCTTCAACTTGTGAATATCCCTTACATACAATTCTTTTCTTATTCCTTGCAACTTGTCCACTTTCATTTAGCTTATTCTGAAACACTCATTTCAAACCAATCACATTTTTATTCACAGGCTTGGGGACTAGTTCCCATGTTTGATTTTTTTTAATCTACTGCAACTCTTCTTTCATAACTCTCATCCAATTCTCATCTTCACATGCTTCACTTACAAACTTGGGTTCAATTTTAGATAATTTACATAAATTTACCTTAGCTACAACTCTGCTTCTTGTCTTCACACCTTCACTTTTATCTCAAATTATCTAATCCTCTAGGTGATTCTTATGTACATAGTTAGGAGTCCTAACAGTAGGTTCTTGTTCATTTTCTTCTCCTTCTTCTTCTCCCACTTGTTCTTCTTTCTCTTCTTCTTCCTTCTCCTTGTTTTTTTTAGGTACATGTCCATAGATAAGATCATCAGGTTCAAGTTCACCTATCTCAATAGGTTTGTGTATGTATTTATCAACTTTTACATTAGCACTTTCAATAATCTTTCTCAATATTTTGTTAAAGCATCTGTATGTTTTGCTAGTAGTAGAGTATCAAAGAAAGATTCCTTCATCACATCTAGCATCAAACTTTCCAAGATTTTCATCATCTCTTTTAATATAGCATTTGCTTCTAAATACCTTAAAATACTTCATGGTAGGTGTCTTAGTGCTATTGTATCTGATCTAGACTCTATTAAGAACATAAATAGTATTATGTATCTCTTCTCTCTAGTACACATCTAGTACATTTGATTCATTCATCATGGTTCTAGCAGCTTCTTATACAGTCCTATTTTTTCTTTCAACTACAACATTTTGCTAAGGGGTTCTCATAGCGGAAAACTATCTTCTTATGCCATGTTTTTCACATAATGCATTAAATTCACCAGAAGTGAATTCTCCACCTCTATCGGATCTCAAACACTTGATTTTCAAATTTACTTCATTTTCCGCTCTTGCTTTGAATACCTTAAACCTATCCAGAGCCTGAGTCTTTTCTCTGAGAAAAGAAACCCATGTCATTTGAGTATAATCATCAATAAGCAAAATGAAATATCTATCACCATTCTAGCTTCCAGTTCTAGTCAGACCACAAAGATCAGTGTGAACTAACTCCAGCATTCTAGTAGTAGAATTCTCTTTTCCCTTAAAGTTGCATCTTGTCTATTTCCCCAATTGACAACTTCTACAAATAGCATTAGTAGGTCTTGTGATTCTAGGGAGCCCTCAAACAATCTCCTTTGCACTGATCTTGACAAGGTTATCAAAATTTACACGTACCATTCTCTGGTGCCATAACCAACTTTAACTGATTTGAGATACAAGAAAATGACCATCAACTACCTTCAACTGATAGATTTTTCCATGAGTTCTTGCAGCAACAATAATATCTCCATTTCTAGATCCTTTTTTGATTTCACAGGTATTATTCTAAAACACAAGTCTAAAACCATTTCTACACATCTAACCTACACTCAAAAAATTATGCATCAAACCCTTCACATAATATACATCATCAGTACTATTCATTCCATAAAATCTAAGTGAACCTTTCCCATAGATATTTTCTCCTAAATCATCACCAAACATAACTAGACCACCATCATATTTATCAA
Source organism: Sequoia sempervirens (assembly GCA_007258455.2). Taxonomy (NCBI): domain Eukaryota; kingdom Viridiplantae; phylum Streptophyta; class Pinopsida; order Cupressales; family Cupressaceae; genus Sequoia; species Sequoia sempervirens. The sequence goes on from VDFB02000003.1 coordinate 457,851,647, forward strand.
GTTTAGTGAACTTACTCTTATCTTTGGTCATGTATTTTGAACATCCACTATCAATTACCTAGTAGTCTTCATCCTCTTTTGCATGAAAGGCGGTAACCAAAGTACCTTCCATCATATTTTTCTTATTCTCTGGAGCTTTCTTGCTTACACATTTTCTAGGGTTAGTGGATACAAATTTACTTTCCAAAGCTAAGAATAAGCATTCACTATCATCAACCTTAATCTCAAATTCATCATCAAAAATTCCCACTTCTTCTTTAACATAGTATAGCTTCTTATATTTCTTATCCTTATAATCTTTATTCTTCTTATGCATAGCTCTATTCAAACATCTTGAAGCATAATGACCAATATTACCAAAATTAAAACATTTAAAGGGAAACATACCTTTATACTTTTTGGTGCCTTTCTTCAAATTCTTGGTGAAGTTTGCTTCCAACTCATCAATGCCATCACTATCCAGTTCCTCTTCAATCTTCAATGCTTTAAATGTCATTTTGGTCTTTTATTCTATCTTGTCTTCTTTCTAGAACTTTCTCAACTCAAATTCTTGTAAGGTGTCAAACAACTATTCCAAAGTATATTTCTTAGGATCATAGACTTCTTCAATCACAATCCATAGATAGGGTTATCGGGTATGTGTAGGATCATGATGGGCCAAAAAGTGGTGATATGATGGGTATGTGTAGGGTATGTAGATGGCAATTTTTTCTTACCCAAAACTAATGAAACGAAAGGGATTTTAAAGGAAATTCTCAGCTTTCCACCAATATAAATTATGTTTTACTTTGAATTTAATAAATAATATTATTCATTTTCTATTTGAATTACGACTAAGTCCTGATTGATAGGCTGATTGAAAAACATCTATAGCTTTCAAACGGTATCACATTTTTTGAATCTGAAACATGTGTCACATTCTATGATTCACATACTATAGACTAAAAAAAAAGAATTTCATGAGGTTTTGGCTAAGTTAAAGTGGTCACATATACAAATTTTTATATTTTTTAAAAGTTGTAATAAAAAATTCATAATTAATTATTTACTTGGAAAAATTACAAAAATATATCACATTGGGACATGAGTCCTCCACTTGTACCTAAAATCTTATAAAAAATATTATCATTTTATTGTGGTTAGGGTGGTCAGATAGACACCTACTTCTTAGTTTTTCTCTGAAATTTAAGTACTACTGCATTGAAATTTCAAATTTCACCAAAATAGATTTAAAAAAAATAAACCTAGTAGTTTAGAAACTAAATTCAATTTTCTATAGATTCTATTCTTACATATTTTTGAAATAATATAGATAACTTATTCAAATTTTTACGTCAAGTTGCATAACTCTGATTTTTCTAAATTTTTTGCCACTTAAGGGCCTACTTTTTCCATGATGATCTTGCACATACCCTATCAAGATCTTCTCAATTATATCTTCATCTGGTATTTTTCCTCCTTGATTTCTAACTTCATTTGTAATTAGTTCAACTCTCTAAAAGAAACTTGTAAACTCTTCACCTTCCATCTTTGGATTCATAAATTTGTGCTTCACTGCCAGCTTCTTTGTTAATTTCACTCTTTCATTTCCTTCATACATATCTTCCAACTTCTTCTAGAATTCATATGCAGTTTCCAAAGAAGAAACCGTTGCTCGCTCATTTCTAGATAAACCACTACAAATGGCATACTTCGCCTTCTCATTTTCTTCATAAGCGAAGATCTCATCCTCAGTACTAAGACTGCTAGACGAGTACATATACTTTGTCTCAACAGCCTTCTAGGTCTTGAAACCAAAGGGGATAATATATCCTTTCATCTATCCCTTCCAGTCATTATAGTCAGTTCCATCAAACATAGGGATCACCAACTTGTGCACGATCAAATCTTCCTTAAGTAGTTAAGCTCAACAACAAGGAACCAATGCTCGGTTACCAATTGTTAAACAAGTGTAGGACAACTGAGAGGGGAGTTGAATCAGTTGTCACAAAATTCAAACTTAACTTCAACACTTATTAATTCCACAACCACATTGTTTTATTATTAATTAAGAGCATGAAACAAAAATAATAGAAAGTAAATCAACAAAACGAACACCATATTTTTACATGGAAAACCTAATGAGGGAAAAACCATGGTGAGGATTAACTCAAAATATAAAGATCATAAAAAAAAGGCTCACTACCCAGAAGAGGACTCACTGTCTAAGTACAAAGGCTCACTGCCTATAAGAAGGACTCACTGTCCATAGAAATAACTCACTATCCATAGAAAGGACTCACTGTCCAACAGGAAGGCTCATTGTCTACATATACAAAAGAGAACAAAAAGATCCACCACAACAATTAACACATTCGCAGGATTGTACAAACCTTTATCCCACTACCTTCAACACAATGAAGAACTGCTAGTACAACTCACACACACACACTTCTTCTCTTATGATTTGTGGCTCACTTTCATCACTTTGCATCACACTATCATAAAAATCTTCACAATTCGACTTTCTTTTATACCATCCTCAACCTTAGAAACTTTTTCCAAGGTTAGCCACACATGCCTCATTTCAAAAATTCAAATTAGGTTGGCAACTCAAGATTGGACCAATAATATACATTTTTCAAGATAAAAAATAACATCTTGAAACAACCACATGCTTCTTAATTAAATTTTATTCTTTTAATGAAGTGTAAACACCAGGTTGGCCAAACCTAATGAAAACACAAATGATCACTGATGTACACGCTTCCCAATAAGATGATAACATTCAAACACCACAACATGATTCCTTATACATGAGAATGGGTGATCCCACAAAGCTGGTTTACAATTTCTGGGAGGAACTGATTTTTGCTGAAATCACATATTTTTAGAAAATATAATGATTTAAGCCTTAAAAGGTTCTATTTAAAGAATTACAATTGAAGAGGGTTTAATCAAACTACCTTAAATCAAACCTCCTTGGATAGAACCCCGCTAGTTTTAAACCATACCTATAACGGAGTCTCCTTTACACCTATCAAAATGTTGATAAAAAACCACTTTTGATTTACCTTTTGGGGGATCAAATGAATTCATTTAAAATTTATTTTTTGTAAGTATGTAGTCCTTATTATAAGCTTCCCAAAAAGTATAATTTTAAATAAATTTAATTTAATTATTATATTTATTTTTTATTTCTTGTGAATGTAAGTTTTTCACTGAAAATCAAGGTCTCCATTTTGCACATGTGGAAAAAAAGCAGATTATTAAAAAAAAAAAAAAAAATATTAGTGCACCAGATATTGAAGTCCTTGATCCAACAAAGAAAAAAAAATTGAATTTCGATGCATACAAAAAAAATTATGTGTTATACAGTCGCGCTATGTCTGAATTATAATTGGTTTGAATTCGAAACTTGATTAAAGAAAATATTTTCAATAAAAAATTATCTAACCAAGTGGAAGCACTAGATATCAGAGTTAAGAGTCTAAATTATAAAGAATTAGAATTTTATCCTTCATGGAGAAAAAGTTACGCGTTATACGGTGTCACTTTTAAAAAATGTTGTTTTCTAAAAAAAACTAGTTTTTGAGGGAGATGGAAAAAGAAGTGCAATAGATCTGATTCCAATTTTTTTGAAAAAATAATATTTAGAATCTCTAGAAAAATGTCATGAAACTCTAGTTTGCATCATCTTCAAATTCCTCATAGTTTAGCCGCTATAGGTGCCCGAAAGTGAAGATTTAGTTAAAAAAAATATTTCAGTGTCCAGTTTGGCCAAAAATTGTAAACCACTATTGTGGGATCACCCGAATACACTTCAAAATCTTCCAAATACATCCATAGAAAAATAACAAACTTCAGTCACTGAATACCCTTCACCAGTCCAATTAGACCATATAAACTCGCATTGAATTACTAAAACATAACTTCTGGATCACCAATCTTCAAGCCACTTTTCTAGAGCATAGAAAAGATCTTCACAAGACATATTCCATATCTGCAAGATCTAAAACAAAATAGAGAAGAATTGTAGAGCAATAATATTTCTCCCAATCCACAAAAGACCAAATCTACTAGAACAATTCACAAACTGGTGTACACAAGTTTCATGTACCATCAAACCAAAACCTAAAACTCAAGAGATATCACCACTAAATCCCCATTATCAAACCTTCAAATCTGCACAAGCATAGGATCAACATAGGAGAAATGCAGAGCACATAACAGAGCACATTTTGAACACTTTCATCATTTTTTTTCTCTTCTTTATTTAATTTTCTCAAAAGCATTTGGAAACTCATGAAACCAACACATCTGCTACACCATAGAGATAGCTCCATGTACTCACAATATCTTAGCAGCATATTAGCCATACATGTACAATCTACAACATGTTGAACTATGTTGACATCAATGACAACATTAATGACAACACCACCAAACTTGCTCATACTTGCAACATAAGAAGTTCTCAGAACCTTTAACCCTTGGAGTCAGGTTTGTTTTTAATGGAAATTTAAAGTCAAGGGGTGAGTCTCCTAATATAGAAGTGCAACTTTCTCTTGAGGGAGAACATATCAATCAACCCTACTATACTCCCACACCGAGTGAGCTTTGAGATGTCTTAGAAAATAAAGATGAAATAGACAAAGACATGCAAGCCTTATAAGAAGAATAACTTAGGCTTAAGGAAGAAGAAGAGAATAGATTAAAGTGGTTGAATGAGAAACAAGATAGGATTCGAGCTAAGCAACTTGAGAGAGATGCTAGGAAACAAAAAATAGAAAGGATGAGAGAAGATGTTGCTAGGTGGAAGGCCTTTGAAGAAAATATCTTTAAGGTTGCCATTGAGATTACCCTTGGAATTCCTAAAGTAATAGTCAAGATAGGAACCTCTATTTGTAATACCTATACCACATATTTTTCAACTACCAGAGCCTTAGATCCTTTTTCTACTGCTAAGAAAACATCATTTATAGATCATGGGAACAATTCCATTGATCAACCAAAGTAAAATACCTTCAACACCGGAACCAATACCCATACTTCATTTGTTAAAACCCCCACAAATAATGCCAAATTTGATCCTACTCCATCCACTACGCCTCCAGATCCCAAGATCTTAAAATTGTAGTTGGTAAATGACAAACTATAAGAAGAGTTGAGGAAAGCTGAAATAGAAGCTTCCAATGTAGAAATAGCTAGGAATATTTCTTTTCTTAAAATGTCTACACCAACTCTAGAAGCTTCTAGCTCTAGACATGATGATAATGAATCCCAAAAAAAGAAGTCTACGAGATATACTGTTAATGGAGGTGGTGGAGGTGGAGGAAATAATAAGAATAAGAATTCTTATTTAGAAGATGATGAAGGAGACAAGAAAGCATGTGGTAGTGATGAAAGTCGAAAGGGTAAGGATAGCAATCAATTTGACAAAAAAAGAGATGATGAGCAAAGATATGCTCATAGAGATCAACATACTAGGAGACCACTCCAAGTAGATAGATATTAACAGCTGTGTTTCACCAAAATATCGGGCTATCTCAACCCATTTCCTAAAGATATCAGGCCTGCTCTAGTCAGATTTTCTGGAAACAATGCTCTAAGTGGTGAACATCTCAAAGCATTTTCCAATGTTATGGATGACTTTGAGGTAGAGGCAAAGGATTTCATTATTAAATTATTTATGTAGTATCTCATTGAAGATACTCGAGAGTGGTATAGGAGTTTTTCTACCGAGAGCATTGGCTCTTGGGAGGAATTAAAAAGGATATTTAAATAGCAGTACAGTGACAAGACTCATTCAAGCTTTTTGTTGAATCAATTTAATAACATTGCTAAAGGTTCTAATGATTTTGTGGGTCAGTTTAAAACAAGGTTCCAAAAGGCTAGGAAGAGGTTGCCTCCTCATCTACAATTGAATGATAATGTGTTCTTGGTAAATTACTACAATGCTTTTGATACAAAAATGAGCTACCACCTATTGGATAAGAATCCTCAGACATTGAGGGAAGCTTACAAGATAGTGGAACATATTGAGAATATCAGCAGAGCAACTAGTAAAGTTGGTATAAGAAATGATGCAAAGCTCTTAAAAAATCCAAAAAAGGAGGATAAAATTTTGGGTGCTAAAGGGGGCACTCTTGAGGATAAGATTGATAATTTTATGAAAACTATAAATGAAAAAATTGTATAACAAGAAAAGGCTCAACCAAAAATATCAAAGGAATGAGAGACCTCCTTAGTTACATGATCACCCATATAATACCAATTGATATAATGGGAAGATTGTTCCTAATAATCAAAGAAATTCCTAGAATAAGGTCCCTTTGAATCCTCTATAGAAGAATTTAGGAAATTTGGTTGAAGAAACCCCTTGGTGCATTGTTTTCCAAATGCCACATTCTCCTCAGCAATGTGTAGTTACACATATGGTTTAGGTGGAAGAAGATGTACTTGAAGATTGTGATCAACCAAATGAGGATGATATTAATATACTCATGGTTATGGGTGATTTTGATTTTGTTGAAAGTGAATTCTCATCTGATATGGAGCCCCATGAAATGGATATAGATGATCAAAGGAAAATTGTTAGTACATATCATTAGCAAGTTATCTCTGATGAGGATGTTGATAGTGATATTGAAGAGATAACACCCTCATATGAAGAGATTGCAATATATGCTATGTCCTTGGTTGCCCAAGCTAGAAGTTCATATCATCTAAGGAATAGAAAATTTGATGGTGAACAAGCCACTCTTGTTGGTATTCTTATCAAGGAGCAAAATTCCAAAATCCAAGGGCACAAGCCTGATGGAAAAATAGAAGCATTCAAAGCTAAAGAAGTCAGGGGAGATAAAATTTGGGCTAACAAAGTAGATAAGCCAAAAGCTAGTGAAGAATCCAAATCCCCTGCTATTAATATAAAGACACATAAAAAAAATCCTGAAGTTACAAGGAAGGATGCCAAGCATAGAGATGAGGTAACTAAAAATCAACAGAATGAAAGCAACACTAAACAAGGTATGCTCCCAAATGAATTACCCAAGTATACTCATGTTGATCTGTTTCAATTACTTAGCCAAGTAAAAGTATCTGTGCCTTTTCTTGAAATGATGAGAATAGATAAACATAAACAAAAGGCAGTAGTCATTATCAATGGTGCTACTATAGCTTGTGATCATTTAGTGGTTCCCACTCCACCCAAAGTGAGTGAAAAAAATAAGAAAGACAAGGAAGTTGAGGGAGTCATCACTAAGATTCCCCATATATTCCTAGGAAATTTAGTGATTGCTTGTCCTAGGAAGACTGATCCATTTTTCCTCACACTAATTTTTGAGGGAAATTTTCTAAAATAATGTATTATTGATTCTAGAGCATCCAACAATATCATGCCAGCCAAAATCATGGAAGCATTAGGACTAAAATTTGATATCACTCATGGTAAGTGCTATGCCATAGATTCAAGAGAAGTCCATGTTATTAGAGTGATAAATGAACTTCCTTACAGATTAGCATCCTATCCAAAAAAGAGTTTAAAATGAGTGTGGTGATAGTGGATATCCCACCTAATTATGGAATGTTGCTATCTCAGAAATGGAGTGCATCTATGGGAGGCAGTATGCAATGTGACATGTCTTATGCCACATTTCCCATTGATGGTAAGGATGTTCAAGTGGTGTGAGAACCAAAGGTACCACATATGTTGGAGCATGCTCCTAAAGATGACACAATTCTTTTTATAGAAACTGATATCAATGATTTCAAGGTGGAAGAAGTACCAAGAGAAGATGATAAGTTCCTTGCACCCATAAGAAATCAGGTTTTGAAATTATCTAACAAAGATGGAATTTGGAAAATGTACTTTGATGGTGCAATTTACAAGGAAGGGTCTGGTGCAGGAATATTATTGGTGTCACCTAGTGGCAATACTTACAAATTTTCATTCACTTTATCTTTTGTCTGCATGAATAATGTGGCAGAAAATGAAAAATTATTACTAGGATTGAGATTAGCTGAGAAGCAAGGATTAAAAAAAATAAAGGTAATTGGTGATTCTAAGCTTGTGATATCCCAAGTAAGAGCCAAATATGCTTGCAAGAACAACAAACTGAAGTAGTACAAAAATGTTGTCTAGGATTCCATTGAGTAGTTTGATGCTTTTAGAATTGACTAGATGGAAAGAGGATAGAACAAAGTAGCTGACTTACTTGCTAACATTACATTAAGACCAAATGACATAACTTTTATAGGTATCTCTAAGGTTGAGGTACAGACAAGGCCTTCAATTCCTGACAATGTGCACAACTAGCCTATTTTCAATGAGGATGAGGATATTCTTAAATTTTTGAAATGTGTTGATGAATATGAAGGTCAAGGGATAGAATTTGGTGGATTTGTTTAAAACGTAGATGGAAAGGACACAATATTTGAGAAGGAGGTCATCTAGTTGAAGACAAATAAAATCAGAAAATTCCTTGTAGCACTTGAAAGGGTCTTTGGCAGTCAAGATAAAAGCAAGATTAAGACAACTGTTGGTCATCTAGAGGACCTAAAGGAAGTAAATATGGGGACTCAAAATTTCCCTAAGAATGTGTATGTAGGAAAGAAAATGAACACTAAAGTTAAGGTAATGTTAAATGCCTTACCAAGAAAATATAGACATGTCTTTGATTGGTCATATGCTGACTTGAAAGCATATAGAGAGGAGTTATTTCATCATGAAATTTCCCTAAAGAAGAATGTTAAGCCTTTCAGGCAGAAGCAAAGACCAATTAATCCTACTTTGGCTCCCAAGATGTAAGAGTAGCTCATAGAGTTAAGCGATGTTGGCATCATAAATCCCATCAGACATTCTTCATGGGTATCTAATTTGGTGCCAATCAGAAAAGAGAATTGAGATATAAGGTTGTCCATGGACTTTACGAAACTGAATATATCCTCATTAAAGGACAACTATCCATTGTTGAACATGGAAGCTATGTTACAAAAGGTAAACTGGCTATGAGATACTATCAATGATGGATGAATTTTCCAATTATAACCAGGTGAAAGTAAAGGATCTGAGTAGTATAAGACTACATTCACTACTCCATGGGGTACTTATGTATATGTAAGGATTCCATTTGGTTTAACAAATTTAGGTGCCACTTTTCATAGGGCTATGGATGTAGCCTTTTTTTATTTTATTGATTTATTTATGGCTATCTACCAAGATGACTTGATTTCCTACTCTAAGAAAGAGGAAAATCATTGTATGCACTTGGAAAATATGTTTGTTAGGTCTCTAGAGTATGGGATATCTCTGAATCTGAAGAAATGTGCCTTTGGGGTCACTGAGGAAAAATTGCTTGGGAAAATTTTTTCCAAAGAAGGAGTAAGGAGTAAGGATTGACCCTAAAAGGGTAGCAGCCATAGATAGGATCCCTCAAATAAATAATGTCAAAGGAATTTAGTCATTCTTTGGATAGATAAATTTTCTAAGAAGGTTTGTGACTAACTTTGTGGAAATCATAAGACCCATTTCCAAGATGTTGAAGAAGGGAGAAAAGGTGCTCTAGAGTGAGGATCCTAGTTAGACATTCAAGAAAATTAAACAAGCTATCAAGGAGGCTCCAGTTTTGAAATATCTGGATTTCTCTAAGCCAATGTACATTTTCTCTCTTGCTTATTTTCATACTATTATTGTTGTTCTATTATAGATAAATGAAGAGGGATTTGAACAACCCATTGCATTCTTCAACAAATATTTATAGGTTGTAGAGCTCAAATATGACATGATTGAAAAGAAAGCATATGCTCTGGTTAAAGTTGTGAATAATTTCATAATTGACCTAGTGGGACTTATTGTCATAGCTTTTGTAACAAGTGCTATTGTGAAATGAATCTTCACTCAACAAGAAACTACAGGCATAAGGTGTAGATGGATCAATAGGATCCAAGAATTAAATATTGATGTAAAGATTACAAAATTAGTAAGAGGGCAGGGCCTAGCTAAGTAGATGGCAGAAACTAATTTGGAGGCTAACCAGATTAATCAGATAGAGATTGTTGGTGTTGCACCTATCTATGATATGAAAACATGAAAATGGTATAGAATGATTACATCCAATATTTACAAACTTTGCAGTGTCCTACAGATATGACCAAAAATGACAAGAGGACATTAAAACTACATGCCATCAAGTATGTGATTATTGACAATGAGCTATGGTGGAGAAACCTAGATGGTGTACTGCTTAAATGTGTGGATGGAAAATAGGCATTGGGACTCTTGTAGGAAATACATAATGGAGTGTGTGGTGGTCATTACATTGAGAATACCACAACTCATAAGGTCTTGAGAGTAGGATTCTGGTGGACTACTATCTTTAAGGATGCTCACAACTTTGTTAAGACTACTTGTGATGCTTGTCAGTGATTTGTAGGAAAACTAATTTTTTTTAGGGAATCTATCACTTAGGCCTATTTCTATTTAGGCCCCTTCCCAACAATGGGGAATTTATTTAATTGGAGAGAACCCAAAAAAGTATAGTGGAGGGCACTCATGGATCCTTGTTGCTACTGACTATTTCACAAAATGGGTAGAAGCAATACCCACAAGAAAGGAAACAAGAAAAATGGTGGTGGACTTCCTATTGAATAACATTCTTATTAGGTTCGGAGTCCCAAGAAACATCATTTTAGATAATTCCATGTTTTTTAGATTTGAGGAATTCAAAAACTTTTGTGATGAACATGACATATAAGTTTCTTATTCTTTATCTTACCATACTCAGGGAAATGGTTAGGTTGAGTTTAGCAATAAGAGCTTAATGAAAATCATCAAGAGGGTGGTGGAGTAGAACAAAAAGGCTTGGGACTCAAAGCTAAAGTTGGCACTTTGGGCAAAAAAAATGGTTGTGAAAAAGGCTATTGGTTATTCATTGTCTGGCTTGGTATATGGTCTAGATGCTAGGTTGCCACAAAATAACTTGCTAAATATGTATAAGTTTGTACAAGAATATGGTGATGATATCTATGATGATATCCAACACATAATTGATAATCTGGTGCAATTAGATGAAACTAGAAGAGAAGATCGTGCTAAAAATGCAAAACTTCAACTGCAAGTCAAAGACATGCATGATAAGATAGCTTCTCCAAGGAAATTTGAGGTGAATAGTATGGTACTAGCCTGGAATGCAAGGGCTCAAAATAAGGGTAAACATGGAAATTTTGAAGCATTATGGTTAGGCCCCTTATCTGATAGCCAATACACATGGGGAGGATTCATACTTCCTCTAAACCTTGATAGGTGAACTTTTTGAACTGTCGATACATGGAAAGTTCTTAAAGCCATACTTTTCCTAAGTATGTTATGTTTCCATGCACACTATAGGTTTTGTACATTTTGTATATGTGTGTTTGCATTGGTTTTGTCTGGTTTGGTCTTACTACCTAGTCTGGGTAGTTCCCTAATTTTTGGTTTGCTAAGTTTGACTGGTCTACTTCAATGTGTGATTCTAGGATCTCACTATGCCTACAAGAGGCATGCCTCCCTAGTCGGAGCTACTAATGGAAATCCTAAAATTTTCATGTGTCCATCTCAAAATCTTGCTAAATTTTGGGTTAGATTTTTATTTGAGGGCTTAGGGTTTTTTTTTTCTATCATTGTTTAAGGGTTTTAGCTTACCTAAGATCCTACTTGAAAAACCCTTGATTTTATTTCCTTGACAAGGTTTTCATTCTTTGTTGAACCCTTTTTCCCGGTTCCTAGTATTTTAAGTTACAACTTATGCCATCAAAATCTATGAAGTGGTCAACCCTTTGGTCTATTTTTCTCAGTTTTTATATGTTAACACATTACTTTAAATTTTTCCAAGGTTGAGCTAAATATTTCTTGTTAAATTCATTTAAGCCTTAAGTCTTTAATCCTATGGGTCATAGTCCTAGTGGCCTAGTTGAGTCCCTCTTTTAAGAATAACAATTTCAACATGTGCATATATGAAAATATTTGATGACCATTCGATTATCGCAAGAAGATCTTCATTGTTCCCTATGCGCCTGTTCTATTTCATTGCTTACTATTTTTTCCTCATAAGCTAGTAGGCATAAGCCACATGTTCTATGTCTTGGTGGGACCAATGTCTATGTTGAGGATAGTAGGATTGAAAGAAGATCAATGATGGTTGTTGAGTAATATGGCCACATGTCAACTGTTCCCTGTGCGCCCGCACAATTTCATTGCTCATTAAAATATTTGAGCTGGCTAGTAGGTCACTACATGTCTTGTCCTACTATGGGCCCAATTTTTCTAAGTGATTATAAAGTAGATATTTGAAGAGGATCAATGATCGATAGCGAGTGACGTGGGTCATTTCGACCACTCCCCGCTATACTACTTGGGTCCCACATTTACTAATTGATTCTCAATGGGCTAGTCGACGATTGCCACATGGAATAACCTAGAGGGTGTAGAAACATTGGAGAAAAGGAAACTATTAATTAAATATTTTGACACTGGAATAGATAATAAATTCTATGCTACTAAAAGAAAATATAATGCATGTGTTTGAGATCTTTTAATTTGGGTTGTTGATGGTGTAAGAAGAATAAGGTTGCATGCAATTGAACTTGGATTAATATTTGAGTAGGAAGAGGATAAGATTTAATCTCAACCCTTCCTCATCTCTCCACTGATGAGAGTTATACATAGCTTAAGAATCATGGGGGCAAGGGGAAGAATACATGTGGATTTTGGCTGTAGTGATAGAGGAATAGTGGAGATCACTAGCAAGTGGTTCCGGGTGGCTTACTATCATTTGATAAGTATTGTGGCTATGTACAGTTAGGATTTTCAAATAAAGCTGACTAAATTTGGATTGTCCATGAGTTAACATGCCCATGTGATCAATGGATGGCATTAAAAACTTAGTTTGAGGGAAAGTGAGTCATTTTGGTTCACACGAGTGAGCCTTAATAATGGAAAGGACATCGAGCTACCAAAGAAAAGGTTACGTAGCTATTAAAACCTATCTTGAAAGTATAATTGAGAATTTTAAAGGATAGCCTATACACTTGGAGAGCTTGTGTCGTAGTTTTTAGGTTGTCTAAACGCCATGCATAGGGTTATCAACATACAAAAGAACCAGTAAGTAAAATACTACCTTCCCATTAGAATTATTGATAGAATTGTGGTTTCCCAAACCTTTGAGTCTTTTAGGGTTTTTCTTGGTTTTGCATTTTAAGGTTTGACATTCATAAAGGATAATTGGTTTATCTTGCATTGTCATAATTCATGTCAAAACCTTTTCTAAGCTATAATTCATGTTCAAGAAAGTAGAAACCCTTTCTTGTAATACCTTTTGTGTCATGGCTCCCAAAGCACAATCACAAGTGTGTCTTTCTGCGATTGAGTAAAGACCTTATTGACTAGCTACCACCCTTGACCAATGAGAAACCTAAGGGTCAACTGCTTCTCTAAGGTCCATAGGTAGTAGAGGGTTTGATTGATAAGAACAATTCTATTAAGGATGCCAAATTACCTTATACTGGGTGGGAATTGTTCTATAGTTGTTTCAAGAATAGAAACCTGGGTATTCGAGTAGGTAACCCTTGGAATTGTGACCTAGGAAAGTTAATTGTACCCAATGTCTACATGGATGTTGATTTTCTCAAAGTAGTGGCTGCCAATTATGACCCATTTACAAGAACTATAAGAACATATGATGGGAAGGAAATGGTAAAAATTACCAAGGAGCAATTTACTCATATTTTCAAACTCACTAGATGGAGTGATGAAATGCCTAAGGTCAATGAAAACACTCTTAAGGAAGAATATGTTAAGACTAAGATTGCATTCAGAGTCCACATCCTGCCAAGATATCTAGCAGAAATTGTAGGCCAAAGGATTATAATAGGGAAATATGATAAGGAGCCTTTACTTCTTAATTATTTTGTTTCTTACTCCCAAAAACCTTTTACTCCATTTTCCAGATAATTGGTTATGATCCTATCATGGAAATTCCTATGGCATGGATGCCTATGGAAGCCCATATTTAGCACCCCCAATATTGCACAATGTATGATTATGCGAGCTTTCTTGTAGAAAAGATTCATGAGGGCTTGATAAGGTTGAAGAAAGGTGCAGATGGAGTAAGGTTTAGTTGGTACTCATTGTTGATGCATATGTTTCTATTCAAATGTGCACCTTACTTTGGGAAAAATATGAATTTGGATAAGGAGGGTAACTTGGATTTTCCTATGTAGTGTTGGACTATTGTTTTAGACAAGGAAGCCTTACATTTTTGAGCCTGCACCTAACTATAGTGGAGGCCTAATAATAAAGAGGGTTTTAGAAACATCATCTCTAGAGGCCGTAAACATGTCAGTACATGTTGCACAATTCACAAGGGCCACTATAGAATCTGTAACTACAAAAAAGGAAAAGATTAGGATAGAACATAATGATTTGTTAGTTAAATATGGAAAGCTTGAGCAACAGAGTATGTAGTTACAGAAAAAGGTAGCAATATTGAAGGATAAGTTACAAAATTTGCAACCAAGAAAGCATAAGCAGATTGATGTTGACTCTTCTACCACTTTGCAAGAAACTGCACCTCTTGAATTTACTACTGAAGTGAGTTCCTCACATGAAATTATGCCATACAACATGTGAAGTGTGCCCATTTCAATAATAGAACCCAGTAAATCATAAACGCCATAGGCTAAGGAAGATATCAATAGCAAGGAGTTTCTCAAGTAGCTAAATGAATATAAAGAGAAAAGTGACAATCATGATAAGGAGGTTTTTAATAGCAATATGGAGACTGTCACTACAATAGTGTAACATTTGAACAAAGGAGTGAATAATAGATTGAATAACACTCATTATAGCTATTCATCCATGGTGGCTTCTATAAATAATTTTGACAATGATAGGGAAAGATCTATTCCACTTATGAAAACATGGATCCTTAAGATG